>JARFIX010000180.1:0-332720 GCA_036346125.1 Lycocerus yunnanus | reverse complement strand
TTAACAATTTGTAATTTTTAGTTCTAAATTGTTTATTTGAGAATTTCAAATTGACAACTTCAAACTGAAGTATAGTTAACAATTTGAAACTATCAGTTCTCAATTGTTTATTTGATAATTTCAAATTGACAACTTCAAATTGAAGTATAGTTAACAATTTGACACTATCAGTTCTAAATTGTTTATTTGAGATTTCAAATTGACAACTCCAAATTGAAGTATAGTTAACAATTTGGAATTTTTAGTTCTAAATTGTTTATTTGAGAATTTCAAATTGACAACTTCAAATTGAAGTATAGTTAACAATTTGGAATTTTAGTTCTAAATTGTTTATTTGAGAATTTCAAATTGACAACTTCAAATTGAAGTATAGTTAACAATTTGAAACTATCAGTTCTAAATTGTTTATTTGAGATTTCAAATTGACAACTCCAAATTGAAGTATAGTTAACAATTTGTAATTTTAGTTCTAAATTGTTTATTTGAGAATTTCAAATTGACAACTTCAAACTGAAGTATAGTTAACAATTTGAAACTATCAGTTCTAAATTGTTTATTTGATAATTTCAAATTGACAACTACAAATTGAAGTATAGTTAATAATTTGAAACTATCAGTTCTAAATTGTTTATTTGAGAATATCAAATTGACAACTTCAAATTAAAGTATAGTAAACAATTTGAAACTATCAGTTCTAAATTGTTTATTTGAGAATTTCAAATTGACAACTTCAAATTGAAGTATAGTTAACAATTTGAAACTATCAGTTCTAAATTGTTTATTTGAGAATTTCAAATTGGCAACTTCAAATTGAAGTATAGTTAACAATTTGGAATTTTTAGTTCTAAATTGTTTATTTGAGAATTTCAAATTGACAACTTCAAAATGAAGTATAGTTACCAATTTGTAATTTTTAGTTCTAAATTGTTTATTTGAGAATTTCAAATTGACAACTTCTAATTGAAGTATAGTTAAAAATTTGAAACTATCAGTTCTAAATTTTTTATTTGAGAATTTCAAATTGACAACTTCAAATTAAAGTATAGTTAACAATTTGGAATTTTTAGTTCTAAATTGTTTATTTGAGAATTTCAAATTGACAGCTTCAAATTAAAGTAAAGTTAACAATTTGTAATTTTAGTTCTAAATTGTTTATTTGAGAATTTCAAATTGACAACTTCAAGTTGAATTATAGTTAACAATTTGAAACTATCAGTTCTAAATTGTTTATTTGAGAATTTCAAATTGACAACTTCAAATTGAAGTATAGTTAACAATTTTAAACTATCAGTTCTAAATTGTTTATTTGAGAATTTCAAATTGACAACTTTAAATTGAATTATAGTTAATAATTTGAAACTATCAGTTCTAAATTGTTTATTTGAGAATTTCAATTTGACAACTTCAAATTGAAGTATAGTTAACAATTTGAAACTATCAGTTCTAAATTGTTTATTTGAGAATTTCAAATTGACAACTTCAAATTGAAGTATAGTTAACAATTTGAAAGTATCAGTTCTAAATTGTTTATTTGAGAATTTCAAATTGACAACTTCAAATTGAAGTATAGTTAACAATTTGTAATTTTTAGTTCTAAATTGTTTATTTGAGAATTTAAAATTGACAACTTCAAATTGAAGTATAGTTAACAATTTGAAACTATCAGTTCTAAATTGTTTATTTGAGAATTTCAAATTGGCAACTTCAAATTGAAGTATAGTTAACAATTTGGAATTTTTAGTTCTAAATTGTTTATTTGAGAATTTCAAATTGACAACTTCAAATTGAAGTATAGTTACCAATTTGTAATTTTAGTTCTAAATTGTTTATTTGAGAATTTCAAATTGACAACTTCAAATTAAAGTATAGTTAACAATTTGGAATTTTTAGTTCTAAATTGTTTATTTGAGAATTTCAAATTGACAACTTCAAATTGAAGTATAGTTAACAATTTGAAACTATCAGTTCTAAATTGTTTATTTGAGAATTTCAAATTGACAACTTCAAATTGAAGTAAAGTTAACAATTTAGAATTTTTAGTTCTAAATTGGATATTTGAGAATTTCAAATTGACAACTTAAAATTGAAGTATAGTTAACAATTTGTATTTTTAGTTCTAAATTGTTTATTTGAGAATTTCAAATTGACAACTTCAAATTGAAGTATAAAGGGTCTACCAATCAGGGGTTTGTTTTAAATTTGGTTGAAATAGGTCAAGTAGGCAGTTCTGTTATTCAGTTTTTTATCATATGTATAATAAAAGGTCAACATTTAATATAATGCCTTTGATTTCGCTCGAAAATCGTGTTAAGATAATTCAAATCCATTATGAAAATGGTCGATCCGTGAAGACTACATTTCGCAAAATTCGCGATATTTTTATTTGTAACGATCGTCCATCTGAGACTACAATTGCGAATTTAGTGCGAAAATTTGAGTCCACCGGTTCAGTAGTAAACGTAAGCACAAAAATATGTGCTCGTCCATGTCGTTCAATCGAAAATATTGCTGCAGTACGTGAAAGTGTCACAGAGGACCCAAATTTATCGGTTTCACGACGTTCTCAACAATTAGGCCTGTCCACAATGACCACATGGCGAATTTTACGGAAGGATTTAGCTCTAAAGCCTTATAAGATACAACTGGTACAAGAATTAAAGCCAGCAGATCATTCTCAACGTCTTAGATTTGCTGATTGGATCATTGAACGTGGTGCTTGTTTTTCAGAAAAAATCATCTTTTCGGACGAAGCACATTTTCACTTAAACGGGTATGTTAACAAGCAAAATTGTCGAATTTGGGCTTCTGAAAATCCAAAAGCAGTTGTTGAACAACCACTACATCCATCTCGTGTCACTGTATGGTGTGGTTTATGGGTAGGGGCATCATTGGTCCCTATTTTTTCGAAAATGAGGCTGGTGCTTTCGTTACTGTCAAACGTGGAGTCGTGGAGGACTTTTACCGGATATTGTTTTCCATTCATAAATGTTCAAGCCCCTACAACATATTTCAGTAGAGAATTAGAAAATTTTCATACAAAATATGTGTTTCTTTTAAAATTTAAAACAAACCCTGATTGGTAGACCCTTTAGTTAACAATTTGAAACTATCAGTTCTAAATTTTTATTTGAGAATTTCAAATTGACAACTTCAAATTAAAGTATACTTAACAATTTGGAATTTTAGTTCTAAATTGTTTATTTGAGAATTTCAAATTGACAACTTCAAATTGAAGTATAGTTAAGAATTTGGAATTTTAGTTCTAAATTGTTTACTTGAGAATTACAAATTGACAACATCAAATTGAAGTATAGTTAACAATTTGGAATTTTTAGTTCTAAATTGGATATTTGAGAATTTCAAAGTGACAATTTCAAATTGAAGTATAGTTAACAATTTGTAATTTTAGTTCTAAATTGTTTATTTGAGAATTTCAAATTGACAACTTCAAATTGTAGTATAGTTAACAATTTGAAACTATCAGTTCTAAATTTGTTATTTGAGAATTTCAAATTGACAACTTCAAATTAATGTAACCTTAACAATTTGGAATTTTTAGTTCTAAATTGTTTATTTGAGAATTTCAAATTGACAACTTCAAATTGAAGTAAAGTTAACAATTTGTAATTTTTAGTTCTAAATTGTTTATTTGAGAATTTCAAATTAACAACTTCAAATTGAAGTATAGTTAACAATTTGGCATTTTAGTGCTAAATTGTTTATTTGAGAATTTCAAATTGACAACTTCAAATTGAAGTATAGTTAACAATTTGAAACTACCAGTTCCTAATTGTTTGTTTGAGAATTTCAAATTGACAACTTCAAATTGAAGTATAGTGTCCTGTAATTTTCACCCTCTGGTCCACTACAGTCATTCACCCAAGCTAACTCAGCGGTTAAATAAAAATTCCAATATTTTTCTTTTCGACCTCTTTATTACAAAAAAAATTATATTCGATAACAAAATTTTATTCTTTCTATCATCACTCTCAACCACACGTCTATCATACAATCCTAATAATAATACCAATTTTTAAAACCAAAAATTTACATTCAAAAATTTGGCAGTGTCTCCCACACCACCGCACATACAACCACCTTCTAAATAACGAAACTAAATTTTACATCACATTATAGCTCCGGTGGATTTTCTTAGTAAAATACGTTTACGAGAAAATTCATAACAAAATGTGATGGCCTTTCATTAACATTAAAAGTAAAATTATATTCAATAATAGTTCTGCACACTACTAATAACTAATCAAACTTATAAATTTCTCATTTGTTACCAGTTTCTATCCATAATTGATAAATGTCATAATCTGTGTTTTTTTTTACATCAATCATTCTTCACGTAAGCATAAATATCGCATAAATTAAATCTCCCACGTATCATATCTGAATCGGGATTAGCTAATTCATAAGTGTTCTCGGCCACTCTTTTACTAATTCTAAATGGTCCAGTATAGGGAAGTTGCAATTTGGCTGACTGATTATCTGAACGCTTACCAACTCTTAAATTTTTAACTACCACCAAATCTCCTACATTGAATATTCTTCGTTTTTTTATGCGTTGATTCGCTCTTCTTTCATATTTTTCCCTATTTTTTCTCATCTTATCTCTTGCTTTTTGCAATACATTATCAAAATTAATATCATTTTCATCAACCAACCACGGTCTCTCTGGCTGAATACCTTTCATTAAGAAAATTGGAGATTGTTCCGTCACAGTACTTGGTGTTTCATTCATAAACTTCTCTACTTTATGCAGATGATTAAACCAAGTCAAATTATCTCGATACGATAACAATCTGAGATGTTTGGTCACCTCTTGAACGTACCTTTCAGAAACGTTCGTCTGTGGATGTCTAATTGCACAATAGATCACCTTAACGTCACGATCATTCCAGTAATTACGAAACTTCTGATTATTAAAATATGTCGCATTATCCGCCAATATCGTTTTCGGTTTAATTACCTCTCTCATGAAATCGTTCAAAAATGCTATTGTCGTATCCGTGGTACATGCTTTTGTAGGGTACAATTTAATAAATTTACTAAACACATCTACCACTACTAAGATATTTTTATTACCAGGACCACTTTGTATCAAGTTACTGATGTAATCTATGGCAATTAAGTCACCTGGTTCCTCTGCAATTATGCTCCGGACAGTATTCTCGTTATGAAAATTTTTATATTTTGCAAGTAAACAAAATTCACATTGTCCAATAATCTTCTTAACCAACTTCCGATCTTTTTTTGTATAATAATTTTCTCTAAATATGAGCCAACATTTCTGTACCCCTACGTGCCCATAACGTTCATGTAATTCTTGTATAATTTCAGATGCTAATTGACGTCCCACAACGAATAACTCATTACGATTAATTTCTTTAACAATTATTTCTTCTATCAATTTGAACTTTTGTACTTATAGCCATTCATTCTTAACTTCTTTTCAATGCCACTAAAGTTTCTTCCTCTTGAGAATCTTCAACACAAGTTTTAGTAAATGGTCTCTGGTCAGTGTGAAGTTCATTAACTGCCACAAGAACTTCTTTAATTTTATCCAGTCTGCCATTGTCTTTACGACTAAATGCATCGGCAATGACGTTATCTGTGCCCTTAATATGTCGAATAGTGAAATCATATTCTTGTATTAGCAGTGACCATCTATAGATCCGACTGTTAGAAAATTTTGTTTTCATCAGATATGTTAGTGCGGCATGATCCGTTTCAATTTCGAAGCGATTACCAATCAAATAAAATCGTAGTTTCGCAAGTGCCACCACTATTGCTAACATCTCTTTTTCACTCACAGTATAATTTAGTTCACTTTTCCTCAGTGTACGGGAAATAAAACAAATGGGTACCTCAATTCCATCTTTCAACTGAAACAAAGCTCCGGATACTGCATATTTAGATGCATCGGTACGTAGTACAAATTTTTTCTTAAAATCAGGATGAATCAAACTCATATTGGCAAACAACATTTCACGTAAGTCATTAAATGCGTCTTCTTTTTCTTTATCCCAATTCCATTTTACATTCTTTTTTAACAACTGTAATAATGTTAAAATCTTGTTTGAATAATTCGGTACAAAACGCTTATAATAATTAATAACACCTATAAATCCTCTCAACGTTCTTAAATTTGTAGGTCTTGGATAATTTCGAATCTCCAATAATCGGTCATTATCAATTTCTACTCTATCTGTCATAATTTTATATCCCAAATATTTCACTGTGTTTTTGAAAAATTCGCATTTATTTACATTCAATTTCAAACCAGCATCATTCAATGTTTTCAAGATAATCTGTAGATGTTGCTTATGTTGCTTCTCACTTTCGCTGAATATCAAAACATCATCTACATAATGACACAAAATTCTTCAAATTCCGTCAAAATTAACTGCATGTTTTTGACCAATGCACTTGAACTCGTTGACAAACCAAAAGGGACAACTTGGAAGACAAACGTATGTCCATCCACACTAAAACCAGTATATTTCTGTGATTCTCTATCCAATGGTATTAACCAAAAACTGTTCTTCAAATCCAACTTTGTGAAAATCGTTTTTCCTCCAATTTTTCCTAATAAATTCTCTATTCCCTCAGGACACTCAAACTGTGGTTTTGTAATGGCGTTGATATTTCTGGCATCCAAACATAATCTTAGACTTTCGTCCTTCTTTTTAACAACTACTAAGGGACTAATGTAAGAAGTGCTTTCTTCTCTAATAATTCCATCTCTTACCATCTTTTTAATCTCCATCCACACCTTCTTTCGATAAGCTTGAGGAATTGGGTAATTTTTACATTTGAAACTATGTTCATTGACTATTTGTAATTTATGACTGTATCCTTTTGCAACCCTTGGTTCATCGTTTATTAATAATAAATTGGCATCCAATAATTGTTTCACTACATTACAGTGGCCTTCACTTACATCCAATCTTTCTCCTTTCCAATAAATTCCATCTTTATCTGTATTAACATTTGTAATTTCATTAATTTGTAAATTTAACCTCTCTTCGTCCAAACTAACATTATTAACCAAAATTATTTCTTCCTCATCAATGCTTAATACATCTGTTTTATTTTCTTTTTCTTCAATCCATTCTACTTCCTTTCCACATGCAGTTATTCTTTTATTTGCCACATCTATTTCAATTTTCAACTTTTCCAAAAGATCAATACCCAGAATACAATCCATTTTCATTTTATTCATGATCATTATAGTTTCCCATATCTCAAAATCACCTATTCGAATGTTTGCCATCACCGTTTTGTTAACCATAGAGTATTTTTTTATTTACAGTTATTAAATTTATTGGATTTGATTTCACCATACTTTGCTCAAAATTAATTAGATTTGAATACACTAATTCTTCGTTAATCAGAGAAATCTCAGCTCCGGTGTCTAGAAGACATTTAACCATCACATCATTAATTGTTAAAAAAATATACGGTAAATTGTGTACACCATCATCGATCCCCATAGCTCCCCCTTCTTTTATAAATTCCCTCGGATGTTGGTAGGAATTTATTTCTTTTGATTTGTCAATTACTGAAAATTTTGTGTCGATTCAGCGATCGGCACCGACGTCTCTACGATTGGATCAACGTTTATTGAACTCACTACCGCTTCTTGGATCGGTCTATTGTTTGTAAAATTTCTCGACCCCCCTTGTTCATACCGCTGTCCATAATTTCTTTGTTCTGGTTGGATATTATTATAGCGACCTTCATGTTGGTGATTTCTTCTATCTTGTTGATTGTGGCCAGTACTAAAATGTGAACGATTATTATTAAATTCATCTGGTTGTTGATTATTAAATTGACGATAATTATTACTGCGGTTTTGTTCGTGGCGAAAGTATTGATTGTTACTCCTAAAATTATTATTTTGAGCATTTCGATTATTAAACGGAGCACTTCTATTTACATATCCAAACCGATTCCATTTATCAAACTGCGGATTATAATTTTGCATTGGTCGATTATTTGCTAATTGATCAAACCTTTTAAGCAAATTTAACAATTGCTCAATAGTTGTGATATTTTCAATAATAATTCGATTCATCACCTCATCTTCAAAATGTTTACCTAAGCTTCTAATAATATCACTATCTGCAAACGGAGGTTCTAATTGTTTTGCAGCATTTATTTTTCGTGTGGCATAATTTACTCTGGATTGGTCCATAAATCCTCGATATTTTCCTGAAATTATATCATCTCTGACTTTCTGTTGTTCTAACTCACCCCAATAATGTAGCAAAAACAACCGTTCAAAATCGCTAAAACTATTGATACTATCTTCTACGATGCCCAACCACTCTTCCGCGTCGTCCTTCATCGATGATCTCATGATACTTTTTAATTTACTCACATCGTCAATATTGTACGTTACATTTTTGAAGTTTTTAATAAATAATTTTGGATTATATTTTCCATCTCCACAGAACTTTGTCAACTTATCCGAATCAAAGTTGAGATTTAACTCTTGTACGAAGCTTTTCATGGATTGATTTGCACATAATGACCCACCAAAATTAGTATTATCACTTTCAAATTTATCTTGCACATGCATGCTAAGTGCATTAAGTTTTTTATTCACCTCATTCAGATCCTTACCCATACGATCTAGCTGGTTGGAATTGGTACTTATTTTTGAATTCAAATGTACAAGGTCCCCATCAGTTTTTTCACTAACCCATTGCGTTATTCCCACAGAATGAATTTCTTTGCGTATCAAATCTGTAACTTCTTCTTTGGCCATCGGTTCAACATATTCTCTCAAAGTGACATCCAACAATCTCGTATTAACGCTTGTTTTTAATTCTTCAATATGACTTCTATTTTGCTTAATATTTTCTGTTAGGACATCCACTTTATGCTCAAATTTATTTTCTGTTGCTTTGTTTATTGTGTCAATTTTATTATCTAATATCTTGTAATTACTCTTTATCTCGTTTTTTATTTCTTTTATTTCAGCCAACAACCTTTCTTCTCGTTTTTCCTTTTCCTGCCTTTTTTTAATTTTTTCTTGCTTTTCTTCGTTTTCCTTTTCCTGCCTTCTTTTTCCTTTTCTTGCTTTTCTTTTCCTTTTCCTGCTTTTCTTTTACCTTTTCCTGCTTTTCTTTTTCCTTTTCCTGCCACATGCTCTTCATAAGTTCCAGCAACATTTTGTTCGGGTCCTCCTCCGTATTTCTTCTCGTACTTTGAGGTACATTTCCAGGACTCATCCAAGAATCTTCACTTTCGTCTTTATTATTACCAGCCGGTGAAAATTGCATATCTCCGTCGGCGTTACTCATCGGAGAATTTTGTATGTTCGTATTAACGATATCTTCTGTTAACGGGTATCTGGTATCGCCAACCTTGTCAACTAACGAATCCTCGACCTCTTCTATAATAATCACCGATTTCTTTTCTTTATCCTCCATTTTATCTATAATCTTATCTCCGGTTAAGGCAAGTTCAATCGAGCACCACGTTGCTGCGCCAATTAATGTCCTGTAATTTTCACCCTCTGTCCTACAGTCATTCACCCAAGCTAACTCAGCGGTCAAATAAAAATTCCAATATTTTCTTTTCGACCTCTTTATTACAAAAAATTATATTCGATAACAAAATTTTATTCTTTTTTAATCACTCTCAACCACACGTCTATCATACAAAAATAATAATAATACCAATTTTTAAAAAAAAATTTACATTCAAAAATTTGGCAGTGTCTCCCACACCACCGCACATACAACCACCTTCTAAATAACGAAACTAAAATTTTACATCACAATAGTTAACAATTTGAAACTATCAGTTCTAAATTGTTTATTTGAGAATTTCAAATTGACAACTACAAATTGAAGTATAGTTAACAATTTGTAATTTTTAGTTCTAAATTGTTTATTTGAGAATTGCAAATTGACAACTTCAAATGGAAGTATTATTAACTATTTGGAATCATTAGTTCTAAATTGTTTATTTGAGAATTTCAAATTGACAACTTCAAATTGAAGTATAGTTAACAATTTGGAATTCTTAGTTCTAAATTGTTTATTTGAGAATTTCAAATTGACAACTTCAAATTGAATTAAAGTTAACAATTTGAAACTATCAGTTCTAAATTTTTATTTAAGAATTTCAAATTAACAACTTCAAATTGAAGTATAGTTAACAATTTGGCATTTTAGTGCTAAACTGTTTATTTGAGAATTTCAAATTGACAACTTCAAATTGAAGTATAGTTAACAATTTGAAACTACCAGTTCCTAATTGTTTGTTTGAGAATTACAAATTGACAACTTCAAATTGAAGTATAGTTAACAATTTGAAACTATCAGTTCTAAATTGTTTATTTGAGAATTTCAAATTGACAACTACAAATTGAAGTATAGTTAACAATTTGTAATTTTAGTTCTAAATTGTTTATTTGAGAATTGCAAATTGACAACTTCAAATGGAAGTATTATTAACTATTTGGAATCTTTAGTTCTAAATTGTTTATTTGAGAATTTCAAATTGACAACTTCAAATTGAAGTATAGTTAACAATTTGGAATTCTTAGTTCTAAATTGTTTATTTGAGAATTTCAAATTGACAACTTCAAATTGAAGTAAAGTTAACAATTTGTAATTTTAGTTCTAAATTGGATATTTGAGAATTTCAAATTGACAAATTCAAATTGAAGTATAGTTAACAATTTGAAACTATCAGTTCTAAATTGTTTATTTGAGAATTTCAAATTGACAACTTCAAATTGAAGTAAAGTTAACAATTTGGAATTTTAGTTCTAAATTGGATATGTGAGAATTTCAAATTGACAACTTCAAATTGAAGTATAGTTAACAATTTGTATTTTTAGTTCTAAATTGTTTATTTGAGAATTTCAAATTGACAACTTCAAATTGAAGTATAGTTAACAATTTGAAACTATCAGTTCTAAATTTTTATTTGAGAATTTCAAATTGACAACTTCAAATTAAAGTATACTTAACAATTTGGAATTTTAGTTCTAAATTGTTTATTTGAGAATTTCAAATTGACAACTTCAAATTGAAGTATAGTTAAAAATTTTGGGAAATTTTTTAGTTCTAAATTGTTTACTTGAGAATTACAAATTGACAACTTCAAATTGAAGTATAGTTAACAATTTGGAATTTTAGTTCTAAATTGGATATTTGAGAATTTCAAATTGACAATTTCAAATTGAAGTATAGTTAACAATTTGTAATTTTAGTTCTAAATTGTTTATTTGAGAATTTCAAATTGACAACTTCAAATTGTAGTATAGTTAACAATTTGAAACTATCAGTTCTAAATTTGTTATTTGAGAATTTCAAATTGACAACTTCAAATTAATGTAACCTTAACAATTTGGAATTTTTAGTTCTAAATTGTTTATTTGAGAATTTCAAATTGACAACTTCAAATTGAATTAAAGTTAACAATTTGAAACTATCAGTTCTAAATTTTTATTTAAGAATTTCAAATTAACAACTTCAAATTGAAGTTTAGTTAACAATTTGGCATTTTAGTGCTAAATTGTTTATTTGAGAATTTCAAATTGACAACTTCAAATTGAAGTATAGTTAACAATTTGAAACTACCAGTTCTAATTGTTTGTTTGAGAATTTCAAATTGACAACTTCAAATTGAAGTATAGTTAACAAATTGAAACTATCAGTTCTAAATTGTTTATTTGAGAATTTCAAATTGACAACTACAAATTGAAGTATAGTTAACAATTTGTAATTTTAGTTCTAAATTGTTTATTTGAGAATTGCAAATTGACAACTTCAAATGGAAGTACTATTAACTATTTGGAATCTTTAGTTCTAAATTGTTTATTTGAGAATTTCAAATTGACAACTTCAAATTGAAGTATAGTTAACAATTTGGAATTCTTAGTTCTAAATTGTTTATTTGAGAATTTCAAATTGACAACTTCAAATTGAAGTAAAGTTAACAATTTGTAGTTTTTAGTTCTAAATTGGATATTTGAGAATTTCAAATTGACAAATTCAAATTGAAGTATAGTTAACAATTTGAAACTATCAGTTCTAAATTGTTTATTTGAGAATTTCAAATTGACAACTTCAAATTGAAGTATAGTTAACAATTTGTAATTTTTAGTTCTAAATTGTTTATTTGAGAATTTCAAATTGACAACTTCAAATTGAAGTATAGTTAACAATTTGGAATTTTAGTTCTAAATTGTTCATTTGAGAATTTCAAATTGACAACTACAAATTGAAGTATACATAGTTAACAATTTGTAATTTTTAGTTCTAAATTGTTTATTTAAGACTTTCAAATTGACAACTTCAAATTGAAGTATAGTTAACAATTTGAAACTATCAGTTCTAAATTGTTTATTTGAGAATTTCAAATTGACAACTTCATATTGAAGTATAGTTACCAATTTGAAATTTTTTAGTTCTAAATTGTTTATTTGAGAATTTCAAATTGACAACTTCAAATTGAAGTATAGTTAAAAATTTGAAACTATCAGTTCTAAATTGTTTATTTGAGAATTTCAAATTGACAACTTCAAATTGAAGTATAGTTAACATTTTGGAATTTTAGTTCTAAATTGTTTATTTGAGAATTACAAATTGACAACTTCAAATTAATGTATAGTTAACAATTTGGAATTTTTAGTTCTAAATTGGATATTTGAGAATTTCAAATTGACAACTTCAAATTGAAGTATAGTTAACAATTTGTAATTTTTAGTTCTAAATTGTTTATTTGAGAATTTCAAATTGACAACTTCAAATTGAAGTATAGTTAACAATTTGAAACTATCAGTTCTAAATTTTTATAGAATTTCAAATTGACAACTTCAAATTAAAGTATACTTAACATTTGGAATTTTTAGTTCTAAATTGTGTATTTGAGAATTTCAAATTGACAACTTCAAATTGAAGTAAAGTTAATAATTTGTAATTTTTTAGTTCTAAATTGTTTATTTGAGAATTTCAAATTGACAACTTCAAATTGAATTAAAGTTAACAATTTGAAACTATCAGTTCTAAATTTTTATTTAAGAATTTCAAATTAACAACTTCAAATTGAAGTATAGTTAACAATTTGGAATTTTAGTGCTAAATTGTTTATTTGAGAATTTCAAATTGACAACTTCAAATTGAAGTATAGTTAACAATTTGAAACTACCAGTTCTAAATTGTTTATTTGAGAATTTCAAATTGACAACTTCAAATTGAAGTATAGTAAACAATTTGAAACTATAAGTTCTAAATTTTTTATTTGAGAATTTCAAATTGACAACTTCAAATTAAAGTATAGTTAACAATTTGGAATTTTTAGTTCTAAATTATTTATTTGAGAATTTCAAATTGACAACTTCAAATTGAAGTAAAGTTAACAATTTGTAATTTTTAGTTCTAAATTGTTTATTTGAGAATTTCAAATTGACAACTTCAAATTGAATTAAAGTTAACAATTTGAAACTATCAGTTTAAATTTTTATTTAAGAATTTTAAATTAACAACTTCAAATTGAAGTATAGTTAACAATTTTGAATTTTTAGTGCTAAATTGTTTATTTGAGAATTTCAAATTGACAACTTCAAATTGAAGTATAGTTAACAATTTGAAACTACCAGTTCTAAATTGTTTATTTGAGAATTGCAAATTGACAACTTCAAATTGAAGTATAGTTAACTATTTGGAATTTTTAGTTCTAAATTGTTTATTTGAGAATTTCAAATTGACAACTTCAAATTGAAGTATAGTTAACAATTTGTAATTTTTAGTTCTAAATTGTTTATTTGAGAATTTCAAATTGACAACTTCAAATTAAAGTATAGTTAACAATTTGAAACTATCAGTTCTAAATTGTTTATTTGAGAATTTTAAATTGACAACTTCAAATTGAAGTATAGTTAACACTTTGTAATTTTTAGTTCTAAATTGTTTATTTGAGAATTTCAAATTGACAACTTCAAATTGAAGTATAGTTAACAATTTGGAATTTTTAGTTCTAAATTGTTCATTTGAGAATTTCAAATTGACAACTTCAAATTGAAGTATAGTTAACAATTTGTAATTTTTAGTTCTAAATTGTTTATTTGAAAATTTCAAATTGACAACTTCAAATTGAAGTATAATTAACAATTTGAAACTATCAGTTCTAAATTTTTTATTTGAGAATTTCAAATTGTCAACTTCAAATTGAAGTATAGTTAACAATTTGTAATTTTAGTTCTAAATTGTTTATTTGAGAATTTCAAATTGACAACTTCAAATTAAAGTATAGTTAACAATTTGAAACTATCAGTTCTAAATTGTTTATTTGAGAATTTCTAGTTGACAACTTCAAATTGAAGTATAGTTAAAAATTTGAAACTATCAGTTCTAAATTGTTTATTTGAGAATTTCAAATTGACAACCTCAAATTAAAGTATACTTAACAATTTGGAATTTTAGTTCTAAATTGGATATTTGATAATTTCAAATTGACAACTTCAAATTGAAGTATAGTTAACAATTTGAAATTTTTTAGTTCTAAATTGTTTATTTGAGAATTTCAAATTGACAACTTCAAATTGAAGTATAGTTAACAATTTGAAACTATCAGTTCTAAATTTGTTATTTGAGAATTTCAAATTGACAACTTCAAATTAAAGTATCCTTAACAATTTGGAATTTTTAGTGCTAAATTGTTTATTTGAGAATTTCAAATTGACAACTTCAAATTGAAGTATAGTTAACAATTTGAAACTACCAGTTCTTAATTGTTTATTTGAGAATTTCAAATTGACAACTTCAAATTGAAGTATAGTTAACAATTTGAAACTATCAGTTCTAAATTGTTTATTTGAGAATTTCAAATTGACAACTACAAATTGAAGTATAGGTAACAATTTGTAATTTTAGTTCTAAATTGTTTATTTGAGAATTGCAAATTGACAACTTCAACTTGAAGTATAGTTAACTATTTGGAATTTTTAGTTCGAAATTGTTTATTTGAGAATTTCAAGTTGACAACTTCAAATTGAAGTATAGTTAACAATTTGGAATTTTTAGTTCTAAATTGTTTATTTGAGAATTTCAAATTGACAACTTCAAATTGAAGTAAAGTTTACAATTTGTAATTTTTAGTTCTAAATTGGATATTTGAGAATTTCAAATTGACAACTTCAAATTGAAGTATAGTTAACAATTTGAAACTATCAGTTCTAAATTGTTTATTTGAGAATTTCAAATTGACAACTTCAAATTGAAGTATAGTTAACAATTTGTAATTTTAGTTCTAAATTGTTTATTTGAGAATTTCAAATTGACAACTTCAAATTGAAGTATAGTTAACAATTTGGAATTTTAGTTCTAAATTGTTCATTTGAGAATTTCAAATTGACAACTACAAATTGAAGTATAGTTAACAATTTGTAATTTTAGTTCTAAATTGTTTATTTGAGAATTTCAAATTGACAACTTCAAATTGAAGTATAGTTAACAATTTGAAACTATCAGTTCTAAATTGTTTATTTGAGAATTTTAAATTGGCAACTTCAAATTGAAGTATAGTTAACAATTTAGAATTTTTAGTTCTAAATTGGATATTTGAGAATTTCAAATTGACAACTTCAAATTGAAGTATAGTTACCAATTTGTAATTCTTAGTTCTAAATTGTTTATTTGAGAATTTCAAGTTGACAACTTCAAATTGAAGTATAGTTAACAATTTGTAATTTTTAGTTCTAAATTGTTTATTTGAGAATTTCAAATTGACAACTTCAAATTGAAGTATAGTTAACAATTTGAAACTATCAGTTCTAAATTGTTTATTTGAGAATTTCAAATTGACAACTTCAAATTGAAGTATAGTTAACAATTTGTAATTTTTAGTTCTAAATTGTTTATTTGAGAATTTCAAATTGACAACTTCAAATTGAAGTATAGTTAACAATTTGTAATTCTTAGTTCTAAATTGTTTATTTGAGAATTTCAAATTAACAACTTCAAATTGAAGTATAGTTAACAATTTGAAACTATCAGTTCTAAATTGTTTATTTGAGAATTTCAAATTGACAACTTCAAATTGAAGTATAGTTAACAATTTGTAATTTTTAGTTCTAAATTGTTTATTTGAGAATTTCAAATTGACAACTTCAAATTGAAGTATAGTTAACAATTTGAAATCTTCAGTTCTAAATTGTTTATTTGAGAATTTCAAATTGACAACTTCAAATTAAGTATAGTTAAAAATTTTTGAAACTATCAGTTCTAAATTGTTTATTTAAAGAATTTCAAATTGACAACTTCAAATTGAAGTATAGTTAACAATTTGCAACTATTAGTTCTAAATTGTTATTTGAGAATTTAAAATTTGGGACAACTTCAAATTGAAGTATAGTTAACAATTTGTAATTTTAGTTCTAAATTGTTTATTTGAGAATTTCAAATTGACAACTTCAAATTGAAGTATAGTTAAAATTTGAAACTATCAGTTCTAAATTGTTTATTTGAGAATTTCAAATTGACAACTTCAAATTGAAGTATAGTTAACAATTTGGAATTTTTAGTTCTAAATTGTTTATTTGAGAATTTCAAATTGACAACTTCAAATTAAAGGGTATAGTTAAAATTTGAAACTATCAGTTCTAAATTGTTTATTTGAGAATTTCAAATTTACAACTTCAAATTGAAGTATAGTTAACTTTTTTGGGAATTATCAGTTCTAAATTGTTTATTTGAGAATTTCAAATTGACAACTTCAAATTAAAGGGTATAGTTAACAATTTGTAATTTTAGTTCTAAATTGTTTATTTGAGAATTTCAAATTACAACTTCAAATTGAAGTATAGTTAACAATTTGTAATTATCAGTTCTAAATTGTTTATTTGAAAATTTATCAAATTGACAATTTTCAAATTGAAGTATAGTTAATAATTTTAAACTATCAGTTCTAAATTGTTTATTTGAAAATTTCAAATTGACAACTTCAAATTGAAGTATAGTTAACAATTTGCAACTTTTCAGTTCAAAATTTGGGTTATTTGAGAATTTCAAATTGGCAACTTCAAAATGAAGTATATTTAAACCAATTTGTAATTTTTAGTTCTAAATTGTTTATTTGAGAATTTCAAATTGACAACTTCAAATTGAAGTATAGTTAACAATTTGAAACTATCAGTTCAAAAATTGTTTATTTGAGAATTTCAAATTTACAACTTCAAATTGAAGTATAGTTAACATTTTGGAATTTTTAGTTCTAAATTGTTTATTTGAGAATTACAAATTGACAACTTCAAATTGAAGGATAGTTAACAATTTTAATTTTTAGTTCTAAATTGTTTATTTGAGAACTTCAAATTATCAACTTCAAATTGAAGTATAGTTAACAATTTGTAATTTTAGTTCTAAATTGTTTATTTGAGAATTTCAAATTGACAACTTTAAATTGAATTATAGTTAATAATTTGAAACTATCAGTTCTAAATTGTTTATTTGAGAATTTCAATTTGACAACTTCAAATTGAAGTATAGTTAACAATTTGAAACTATTAGTTCTAAATTGTTTATTTGAGAATTTCAAATTGACAACTTCAAATTGAAGTATAGTTAACAATTTGTAATTTTTAGTTCTAAATTGTTTATTTGAGAATTTCAAATTGACAACTACAAATTGAAGTATAGTTAACAATTTGACACTATCAGTTCTAAATTGTTTATTTGAGAATTTCAAATTAACAACTTCAAATTGAAGTATAGTTAACTATTTGGAATTTTTAGTTCTAAATTGTTTATTTGAGAATTTCAAATTGACAACTTCAAACTGAAGTATAGTTAACAATTTGAAACTATCAGTTCTAAATTGTTTATTTGATAATTTCAAATTGACAACATCAAATTGAAGTATAGTTAACAATTTGACACTATCAGTTCTAAATTGTTTATTTGAGAATTTCAAATTGACAACTTCAAATTGAAGTATAGTTAACAATTTGAAATTTTTTAGTTCTAAATTGTTTATTTGAGAATTTCAAATTGACAACTTCAAATTGAAGTATAGTTAAAAATTTTGGGAAATTTTAGTTCTAAATTGTTTATTTGAGAATTTCAAATTGACAACTTCAAATTGAAGTATAGTTAACAATTTGTAATTATCAGTTCTAAATTGTTTATTTGAGAATTTCAAATTAACAACTTCTAATTAAAGTATAGTTAACAATTTGAAACTATCATTTACTAAATTGTTTATTTGAGAATTTCAAATTGACAACTTCAAATTGAAGTATAGTTAACAATTTGTAATTTTTAGTTCTAAATTGTTTATTTGAGAATTTCAAATTGACGACTACAAATTGAAGTATAGTTAACAATTTGAAACTATCAGTTCTAAATTGTTTATTTGAGAATTTCAAATTGACAACTTCAAATTGAAGTATAGTTAACAATTTGCAACTATCAGTTCTAAATTGGTTATTTGAGAATTTCAAATTGACAACTTCAAATGAAGTATAGTTACCAATTTGAAACTTTTAGTTCTAAATTGTTTATTTGAGAATTTCAAATTGACAACTTCAAATTGAAGTATAGTTAAAATTTGTAATTTAGTTCTAAATTGTTTATTTGAGAATTTCAAATTGACAACTTCAAATTGAAGTATAGTTAACAATTTGGAATTCTTAGTTCTAAATTGTTTATTTGAGAATTTCAAATTGACAACTACAAATTGAAGTATAGTTAACAATTTGAAACTATCAGTTCTAAATTGTTTATTTGAGAATATCAAATTGACAACTTCAAATTAAAGTATAGTAAACAATTTTAAACTATCAGTTCTAAATTGTTTATTTGAGAATTTCAAATTGACAACTTCAAATTGAAGTATGGTTAACAATTTGCAACTATCAGTTCTAAATTGGTTATTTGAGAATTTCAAATTGACTACTTCAAAATGAAGTATAGTTACCAATTTGTAATTTTTAGTTCTAAATTGGTTATTTGAGAATTTCAAATTGACAACTTTAAATTGAAGTATAGTTAAAAATTTGAAACTATCAGTTCTAAATTGTTTATTTGAGAATTTCAAATTGACAACTTCAAATTGAAGTATAGTTAACATTTTGGAATTTTTAGTTCTAAATTGTTTATTTGAGAATTACAAATTGACAACTACAAATTGAAGGATAGTTAAAATTTGAAACTATCAGTTCTAAATTGTTTATTTGAGAATTTCAAATTGACAACTTCAAATTGAAGTATAGTTAACATTTTGGAATTTTTAGTTCTAAATTGTTTATTTGAGAATTACAAATTGACAACTTCAAATTGAAGGATAGTTAACAATTTTTAATTTTTAGTTCTAAATTGTTTATTTGAGAATTTCAAATTATCAACTTCAAATTGAAGTATACTAGTTAACAATTTGTAATTTTTAGTTCTAAATTGTTTATTTGAGAATTTCAAATTGACTACTTCAAATTGAAGTATAGTTAACAATTTGTAATTTTTAGCTCTAAATTGTTTATTTGAGAATTTCAAATTAACAACTTCAAATTAAAGTATAGTAACAATTTGAAACTATCAGTACTAAATTTTTATTTGAGAAATTTCAAATTGACAACTTCAAATTGAAGTATAGTTAACAATTTGTAATTTTAGTTCTAAATTGTTTATTTGAGAATTTCAAATTGACGACTACAAATTGAAGTATAGTTAACAATTTGAAACTATCAGTTCTAAATTGTTTATTTGAGAATTTCAAATTGATAACTTCAAATTGAAGTATAGTTAACAATTTGCAACTATCAGTTCTAAATTGGTTATTTGAGAATTTCAAATTGGCAACTTCAAAATGAAGTATAGTTACCAATTTGTAATTTTTAGTTCTAAATTGGTTATTTGAGAATTTCAAATTGACAACTTCAAATTGAAGTATAGTTAAAATTTGTAATTTTTAGTTCTAAATTGTTTATTTGAGAATTTCAAATTGACAACTTCAAATTGAAGTATAGTTAACAATTTGTATGTTTTAGTTCTAAATTGTTTATTTGAGAATTTGAAATTGACAACTTCAAATTGAAGTATAGTTAACAATTTGTAATTTTAGTTCTAAATTGTTTATTTGAGAATTGCAAATTGACAACTTCAAATGGAAGTATTATTAACTATTTGGAATCATTAGTTCTAAATTGTTTATTTGAGAATTTCAAATTGACAACTTCAAATTGAAGTATAGTTAACAATTTGGAATTCTTAGTTCTAAATTGTTTATTTGAGAATTTCAAATTGACAACTTCAAATTGAATTAAAGTTAACAATTTGAAACTATCAGTTCTAAATTTTTATTTAAGAATTTCAAATTAACAACTTCAAATTGAAGTTTAGTTAACAATTTGGCATTTTTAGTGCTAAACTGTTTATTTGAGAATTTCAAATTGACAACTTCAAATTGAAGTATAGTTAACAATTTGAAACTACCAGTTCTAATTGTTTGTTTGAGAATTTCAAATTGACAACTTCAAATTGAAGTATAGTTAACAATTTGAAACTATCAGTGCTAAATTTGTTATTTGAGAATTTCAAATTGACAACTTCAAATTAAAGTATACTTAACAATTTGGAATTTTAGTTCTAAATTGTTTATTTGAGAATTTCAAATTGACAACTTCAAATTGAAGTATAGTTAACAATTTGAAACTACCAGTTCTTAATTGTTTATTTGAGAATTTCAAATTGACAACTTCAAATTGAAGTATAGTTAACAATTTGAAACTATCAGTTCTAAATTGTTTATTTGAGAATTTCAAATTGACAACTACAAATTGAAGTATAGTTAACAATTTGTAATTTTAGTTCTAAATTGTTTATTTGAGAATTGCAAATTGACAACTTCAAATTGAAGTAAAGTTAACTATTTGTAATTTTAGTTCTAAATTGTTTATTTGAGAATTTCAAATTGACAACTTCAAATTGAAGTATAGTTAACAATTTGAAACTACCAGTTCTTAATTGTTTAATTGAGAATTTCAAATTGACAACTTCAAATTGAAGTATAGTTAACAATTTGTAATTTTTAGTTCTAAATTGTTTATTTGAGAATTTCAAATTAACAACTTCAAATTGAAGTATAGTTAACAATTTGGAATTTTTAGTTCTAAATTGTTTATTTGAGAATTTCAAATTGACAACTTCAAACTGAAGTATAGTTAACAATTTGAAACTATCAGTTCTAAATTGTTTATTTAAGAATTTCAAATTGACAACTTCAAATTGAAGTATAGTTAACAATTTGACACTATCAGTTCTAAATTGTTTATTTGAGAATTTCAAATTGACAACTTCAAATTGAAGTATAGTTAACAATTTGGAATTTTTAGTTCTAAATTGTTTATTTGAGAATTTCAAATTGACAACTTCAAATTGAAGTATAGTTAACAATTTGAAACTATCAGTTCTAAATTGTTTATTTGAGAATTTCAAATTGACAACTTCAAATTAAAGTATAGTAAACAATTTTAAACTATCAGTTCTAAATTGTTTATTTGAAAATTTCAAATTGACAACTTCAAATTGAAGTATAGTTAACAATTTGCAACTATCAGTTCTAAATTGGTTATTTGAGAATTTCAAATTGGCAACTTCAAAATGAAGTATAGTTACCAATTTGTAATTTTAGTTCTAAATTGTTATTTGAGAATTTCAAATTGACAACTTCAAATTGAAGTATAGTTAAAATTTGAAACTATCAGTTCTAAATTGTTTATTTGAGAATTTCAAATTGACAACTTCAAATTGAAGTATAGTTAACTTTTTGGGAAATTTTTTAGTTCTAAATTGTTTATTTGAGAATTACAAATTGACAACTTCAAATTGAAGGATATTTAAAAAATTTGAAACTATCAGTTCTAAATTGTTTATTTGAGAATTTCAAATTTACAACTTCAAATTGAAGTATAGTTAACATTTTGGAATTTTTAGTTCTAAATTGTTTATTTGAGAATTACAAATTGACAACTTCAAATTGAAGGATAGTTAACAATTTTTAATTTTAGTTCTAAATTGTTTATTTGAGAACTTCAAATTATCAACTTCAAATTGAAGTATATGTAGTTAACAATTTGTAATTTTTAATTCTAAATTGTTTATTTGAGAATTTCAAATTGACAACTTTAAATTGAATTATAGTTAATAATTTGAAACTATCAGTTCTAAATTGTTTATTTGAGAATTTCAATTTGACAACTTCAAATTGAAGTATAGTTAACAATTTGAAACTATTAGTTCTAAATTGTTTATTTGAGAATTTCAAATTGACAACTTCAAACTGAAGTATAGTTAACAATTTGAAACTATCAGTTCTAAATTGTTTATTTGATAATTTCAAATTGACAACATCAAATTGAAGTATAGTTAACAATTTGACACTATCAGTTCTAAATTGTTTATTTGAGAATTTCAAATTAACAACTTCAAATTGAAGTATAGTTAACTATTTGGAATTTTTAGTTCTAAATTGTTTATTTGAGAATTTCAAATTGACAACTTCAAATTGAAGTATAGTTAACAATTTGGTATTTTTAGTTCTAAATTGTTTATTTGAGAATTTCAAATTGACAACTTCAAATTGAAGTATAGTTAACAATTTGTAATTTTTAGCTCTAAATTGTTTATTTGAGAATTTCAAATTAACAACTTCTAATTAAAGTATAGTTAACAATTTGAAACTATCAGTACTAAATTGTTTATTTGAGAATTTCAAATTGACAACTTCAAATTGAAGTATAGTTAACAATTTGTAATTTTAGTTCTAAATTGTTTATTTGAGAATTTCAAATTGACGACTACAAATTGAAGTATAGTTAACAATTTGAAACTATCAGTTCTAAATTGTTTATTTGAGAATTTCAAATTGATAACTTCAAATTGAAGTATAGTTAACAATTTGCAACTATCAGTTCTAAATTGGTTATTTGAGAATTTCAAATTGGCAACTTCAAAATGAAGTATAGTTACCAATTTGTAATTTTTAGTTCTAAATTGGTTATTTGAGAATTTCAAATTGACAACTTCAAATTGAAGTATAGTTAAAAATTTGTAATTTTAGTTCTAAATTGTTTATTTGAGAATTTCAAATTGACAACTTCAAATTGAAGTATAGTTAACAATTTGTATGTTTTAGTTCTAAATTGTTTATTTGAGAATTTGAAATTGACAACTTCAAATTGAAGTATAGTTAACAATTTGAAATTTTTTAGTTCTAAATTGTTTATTTGAGAATTGCAAATTGACAACTTCAAATGGAAGTATTATTAACTATTTGGAATCATTAGTTCTAAATTGTTTATTTGAGAATTTCAAATTGACAACTTCAAATTGAAGTATAGTTAACAATTTGGAATTCTTAGTTCTAAATTGTTTATTTGAGAATTTCAAATTGACAACTTCAAATTGAAGTATAGTTAACAATTTGAAACTATCAGTTCTAAATTGTTTATTTGAGAATATCAAATTGACAACTTCAAATTAAAGTATAGTAAACAATTTTAAACTATCAGTTCTAAATTGTTTATTTGAAAATTTCAAATTGACAACTTCAAATTGAAGTATAGTTAACAATTTGCAACTATCAGTTCTAAATTGGTTATTTGAGAATTTCAAATTGGCAACTTCAAAATGAAGTATAGTTACCAATTTGTAATTTTTAGTTCTAAATTGGTTATTTGAGAATTTCAAATTGACAACTTCAAATTGAAGTATAGTTAAAATTTGAAACTATCAGTTCTAAATTGTTTATTTGAGAATTTCAAATTGACAACTTCAAATTGAAGTATAGTTAACGTTTTGGAATTTTTAGTTCTAAATTGTTTATTTGAGAATTACAAATTGACAACTTCAAATTGAAGGATAGTTAAAATTTGAAACTATCAGTTCTAAATTGTTTATTTGAGAATTTCAAATTTACAACTTCAAATTGAAGTATAGTTAACATTTTGGAATTTTTAGTTCTAAATTGTTTATTTGAGAATTACAAATTGACAACTTCAAATTGAAGGATAGTTAACAATTTTTAATTTTAGTTCTAAATTGTTTATTTGAGAACTTCAAATTATCAACTTCAAATTGAAGTATACTAGTTAACAATTTGTAATTTTAGTTCTAAATTGTTTATTTGAGAATTTCAAATTGACAACTTTAAATTGAATTATAGTTAATAATTTGAAACTATCAGTTCTAAATTGTTTATTTGAGAATTTCAATTTGACAACTTCAAATTGAAGTATAGTTAACAATTTGAAACTATTAGTTCTAAATTGTTTATTTGAGAATTTCAAATTGACAACTTCAAATTGAAGTATAGTTAACAATTTGTAATTTTTAGTTCTAAATTGTTTATTTGAGAATTTCAAATTGACAACTACAAATTGAAGTATAGTTAACAATTTGACACTATCAGTTAAAATTGTTTATTTGAGAATTTCAAATTAACAACTTCAAATTGAAGTATAGTTAACAATTTGGAATTTTTAGTTCTAAATTGTTTATTTGAGAATTTCAAATTGACAACTTCAAACTGAAGTATAGTTAACAATTTGAAACTATCAGTTCTAAATTGTTTATTTGATAATTTCAAATTGACAACATCAAATTGAAGTATAGTTAACAATTTGACACTATCAGTTCTAAATTGTTTATTTGAGAATTTCAAATTGACAACTTCAAATTGAAGTATAGTTAACAATTTGGAATTTTTAGTTCTAAATTGTTTATTTGAGAATTTCAAATTGACAACTTCAAATTGAAGTATAGTTAACAATTTGGAATTTTTAGTTCTAAATTGTTTATTTGAGAATTTCAAATTGACTACTTCAAATTGAAGTATAGTTAACAATTTGTAATTTTTAGCTCTAAATTGTTTATTTGAGAATTTCAAATTAACAACTTCAAATTAAAGTATAGTTAACAATTTGAAACTATCAGTACTAAATTTTTATTTGAGAATTTCAAATTGACAACTTCAAATTGAAGTATAGTTAACAATTGTAATTTTTAGTTCTAAATTGTTTATTTGAGAATTTCAAATTGACAACTACAAATTGAAGTATAGTTAACAATTTGAAACTATCAGTTCTAAATTGTTTATTTGAGAATTTCAAATTGATAACTTCAAATTGAAGTATAGTTAACAATTTGCAACTATCAGTTCTAAATTGGTTATTTGAGAATTTCAAATTGGCAACTTCAAAATGAAGTATAGTTACCAATTTGTAATTTTAGTTCTAAATTGTTATTTGAGAATTTCAAATTGACAACTTCAAATTGAAGTATAGTTAAAAATTTGTAATTTTTAGTTCTAAATTGTTTATTTGAGAATTTCAAATTGACAACTTCAAATTGAAGTATAGTTAACAATTTGTATGTTTTAGTTCTAAATTGTTTATTTGAGAATTTAAATTGACAACTTCAAATTGAAGTATAGTTAACAATTTGTAATTTTTAGTTCTAAATTGTTTATTTGAGAATTGCAAATTGACAACTTCAAATGGAAGTATTATTAACTATTTGGAATCATTAGTTCTAAATTGTTTATTTGAGAATTTCAAATTGACAACTTCAAATTGAAGTATAGTTAACAATTTGGAATTCTTAGTTCTAAATTGTTTATTTGAGAATTTCAAATTGACAACTTCAAATTGAATTAAAGTTAACAATTTGAAACTATCAGTTCTAAATTTTTATTTAAGAATTTCAAATTAACAACTTCAAATTGAAGTATAGTTAACAATTTGGCATTTTAGTGCTAAACTGTTTATTTGAGAATTTCAAATTGACAACTTCAAATTGAAGTATAGTTAACAATTTGAAACTACCAGTTCTAATTGTTTGTTTGAGAATTTCAAATTGACAACTTCAAATTGAAGTATAGTTAACAATTTGAAACTATCAGTTCTAAATTTTTTATTTGAGAATTTCAAATTGACAACTTCAAATTAAAGTATACTTAACAATTTGGAATTTTTAGTTCTAAATTGTTTATTTGAGAATTTCAAATTGACAACTTCAAATTGAAGTATAGTTAACAATTTGAAACTACCAGTTCTAATTGTTTAATTGAGAATTTCAAATTGACAACTTCAAATTGAAGTATAGTTAACAATTTGAAACTATCAGTTCTAAATTGTTTATTTGAGAATTTCAAATTGACAACTCAAATTGAAGTATAGTTAACAATTTGTAATTTTAGTTCTAAATTGTTTATTTGAGAATTGCAAATTGACAACTTCAAATTGAAGTAAAGTTAACAATTTGTAATTTTTAGTTCTAAATTGTTTATTTGAGAATTTCAAATTGACAACTTCAAATTGAAGTATAGTTAACAATTTGGAATTTTAAGTTCTAAATTGTTTATTTGAGAATTTAAAATTGACAACTTCAAATTGAAGTAAAGTTAACAATTTGTAATTTTAGTTCTAAATTGTTCATTTGAGAATTTCAAATTGACAACTACAAATTGAAGTATAGTTAACAATTTGTAATTTTTAGTTCTAAATAGTTTATTTGAGAATTTCAAATTGACAACTTCAAATTGAAGTATAGTTAACAATTTGAAACTATCAGTTCTAAATTGTTTATTTGAGAATTTTAAATTGGCAACTTCAAATTGAAGTATAGTTAACAATTAGGAATTTTTAGTTCTAAATTGTTTATTTGAGAATTTCAAATTGACAACTTCAAATTGAAGTATAGTTACCAATTTGTAATTTTTAGTTCTAAATTGTTTATTTGAGAATTTCAAATTGACAGCTTCAAATTAAAGTAAAGTTAACAATTTGTAATTTTAGTTCTAAATTGTTTATTTGAGAACTTCAAATTGACAACTTCAAGTTGAATTATAGTTAACAATTTGAAACTATCAGTTCTAAATTGTTTATTTGAGAATTTCAAATTGACAACTTCAAATTGAATTAAAGTTAACAATTTGAAACTATCAGTTTAAATTTTTATTTAAGAATTTCAAATTAACAACTTCAAATTGAAGTATAGTTAACAATTTGGAATTTTTAGTGCTAAATTGTTTATTTGAGAATTTCAAATTGACAACTTCAAATTGAAGTATAGTTAACAATTTGAAACTACCAGTTCTAAATTGTTTATTTGAGAATTGCAAATTGACAACTTCAAATTGAAGTATAGTTAACTATTTGTAATTTTTAGTTCTAAATTGTTTATTTGAGAATTTTAAATTGACAACTTCAAATTGAAGTATAGTTAACAATTTGTAATTTTTAGTTCTAAATTGTTTATTTGAGAATTTCAAATTGACAACTTCAAATTGAAGTATAGTTAACAATTTGAAACTATCAGTTCTAAATTGTTTATTTGAGAATTTCAAATTGACAACTTCAAATTGAAGTATAGTTAACAATTTGTAATTTTAGTTCTAAATTGTTTATTGAGAATTTAAAATTTGGGACAACTTCAAAATGAAGTATAGTTACCAATTTGTAATTTTTAGTTCTAAATTGTTATTTGAGAATTTCAAATTGACAACTTCAAATTGAAGTATAGTTAAAATTTGTAATTTTAGTTCTAAATTGTTTATTTGAGAATTTCAAATTGACAACTTCAAATTGAAGTATAGTTAACAATTTGTATGTTTTAGTTCTAAATTGTTTATTTGAGAATTTGAAATTGACAACTTCAAATTGAAGTATAGTTAACAATTTGTAATTTTAGTTCTAAATTGTTTATTTGAGAATTGCAAATTGACAACTTCAAATGGAAGTATTATTAACTATTTGGAATCATTAGTTCTAAATTGTTTATTTGAGAATTTCAAATTGACAACTTCAAATTGAAGTATAGTTAACAATTTGGAATTTTTAGTTCTAAATTGTTTATTTGAGAATTTCAAATTGACAACTTCAAATTGAAGTAAAGTTAACAATTTGAAACTATCAGTTCTAAATTTTTATTTAAGAATTTCAAATTAACAACTTCAAATTGAAGTATAGTTAACAATTTGGCATTTTTAGTTCTAAACTGTTTATTTGAGAATTTCAAATTGACAACTTCAAATTGAAGTATAGTTAACAATTTGAAACTACCAGTTCTTAATTGTTTATTTGAGAATTTCAAATTGACAACTTCAAATTGAAGTATAGTTAACAATTTGAAACTATCAGTTCTAAATTGTTTATTTGAGAATTTCAAATTGACAACTTCAAATTGATGTATAGTTAACAATTTGTAATTTTAGTTCTAAATTGTTTATTTGAGAATTCAAATTGACAACTTCAAATTGAAGTATATTAACAATTTGGAATCTTTAGTTCTAAATTGTTTATTTGAGAATTTCAAATTGACAACTTCAAATTGAAGTATAGTTAAAAATTTTGGGAAATTCAGTTCTAAATTGTTTATTTGAGAATTTCAAATTGACAACTTCAAATTGAAGTAAAGTTAACAATTTGTAATTTTAGTTCTAAATTGGATATTTGAGAATTTCAAATTGACAACTTCAAATTGAAGTATAGTTAACAATTTGAAACTTATCAGTTCTAAATTGTTTATTTGAGAATTTCAAATTGACAACTTCAAATTGAAGTATAGTTAACAATTTGAAATTTTAGTTCTAAATTGGTTTATTTGAGAATTTCAAATTGACAACTTCAAAATGAAGTATAGTTAACAATTTGGAATTTTTAGTTCTAAATTGGATATTTGAGAATTTCAAATTGACAACTTCAAATTGAAGTATAGTTAACAATTTGAAACTATCAGTTCTAAATTTTTTATTTGAGAATTTCAAATTGACAACTTCAAATTAAAGTATACTTAACAATTTGGAATTTTTAGTTCTAAATTGTTTATTTGAGAATTTCAAATTGACAACTTCAAATTGAAGTATAGTTAACAATTTGGAATTTTTAGTTCTAAATTGTTTATTTGAGAATTTCAAATTGACAACTTCAAATTGAAGTATAGTTAACAATTTGAAATTTATCAGTTCTAAATTGTTTATTTGAGAATTTCAAATTGACAATTTCAAATTGAAGTATAGTTAACAATTTGGAATTTCAGTTCTAAATTGTTTATTTGAGAATTTCAAATTGACAACTTCAAATTGAAGTATAGTTAACAATTTGGAATTTAGTTCTAAATTGTTTATTTGAGAATTTCAAATTGACAACTTCAAATTGAAGTATAGTTAACAATTTGAAATTTTTAGTTCTAAATTGTTATTTGAGAATTTCTAATTGACAACTTCAATTTGAAGTATAGTTAACAATTGGAAACTATCAGTTCTAAATTTTTATTTGAGAATTCAAATTGACAACTTCAAATTGAAGTATAGTTAACAATTTGGAATTTTAGTTCTAAATTGTTTATTTGAGAATTTCAAATTGACAACTTCAAATTGAAGTATAGTTAACAATTTGTAATTTTTAGTTCTAAATTGTTTATTTGAGAATTTCAAATTGACAACTTCAAATTGAAGTATAGTTAACAATTTGAAACTATCAGTTCTAAATTGTTTATTTGAGAATTTCAAATTGACAACTTCAAATTGAAGTATAGTTAACAATTTGGAATTTTAGTTCTAAATTGTTTATTTGAGAATTTCAAATTGACAACTTCAAATTAAGTATAGTTAACAATTTGGAATTTTAGTTCTAATTGTTTATTTGAGAATTTCAAATTGACAACTTCAAATTGAAGTATAGTTAACAATTTGTAATTTAGTTCTAAATTGTTTATTTGAGAATTTCAAATTGACAACTTCAAATTGAAGTATAGTTAACAATTTGAATTATCAGTTCTAAATTGTTTATTTGAGAATTTCAAATTGACAACTTCAAATTAAAGTATAGTTAACAATTTGGAATTTTAGTTCTAAATTGTTTATTTGAGAATTTCAAATTGACAACTTCAAATTGAAATATAAGTTAACAATTTGTAATTTTTAGTTCTAAATTGTTTATTTGAGAATTCCAAATTGACAACTTAAAATTGAAGTATAGTTAACAATTTGAAACTATCAGTTCTAAATTTTTATTTGAGAATTTCAAATTGACAACTTCAAATTGAAGTATAGTTAACAATTTGGAATTTTAGTTCTAAATTGTTTATTTGAGAATTTCAAATTGACAACTTCAAATTGAAGTATAGTTAACAATTTGAAACTATCAGTTCTAAATTGTTTATTTGAGAATTTCAAATTGACAACTTCAAATTGAAGTATAGTTAACAATTTGAAACTATCAGTTCTAAATTGTTTATTTGAGAATTTCAAATTGACAACTTCAAATTGAAGTATAGTTAACAATTTGGAATTTTTAGTGCTAAATTATTTATTTGAGAATTTCAAATTGACATCTTCAAATTGAAGTATAGTTAACAATTTGGAATTTTAGTTCTAAATTGTTTATTTGAGAATTTCAAATTGACAACTTCAAATTGAAGTATAGTTAACAATTTGAAATTTTAGTTCTAAATTGTTTATTTGAGAATTTCAAATTGACAACGTCAAATTGAAGTATAGTTAACAATTTGGAATTTTTAGTTCTAAATTGTTTATTTGAGAATTTCAAATTGACAACTTCAAATTGAAGTATAGTTAACAATTTGTAATTTAGTTCTAAATTGTTTATTTGAGAATTTCAAATTGACAACTTCAAATTGAAGTATAGTTAACAATTTGGAATTTTAGTTCTAAATTGTTTATTTGAGAATTTCAAATTGACAACTTCAAATTGAAGTATAGTTAACAATTTGAAATTTTAGTTCTAAATTGTTTATTTGAGAATTTCAAATTGACAACTTCAAATTGAAGTATAGTTAACAATTTGTAATTTTAGTTCTAAATTGTTTATTTGAGAATTTCAAATTGACAACTTCAAATTGAAGTATAGTTAACAATTTGAATTTAGTTCTAAATTGTTTATTTGAGAATTTCAAATTGACAACTTCAAATTGAAGTATAGTTAACAATTTGGAATTTTTAGTTCTAAATTGTTTATTTGAGAATTTCAAATTGACAACTTCAAATTGAAGTATAGTTAACAATTTGAATTTTTAGTTCTAAATTGTTTATTTGAGAATTTCAAATTGACAACTTCAAATTGAAGTATAGTTAACAATTTGAAACTATCAGTTCTAAATTGTTTATTTGAGAATTTCAAATTGACAACTTCAAATTGAAGTATAGTTAACAATTTGGAATTTTAGTTCTAAATTGTTTATTTGAGAATTTCAAATTGACAACTTCAAATTGAAGTATAGTTAACAATTTGAAACTATCAGTTCTAAATTGTTTATTTGAGAATTTCAAATTGACAACTTCAAATTGAAGTATAGTTAACAATTTGGGATTTTTTTATTTCTAAATTGTTTATTTGAGAATTTCAAATTGACAACTTCAAATTGAAGTATAGTTAACAATTTGTAATTTTTAGTTCTAAATTGTTTATTTGAGAATTTCAAATTGACAACTTCAAATTGAAGTATAGTTAACAATTTGAAACTATCAGTTCTAAATTGTTTATTTGAGAATTTCAAATTGACAACTTCAAATTGAAGTATAGTTAACAATTTGGAATTTTTAGTTCTAAATTGTTTATTTGAGAATTTCAAATTGACAACTTCAAATTGAAGTATAGTTAACAATTTGGAATTTTTAGTTCTAAATTGTTTATTTGAGAATTTCAAATTGACAACTTCAAATTGAAGTATAGTTAACAATTTGTAATTTTAGTTCTAAATTGTTTATTTGAGAATTTCAAATTGTCAACTTCAAATTGAAGTATAGTTAACAATTTGTAATTTTTAGTTCTAAATTGTTTATTTGAGAATTTCAAATTGACAACTTCAAATTGAAGTATAGTTAACAATTTGAAACTATCAGTTCTAAATTGTTTATTTGAGAATTTCAAATTGACAACTTCAAATTGAAGTATAGTTAAAATTTGAAACTACCAGTTCTAAATTGTTTATTTGAGAATTTCAAATTGACAACCTCAAATTAAAGTATACTTAACAATTTGGAATTTTAATTCTAAATTGGATATTTGAGAATTTCAAATTGACAACTTCAAATTGAAGTATAGTTAACAATTTGTAATTTTTAGTTCTAAATTGTTTATTTGAGAATTTCAAATTGACAACTTCAAATTGAAGTATAGTTAACAATTTGAAACTATCAGTTCTAAATTTTTTATTTGAGAATTTCAAATTGACAACTTCAAATTAAAGTATACTTAACAATTTGGAATTTTTAGTTCTAAATTGTTTATTTGAGAATTTCAAATTGACAACTTCAAATTGAAGTATAGTTAACAATTTGAAACTACCAGTTCTTAATTGTTTATTTAAGAATTTCAAATTGACAACTTCAAATTGAAGTATAGTTAACAATTTGAAACTATCAGTTCTAAATTGTTTATTTGAGAATTTCAAATTGACAACTACAAATTGAAGTATAGTTAACAATTTGTAATTTTTAGTTCTAAATTGTTTATTTGAGAATTTCAAATTGACAACTTCACATTGAAGTAAAGTTAACTATTTGGAATTTTTATTTCTAAATTGTTTATTTGAGAATTTCAAATTGACAACTTCAAATTGAAGTATAGTTAACAATTTGGAATTTTAGTTCTAAATTGTTTATTTGAGAATTTCAAATTGACAACTTTAAATTGAAGTAAAGTTTACAATTTGTAATTTTTAGTTCTAAATTGGATATTTGAGAATTTCAAATTGACAACTTCAAATTGAAGTATAGTTAACAATTTGAAACTATCAGTTCTAAATTGTTTATTTGAGAATTTCAAATTGACAACTTCAAATTGAAGTATAGTTAACAATTTGTAATTTTTAGTTCTAAATTGTTTATTTGAGAATTTCAAATTGACAACTTCAAATTGAAGTATAGTTAACAATTTGGAATTTTAGTTCTAAATTGTTCATTTGAGAATTTCAAATTGACAACTTCAAATTGAAGTATAGTTACCAATTTGTAATTTTTAGTTCTAAATTGTTTATTTGAGAATTTCAAATTGACAACTTCAAATTAAAGTAAAGTTAACAATTTGTAATTTTTAGTTCTAAATTGTTTATTTGAGAATTTCAAATTGACAACTTCAAGTTGAATTATAGTTAACAATTTGAAACTATTAGTTCTAAATTGTTTATTTGAGAATTTCAAATTGACAACTTCAAATTGAATTAAAGTTAACAATTTGAAACTATCAGTTTAAATTTTTATTTAAGAATTTCAAATTAACAACTTCAAATTGAAGTATAGTTAACAATTTGAAATTTTAGTGCTAAATTGTTTATTTGAGATTTTCAAATTGACAACTTCAAATTGAAGTATAGTTAACAATTTGAAACTACCAGTTCTAAATTGTTTATTTGAGAATTGCAAATTGACAACTTCAAATTGAAGTATAGTTAACTATTTGGAATTTTAGTTCTAAATTGTTTATTTGAGAATTTCAAATTGACAACTTCAAATTGAAGTATAGTTAACAATTTGTAATTTTAGTTCTAAATTGTTTATTTGAGAATTTCAAATTGACAACTTCAAATTGAAGTATAGTTAACAATTTGAAACTATCAGTTCTAAATTGTTTATTTGAGAATTTCAAATTGACAACTTCAAATTGAAGTATAGTTAACAATTTGTAATTTTTAGTTCTAAATTGTTTATTTGAGAATTTCAAATTGACAACTTCAAATTGAAGTATAGTTAACAATTTGAAATTTTAGTTCTAAATTGTTTATTTGAGAATTTCAAATTAACAACTTCAAATTAAAGTATAGTTAACAATTTGAAAATATCAGTACTAAATTGTTTATTTGAGAATTTCAAATTGACAACTTCAAATTGAAGTATAGTTAACAATTTGTAATTTTTAGTTCTAAATTGTTTATTTGAGAATTTCAAATTGACGACTACAAATTGAAGTATAGTTAACAATTTGAAACTATCAGTTCTAAATTGTTTATTTGAGAATATCAAATTGACAACTTCAAATTAAGTATAGTAAACAATTTTAAACTATCAGTTCTAAATTGTTTATTTGAAAATTTCAAATTGACAACTTCAAATTGAAGTATAGTTAACAATTTGCAACTATCAGTTCTAAATTGTTTATTTGAGAATTTCAAATTGGCAACTTCAAAATGAAGTATAGTTACCAATTTGTAATTTTAGTTCTAAATTGTTATTTGAGAATTTCAAATTGACAACTTCAAATTGAAGTATAGTTAAAATTTGAAACTATCAGTTCTAAATTGTTTATTTGAGAATTTCAAATTGACAACTTCAAATTGAAGTATAGTTAACGTTTTGGAATTTTTAGTTCTAAATTGTTTATTTGAGAATTACAAATTGACAACTTCAAATTGAAGGATAGTTAAAATTTGAAACTATCAGTTCTAAATTGTTTATTTGAGAATTTCAAATTTACAACTTCAAATTGAAGTATAGTTAACATTTTGGAATTTTAGTTCTAAATTGTTTATTTGAGAATTACAAATTGACAACTTCAAATTGAAGGATAGTTAACAATTTTAATTTTAGTTCTAAATTGTTTATTTGAGAACTTCAAATTATCAACTTCAAATTGAAGTATAGTTAACAATTTGGAATTTTTAGTTCTAAATTGTTCATTTGAGAATTCAAATTGACAACTACAAATGAAGTATACATAGTTAACAATTTGTAATTTTAGTTCTAAATTGTTTATTTGAGAATTTCAAATTGACAACTTCAAATTGAAGTATAGTTAACAATTTGGAATTTTTAGTTCTAAATTGTTTATTTGAGAATTTCAAATTGACAACTTCAAATTAAGTATAGTTAACAATTTGGAATTTTTAGTTCTAAATTGTTTATTTGAGAATTTCAAATTGACAACTTCAAATTGAAGATAGTTAACAATTTGTAATTTTAGTTCTAAATTGTTTATTTGAGAATTTCAAATTGACAACTTCAAATTGAAGTATAGTTAACATTTGGAATTTTAGTTCTAAATTTTTTTTTAGAATTACAAATTGACAACTTCAAATTGAAGGATAGTTAACAATTTGTAATTTTAGTTCTAAATTGTTTATTTGAGAACTTCAAATTACAACTTCAAATTGAAGTATAGTTAACAATTTGAATTTTTAGTTCTAAATTGTTTATTTGAGAATTTCAAATTGACAACTTCAAATTGAAGTATAGTTAACAATTTGAATTTTAGTTCTAAATTGTTTATTTGAGAATTTCAAATTGACAACTTCAAATTGAAGTATAGTTAACAATTTTAATTTTAGTTCTAAATTGTTTATTTGAGAATTTCAAATTACAACTTCAAATTGAAGTATAGTTAACAATTTGGAATTTTTAGTTCTAAATTGTTTATTTGAGAATTTCAAATTGACAACTTCAAATTGAAGTATAGTTAACAATTTGAATTTTTAGTTCTAAATTGTTTATTTGAGAATTTCAAATTGACAACTTCAAATTGAAGTATAGTTAACAATTTGAAATTAGTTCTAAATTGTTTATTTGAGAATTTCAAATTGACAACTTCAAATTGAAGTATAGTTAACAATTTGTAATTTTAGTTCTAAATTGTTTATTTGAGAATTTCAAATTGACAACTTCAAATTGAAGTATAGTTAACAATTTGAAATTCAGTTCTAAATTGTTTATTTGAGAATTTCAAATTGACAACTTCAAATTGAAGTATAGTTAACAATTTGAATTTTAGTTCTAAATTGTTTATTTGAGAATTTCAAATTGACAACTTCAAATTAATGTATAGTTAACAATTTGGAATTTTAGTTCTAAATTGTTTATTTGAGAATTTCAAATTGACAACTTCAAATTGAAGTATAGTTAACAATTTGTAATTTTAGTTCTAAATTGTTTATTTGAGAATTTCAAATTGACAACTTCAAATTGAAGTATAGTTAACAATTTGAAACTATCAGTTCTAAATTTTTTTTTAGAATTTCAAATTGACAACTTCAAATTGAAGTATAGTTAACAATTTGGAATTTTAGTTCTAAATTGTTTATTTGAGAATTTCAAATTGACAACTTCAAATTGAAGTAAAGTTAACAATTTGTAATTTTAGTTCTAAATTGTTTATTTGAGAATTTCAAATTGACAACTTCAAATTGAATTAAGTTAACAATTTGAAACTATCAGTTCTAAATTGTTTATTTGAGAATTTCAAATTGACAACTTCAAATTGAAGTATAGTTAACAATTTGAATTTTAGTTCTAAATTGTTTATTTGAGAATTTCAAATTGACAACTTCAAATTGAAGTATAGTTAACAATTTGAAACTATCAGTTCTAAATTGTTTATTTGAGAATTACAAATTGACACCTTCAAATTGAAGTATAGTTAACAATTTGGAATTTTTAGTTCTAAATTGATTATTTGAGAATTTCAAATTGACAACTTCAAATTGAAGTATAGTTAACAATTTGTAATTTTAGTTTTAAATAGTTTATTTGAGAATTTCAAATTGACAACTTTAAATTGAAGTATAGTTAACAATTTGAAACTATCAGTTCTAACTTGTTTATTTGAGAATTTCAAATTGACAACTTCAAACTGAAGTATAGTTAAAATTTGAAACTATCAGTTCTAAATTGTTTATTTGAGATTTTCAAATTGACAACTTCAAATTGAAGTATAGTTAACAATTTGGAATTTTAGTTCTAAATTGTTTATTTGAGAATTACAAATTGACAACTTCAAATTGAAGTATAGTTAACAATTTGGAGTTTTAGTTCTAAATTGATATTTGAGAATTTCAAATTGACAACTTCAAATTGAAGTATAGTTAACAATTTGTAATTTTTAGTTCTAAATTGTTTATTTGAGAATTTCTAATTGACAACTTCAAATTGAAGTATAGTTAACAATTTGAAACTATAATTTCTAAATTTTTATTTAAGAATTTCAAATTGACAACTTCAAATTAAAGTATAGTTAACAATTTGGAATTTTTAGTTCTAAATTATTTATTTGAGAATTTCAAATTGACAACTTCAAATTGAAGTAAGTTAACAATTTGTAATTTTTAGTTCTAAATTGTTTATTTGAGAATTTCAAATTGACAACTTCAAATTGAAGTATAGTTAACAATTTGAAACTATCAGTTCTAAATTGTTTATTTGAGAATTTCAAATTGACAACTTCAAATTGAAGTATAGTTACCAATTTGTAATTTTAGTTCTAAATTGTTTATTTGAGAATTTCAAATTGACAACTTCAAATTGAAGTATAGTTAAAATTTGAAACTATCAGTTCTAAATTGTTTATTTGAAAATTTTCAAATTGACAACTTCAAATTGAAGTATAGTTAACAATTTGGAATTTTTAGTTCTAAATTGTTTATTTGAGAATTACAAATTGACAACTTCAAATTAATGTATAGTTAACAATTTGGAATTTTTAGTTCTAAATTGATATTTGAGAATTTCAAATTGACAACTTCAAATTGAAGAATAGTTAAGAATTTGTAATTTTTAGTTCTAAATTGGTTATTTGAGAATTTCAAATTGACAACTTCAAATTGAAGTATAATTAACAATTTGAAACTATCAGTTCTAAATTTTTTTAGAATTTCAAATTGACAACTTCAAATTAAGTATAGTTAACAATTTGGAATTTTTAGTTCTAAATTGTTTATTTGAGAATTTCAAATTGACAACTTTAAATTGAAGTATAGTTAACAATTTGGAATTTTAGTTCTAAATTGTTTATTTGAGAATTTCAAATTGACAACTTCAAATTGAAGTAAAGTTAACAATTTGTAATTTTAAGTTCTAAATTGTTTATTTGAGAATTTCAAATTGACAACTTCAAATTGAAGTATAGTTAACAATTTGAAACTATCAGTTCTAAATTGTTTATTTGAGAATTTCAAATTGACAACTTCATATTGAAGTATAGTTACCAATTTGTAATTTTTAGTTCTAAATTGTTTATTTGAGAATTTCAAATTGACAACTTCAAATTGAAGTATAGTTAAAATTTGAAACTATCAGTTCTAAATTGTTTATTTGAGATTTTCAAATTGACAACTTCAAATTGAAGTATAGTTAACAATTTGGAATTTTTAGTTCTAAATTGTTTATTTGAGAATTTCAAATTGACAACTTCAAATTGAAGTATAGTTAACAATTTAGAATTTCTAGTTCTAAATAGGATATTTGAAAATTTCAAATTGACAACTTCAAATTGAAGTATAGTTAACAATTTGTAATTTTAGTTCTAAATTGTTTATTTGAGAATTTCAAATTGACAACTTCAAATTGAAGTATAGTTAACAATTTGAAACTATAATTTCTAAATTTTTATTTAAGAATTTCAAATTGACAACTTCAAATTAAAGTATAGTTAACAATTTGGAATTTTTAGTTCTAAATTATTTATTTGAGAATTTCAAATTGACAACTTCAAATTGAAGTAAAGTTAACAATTTGTAATTTTAGTTCTAAATTGTTTATTTGAGAATTTCAAATTGACAACTTCAAATTGAAGTATAGTTAACAATTTGAAACTATCAGTTCTAAATTGTTTATTTGAGAATTTCAAATTGACAACTTCATATTGAAGTATAGTTACCAATTTGTAATTTTTAGTTCTAAATTGTTTATTTGAGAATTTCAAATTGACAACTTCAAATTGAAGTATAGTTAAAATTTGAAACTATCAGTTCTAAATTGTTTATTTGAGAATTACAAATTGACAACTTCAAATTGAAGTATAGTTAACAATTTGGAATTTTAGTTCTAAATTGTTTATTTGAGAATTACAAATTGACAACTTCAAATTAATGTATAGTTAACAATTTGGAATTTTTAGTTCTAGATTGGATATTTGAGAATTTCAAATTGACAACTTCAAATTGAAGTATAGTTAACAATTTGTAATTTTTAGTTCTAAATTGTTTATTTGAGAATTTCAAATTGACAACTTCAAATTGAAGTATAGTTAACACTTTGAAACAATCAGTTCTAAATTTTTATAGAATTTCAAATTGACAACTTCAAATTAAAGTATCCTTAACAATTTGGAATTTTTAGTTCTAAATTGTTTATTTGAGAATTTCAAATTGACAACTTCAAATTGAAGTAAAGTTAACAATTTGTAATTTTTAGTTCTAAATTGTTTATTTGAGAATTTCAAATTGACAACTTCAAATTGAATTAAAGTTAACAATTTGAAACTATCAGTTCTAAATTTTTATTTAAGAATTTCAAATTAACAACTTCAAATTGAAGTATAGTTAACAATTTGGAATTTTTAGTGCTAAATTGTTTATTTGAGAATTTCAAATTGACAACTTCAAATTGAAGTATAGTTAACAATTTGAAACTACCAGTTCTTAATTGTTTATTTGAGAATTTCAAATTGACAACTTCAAATTGAAGTATAGTTAACAATTTGAAACTATCAGTTCTAAATTGTTTATTTGAGAATTTCAAATTGACAACTCAAAGTGAAGTATAGTTAACAATTTGTAATTTTAGTTCTAAATTGTTTATTTGAGAATTGCAAATTGACAACTTTAAATTGAAGTATAGTTAACCATTTGGGAAATTTTTTAGTTCTAAATTGTTTATTTGAGAATTTCAAATTGACAACTTCAAATTGAAGTATAGTTAACAATTTGTAATTTTAGTTTTAAATAGTTTATTTGAGAATTTCAAATTGACAACTTCAAATTGAAGTATAGTTAACAATTTGGAATTTTAGTTCTAAATTGTTTATTTGAGAATTACAAATTGACAACTTCAAATTGAAGTATAGTTAACAATTTGAAACTATCAGTTCTAAATTGTTTATTTGAGATTTTCAAATTGACAACTTCAAATTGAAGTATAGTTAACAATTTGGAATTTTAGTTCTAAATTGTTTATTTGAGAATTACAAATTGACAACTTCAAATTGAAGTATAGTTAAAATTTGAAACTATCAGTTCTAAATTGTTTATTTGAGATTTTCAAATTGACAACTTCAAATTGAAGTATAGTTAACAATTTGGAATTTTTAGTTCTAAATTGTTTATTTGAGAATTACAAATTGACAACTTCAAATTGAAGTATAGTTAACAATTTGGAGTTTTAGTTCTAAATTGGATATTTGAGAATTTCAAATTGACAACTTCAAATTGAAGTATAGTTAACAATTTGTAATTTTAGTTCTAAATTGTTTATTTGAGAATTTCAAATTGACAACTTCAAATTGAAGTATAGTTAACAATTTGAAACTATAAGTTCTAAATTTTTATTTAAGAATTTCAAATTGACAACTTCAAATTAAAGTATAGTTAAAAATTTTGGGAAATTTTTTAGTTCTAAATTGTTTATTTGAGAATTTCAAATTGACAACTTCAAATTGAAGTAAAGTTAACAATTTGTAATTTTTAGTTCTAAATTGTTTATTTGAGAATTTCAAATTGACAACTTCAAATTGAATTAAAGTTAACAATTTGAAACTATCAGTTTAAATTTTTATTTGAGAATTTCAAATTAACAACTTCAAATTGAAGTATAGTTAACAATTTGTAATTTTTAGTTCTAAATTGTTTATTTGAGAATTTCAAATTGACAACTTCAAATTAAAGTATAGTTAACAATTTGAAACTATCAGTTCTAAATTGTTTATTTGAGAATTTCAAATTGACAACTTCAAATTGAAGTATAGTTAACAATTTGTAATTTTTAGTTCTAAATTGTTTATTTGAGAATTTCAAATTGACAACTTCAAATTGAAGTATAGTTAACAATTTGGAATTTTTAGTTCTAAATTGTTCATTTGAAAATTTCAAATTGACAACCTCAAATTGAAGTATAGTTAACAATTTGTAATTTTTAGTTCTAAATTGTTTATTTGAAAATTTCAAATTGACAACTTCAAATTGAAGTATAGTTAACAATTTGAAACTATCAGTTCTAAATTGTTTATTTGAGAATTTTAAATTGGCAACTTCAAATTGAAGTATAGTTAAAAATTTTGGGAAATTTTTTAGTTCTAAATTGTTTATTTGAGAATTTCAAATTGACAACTTCAAATTGAAGTATAGTTACCAATTTGTAATTTTTAGTTCTAAATTGTTTATTTGAGAATTTCAAACTAACAACTTCAAATTGAAGTATAGTTAACCATTTGGAATTTTAGTTCTAAATTGTTTATTTGAGAATTTCAAATTGACAACTTCAAATTGAAGTATAGTTAACAATTTGTAATTTTTAGTTCTAAATTGTTTATTTGAGAATTTCAAATTGACAACTTCAAATTGAAGTATAGTTAACAATTTGAAACTATCAGTTCTAAATTGTTTATTTGAGAATTTCAAATTGACAACTTCAAATTGAAGTATAGTTAATAATTTGAAACTATCAGTTCTAAATTTTTTATTTGAGAATTTCAAATTGACAACTTCAAATTAAAGTATAGTTAACAATTTAGAATTTTTAGTTCTAAATTGGATATTTGAGAATTTCAAATTGACAACTTCAAATTGAAGTATAGTTAACAATTTGTAATTTTTAGTTCTAAATTGTTTATTTGAGAATTTCAAATTGACAACTTCAAATTGAAGTATAGTTAACAATTTGAAACTATCAGTTCTAAATTTGTTATTTGAGAATTTCAAATTGACAACTTCAAATTAAAGTATCCTTAACAATTTGGAATTTTAGTTCTAAATTGTTTATTTGAAATTTCAAATTGACAACTTCAAATTGAAGTATAGTTAACAATTTGAAACTACCAGTTCTTAATTGTTTAATTGAGAATTTCAAATTGACAACTTCAAATTGAAGTATAGTTAACAATTTGTAATTTTTAGTTCTAAATTGTTTATTTGAGAATTTCAAATTGACAACTTCAAATTGAAGTAAAGTTAATAATTTGTAATTTCTAAATTGGATATTTGAGAATTTCAAATTGACAACTTCAAATTGAAGTATAGTTAACAATTTGAAACTATCAGTTCTAAATTGTTTATTTGAGAACTTCAAATTGACAACTTCAAATTGAAGTATAGTTAACAATTTGAAATTTTTTAGTTCTAAATTGTTTATTTGAGAATTTCAAATTGACAACTTCAAATTGAAGTATAGTTAACAATTTGGAATTTTAGTTCTAAATTGTTCATTTGAGAATTTCAAATTGACAACTACAAATTGAAGTATAGTTAACAATTTGTAATTTTAGTTCTAAATTGTTTATTTGAGAATTTCAAATTGACAACTTCAAATTGAAGTATAGTTAACAATTTGAAACTATCAGTTCTAAATTGTTTATTTGAGAATTTTAAATTGGCAACTTCAAATTGAAGTATAGTTAACAATTAGAATTTTAGTTCTAAATTGTTTATTTGAGAATTTCAAATTGACAACTTCAAATTGAAGTATAGTTACCAATTTGTAATTTTAGTTCTAAATTGTTTATTTGAGAATTTCAAATTGACAGCTTCAAATTAAAGTAAAGTTAACAATTTGTAATTTTAGTTCTAAATTGTTTATTTGAGAACTTCAAATTGACAACTTCAAGTTGAATTATAGTTAACAATTTGAAACTATCAGTTCTAAATTGTTTATTTGAGAATTTCAAATTGACAACTTCAAATTGAATTAAAGTTAACAATTTGAAACTATCAGTTTAAATTTTTATTTAAGAATTTCAAATTAACAACTTCAAATTGAAGTATAGTTAACAATTTGGAATTTTTAGTGCTAAATTGTTTATTTGAGAATTTCAAATTGACAACTTCAAATTGAAGTATAGTTAACAATTTGAAACTACCAGTTCTAAATTGTTTATTTGAGAATTGCAAATTGACAACTTCAAATTGAAGTATAGTTAACTTTTGGAATTTTTAATTCTAAACTGTTTATTTGAGAATTTCAAATTGACAACTTCAAATTGAAGTATAGTTAACAATTTGTAATTTTTAGTTCTAAATTGTTTATTTGAGAATTTCAAATTGACAACTTCAAATTGAAGTATAGTTAACAATTTGAAACTATCAGTTCTAAATTGTTTATTTGAGAATTTCAAATTGGCAACTTCAAATTGAAGTATAGTTAACAATTTGTATATTTTAGTTCTAAATTGTTTATTTGAGAATTTCAAATTGACAACTTCAAATTGAAGTATAGTTAACAATTTGGAATTCTTAGTTCTAAATTGTTTATTTGAGAATTTCAAATTAACAACTTCAAATTAAAGTATAGTTAACAATTTGAAAATATCAGTACTAAATTGTTTATTTGAGAATTTCAAATTGACAACTTCAAATTGAAGTATAGTTAACAATTTGTAATTTTAGTTCTAAATTGTTTATTTGAGAATTTCAAATTGACGACTACAAATTGAAGTATAGTTAACAATTTGAAACTATCAGTTCTAAATTGTTTATTTGAGAATATCAAATTGACAACTTCAAATTAAAGTATAGTAAACAATTTTAAACTATCAGTTCTAAATTGTTTATTTGAAAATTTCAAATTGACAACTTCAAATTGAAGTATAGTTAACAATTTGCAACTATCAGTTCTAAATTGGTTATTTGAGAATTTCAAATTGGCAACTTCAAAATGAAGTATAGTTACCAATTTGTAATTTTAGTTCTAAATTGGTTATTTGAGAATTTCAAATTGACAACTTCAAATTGAAGTATAGTTAAAAATTTGAAACTATCAGTTCTAAATTGTTTATTTGAGAATTTCAAATTGACAACTTCAAATTGAAGTATAGTTAACGTTTTGGAATTTTTAGTTCTAAATTGTTTATTTGAGAATTACAAATTGACAACTTCAAATTGAAGGATAGTTAAAATTTGAAACTATCAGTTCTAAATTGTTTATTTGAGAATTTCAAATTTACAACTTCAAATTGAAGTATAGTTAACATTTTGGAATTTTTAGTTCTAAATTGTTTATTTGAGAATTACAAATTGACAACTTCAAATTGAAGGATAGTTAACAATTTTAATTTTAGTTCTAAATTGTTTATTTGAGAACTTCAAATTATCAACTTCAAATTGAAGTATAGTTAACAATTTGGAATTTTTAGTTCTAAATTGTTCATTTGAGAATTTCAAATTGACAACTACAAATTGAAGTATACATAGTTAACAATTTGTAATTTTAGTTCTAAATTGTTTATTTGAGAATTTCAAATTGACAACTTCAAATTGAAGTATAGTTAACAATTTGAAACTATCAGTTCTAAATTGTTTATTTGAGAATTTCAAATTAACAACTTCATATTGAAGTATAGTTACCAATTTGTAATTTTAGTTCTAAATTGTTTATTTGAGAATTTCAAATTGACAACTTCAAATTGAAGTATAGTTAAAATTTGAAACTATCAGTTCTAAATTGTTTATTTGAGAATTTCAAATTGACAACTTCAAATTGAAGTATAGTTAACAATTTGGAATTTTAGTTCTAAATTGTTTATTTGAGAATTACAAATTGACAACTTCAAATTAATGTATAGTTAACAATTTGGAATTTTAGTTCTAGATTGGATATTTGAGAATTTCAAATTGACAACTTCAAATTGAAGTATAGTTAACAATTTGTAATTTTAGTTCTAAATTGTTTATTTGAGAATTTCAAATTGACAACTTCAAATTGAAGTATAGTTAACAATTTGAAACTATCAGTTCTAAATTTTTATAGAATTTCAAATTGACAACTTCAAATTAAAGTATAGTTAACAATTTGGAATTTTAGTTCTAAATTGTTTATTTGAGAATTTCAAATTGACAACTTCAAATTGAAGTAAAGTTAACAATTTGTAATTTTTAGTTCTAAATTGTTTATTTGAGAATTTCAAATTGACAACTTCAAATTGAATTAAAGTTAACAATTTGAAACTATCAGTTCTAAATTTTATTTAAGAATTTCAAATTAACAACTTCAAATTGAAGTATAGTTAACAATTTGGAATTTTTAGTGCTAAATTGTTTATTTGAGAATTTCAAATTGACAACTTCAAATTGAAGTATAGTTAACAATTTGAAACTACCAGTTCTTAATTGTTTATTTGAGAATTTCAAATTGACAACTTCAAATTGAAGTATAGTTAACAATTTGAAACTATCAGTTCTAAATTGTTTATTTGAGAATTTCAAATTGACAACTACAAAGTGAAGTATAGTTAACAATTTGTAATTTTAGTTCTAAATTGTTTATTTGAGAATTGCAAATTGACAACTTTAAATTGAAGTATAGTTAACCATTTGGAATTTTTAGTTCTAAATTGTTTATTTGAGAATTTCAAATTGACAACTTCAAATTGAAGTATAGTTAACAATTTGTAATTTTTAGTTTTAAATAGTTTATTTGAGAATTTCAAATTGACAACTTTAAATTGAAGTATAGTTAACAATTTGAAACTATCAGTTCTAAATTGTTTATTTGAGAATTTCAAATTGACAACTTCAAATTGAAGTATATTTAAAAAATTTGAAACTATCAGTTCTAAATTGTTTATTTGAGATTTTCAAATTGACAACTTCAAATTGAAGTATAGTTAACAATTTGGAATTTTAGTTCTAAATTGTTTATTTGAGAATTACAAATTGACAACTTCAAATTGAAGTATAGTTAACAATTTGGAGTTTTAGTTCTAAATTGGATATTTGAGAATTTCAAATTGACAACTTCAAATTGAAGTATAGTTAACAATTTGTAATTTTTAGTTCTAAATTGTTTATTTGAGAATTTCAAATTGACAACTTCAAATTGAAGTATAGTTAACAATTTGAAACTATAAGTTCTAAATTTTTTATTTGAGAATTTCAAATTGACAACTTCAAATTAAAGTATAGTTAACAATTTGGAATTTTTAGTTCTAAATTATTTATTTGAGAATTTCAAATTGACAACTTCAAATTGAAGTAAAGTTAACAATTTGTAATTTTTAGTTCTAAATTGTTTATTTGAGAATTTCAAATTGACAACTTCAAATTGAATTAAAGTTAACAATTTGAAACTATCAGTTTAAATTTTTATTTAAGAATTTCAAATTAACAACTTCAAATTGAAGTATAGTTAACAATTTGGAATTTTTAGTGCTAAATTGTTTATTTGAGAATTTCAAATTGACAACTTCAAATTGAAGTATAGTTAACAATTTGAAACTACCAGTTCTAAATTGTTTATTTGAGAATTGCAAATTGACAACTTCAAATTGAAGTATAGTTAACTATTTGGAATTTTTAGTTCTAAATTGTTTATTTGAGAATTTCAAATTGACAACTTCAAATTGAAGTATAGTTAACAATTTGTAATTTTTAGTTCTAAATTGTTTATTTGAGAATTTCAAATTGACAACTTCAAATTAAAGTATAGTTAACAATTTGAAACTATCAGTTCTAAATTGTTTATTTGAGAATTTCAAATTGACAACTTCAAATTGATGTATAGTTAACAATTTGAAACTATCAGTTCTAAATTGTTTATTTGAGAATTTTAAATTGGCAACTTCAAATTGAAGTATAGTTAACAATTTGTATATTTTAGTTCTAAATTGTTTATTTGAGAATTTCAAATTGACAACTTCAAATTGAAGTATAGTTACCAATTTGTAATTTTAGTTCTAAATTGTTTATTCGAGAATTTCAAACTAACAACTTCAAATTGAAGTATAGTTAAACATTTGGAATTTTTAGTTCTAAATTGTTTATTTGAGAATTTCAAATTGTCAACTTCAAATTGAAGTATAGTTAACAATTTGTAATTTTAGTTCTAAATTGTTTATTTAAGACTTTCAAATTGACAACTTCAAATTGAAGTATAGTTAACAATTTGAAACTATCAGTTCTAAATTGTTTATTTGAGAATTTCAAATTGACAACTTCAAATTGAAGTATAGTTAATAATTTGAAACTATCAGTTCTAAATTGTTTATTTGATAATTTCAAATTGACAACCTCAAATTAAAGTATACTTAACAATTTGGAATTTTAGTTCTAAATTGGATATTTGAGAATTTCAAATTGACAACTTCAAATTGAAGTATAGTTAACAATTTGTAATTTTTAGTTCTAAATTGTTTATTTGAGAATTTCAAATTGACAACTTCAAATTGAAGTATAGTTAACAATTTGAAACTATCAGTTCTAAATTTGTTATTTGAGAATTTCAAATTGACAACTTCAAATTAAAGTATACTTAACAATTTGGAATTTTTAGTTCTAAATTGTTTATTTGAGAATTTCAAATTGACAACTTCAAATTGAAGTATAGTTAACAATTTGAAACTACCAGTTCTTAATTGTTTATTTGAGAATTTCAAATTGACAACTTCAAATTGAAGTATAGTTAACAATTTGAAACTATCAGTTCTAAATTGTTTATTTGAGAATTTCAAATTGACAACTACAAATTGAAGTATAGTTAACAATTTGTAATTTTAGTTCTAAATTGTTTATTTGAGAATTTCAAATTGACAACTTCAAATTGAAGTAAAGTTTACAATTTGTAATTTTTAGTTCTAAATTGGATATTTGAGAATTTCAAATTGACAACTTCAAATTGAAGTATAGTTAACAATTTGAAACTATCAGTTCTAAATTGTTTATTTGAGAATTTCAAATTGACAACTTCAAATTGAAGTATAGTTAACAATTTGTATATTTTAGTTCTAAATTGTTTATTTGAGAATTTCAAATTGACAACTTCAAATTGAAGTATAGTTAACAATTTGGAATTTTTAGTTCTAAATTGTTCATTTGAGAATTTCAAATTGACAACTACAAATTGAAGTATAGTTAACAATTTGTAATTTTTAGTTCTAAATTGTTTATTTGAGAATTTCAAATTGACAACTTCAAATTGAAGTATAGTTAACAATTTGAAACTATCAGTTCTAAATTGTTCATTTGAGAATTTTAAATTGGCAACTTCAAATTGAAGTATAGTTAACAATTTGGAATTTTTAGTTCTAAATTGTTTATTTGAGAATTTCAAATTGACAACTTCAAATTGAAGTATAGTTACCAATTTATAATTTTAGTTCTAAATTGTTTATTTGAGAATTTCAAATTGACAGCTTCAAATTAAAGTAAAGTTAACAATTTGTAATTTTAGTTCTAAATTGTTTATTTGAGAACTTCAAATTGACAACTTCAAGTTGAATTATAGTTAACAATTTGAAACTATCAGTTCTAAATTGTTTATTTGAGAATTTCAAATTGACAACTTCAAATTGAATTAAAGTTAACAATTTGAAACTATCAGTTTAAATTTTTATTTAAGAATTTCAAATTAACAACTTCAAATTGAAGTATAGTTAACAATTTGGAATTTTAGTGCTAAATTGTTTATTTGAGAATTTCAAATTGACAACTTCAAATTGAAGTATAGTTAACAATTTGAAACTACCAGTTCTAAATTGTTTATTTGAGAATTGCAAATTGACAACTTCAAATTGAAGTATAGTTAACTATTTGGAATTTTTAGTTCTAAATTGTTTATTTGAGAATTTCAAATTGACAACTTCAAATTGAAGTATAGTTAACAATTTGTAATTTTAGTTCTAAATTGTTTATTTAAGAATTTCAAATTGACAACTTCAAATTGAAGTATAGTTAACAATTTGAAACTATCAGTTCTAAATTGTTTATTTGAGAATTTCAAATTGACAACTTCAAATTGAAGTATAGTTAACACTTTGTAATTTTTAGTTCTAAATTGTTTATTTGAGAATTTCAAATTGACAACTTCAAATTGAAGTATAGTTAACAATTTGGAATTCTTAGTTCTAAATTGTTTATTTGAGAATTTCAAATTAACAACTTCAAATTAAAGTATAGTTAACAATTTGAAAATATCAGTACTAAATTGTTTATTTGAGAATTTCAAATTGACAACTTCAAATTGAAGTGTAGTTAACAATTTGTAATTTTTAGTTCTAAATTGTTTATTTGAGAATTTCAAATTGACAACTACAAATTAAAGTATAGTTAACAATTTGAAACTATCAGTTCTAAATTGTTTATTTGAGAATATCAAATTGACAACTTCAAATTAAAGTATAGTAAACAATTTTAAACTTTCAGTTCTAAATTGTTTATTTGAGAATTTCAAATTGACAACTTCAAATTGAAGTATAGTTAACAATTTGCAACTATCAGTTCTAAATTGGTTATTTGAGAATTTCAAATTGGCAACTTCAAAATGAAGTATAGTTACCAATTTGTAATTTTAGTTCTAAATTGGTTATTTGAGAATTTCAAATTGACAACTTTAAATTGAAGTATAGTTAAAAATTTGAAACTATCAGTTCTAAATTGTTTATTTGAGAATTTCAAATTGACAACTTCAAATTGAAGTATTGTTAACATTTTGGAATTTTTAGTTCTAAATTGTTTATTTGAGAATTACAAATTGACAACTTCAAATTGAAGGATAGTTAAAATTTGAAACTATCAGTTCTAAATTGTTTATTTGAGAATTTCAAATTTACAACTTCAAATTGAAGTATAGTTAACATTTTGGAATTTTTAGTTCTAAATTGTTTATTTGAGAATTACAAATTGACAACTTCAAATTGAAGGATAGTTAACAATTTTAATTTTTAGTTCTAAATTGTTTATTTGAGATCTTCAAATTATCAACTTCAAATTGAAGTATAGTTAACAATTTGGAATTTTTAGTTCTAAATTGTTTATTTGAGAATTTCAAATTGACAACTTTAAATTGAATTATAGTTAATAATTTGAAACTATCAGTTCTAAATTGTTTATTTGAGAATTTCAATTTGACAACTTCAAATTGAAGTATAGTTAACAATTTGAAACTATTAGTTCTAAATTGTTTATTTGAGAATTTCAAATTGACAACTTCAAATTGAAGTATAGTTAACAATTTGTAATTTTTAGTTCTAAATTGTTTATTTGAGAATTTCAAATTGACAACTACAAATTGAAGTATAGTTAACAATTTGACACTATCAGTTCTAAATTGTTTATTTGAGAATTTCAAATTAACAACTTCAAATTGAAGTATAGTTAACTATTTGGAATTTTTAGTTCTAAATTGTTTATTTGAGAATTTCAAATTGACAACTTCAAACTGAAGTATAGTTAACAATTTGAAACTATCAGTTCTAAATTGTTTATTTGATAATTTCAAATTGACAACATCAAATTGAAGTATAGTTAACAATTTGACACTATCAGTTCTAAATTGTTTATTTGAGAATTTCAAATTGACAACTTCAAATTGAAGTATAGTTAACAATTTGGAATTTTAGTTCTAAATTGTTTATTTGAGAATTTCAAATTGACAACTTCAAATTGAAGTATAGTTAACAATTTGGAATTTTTAGTTCTAAATTGTTTATTTGAGAATTTCAAATTGACTACTTCAAATTGAAGTATAGTTAACAATTTGTAATTTTTAGCTCTAAATTGTTTATTTGAGAATTTCAAATTAACAACTTCAAATTAAAGTATAGTTAACAATTTGAAACTATCAGTACTAAATTTTTATTTGAGAATTTCAAATTGACAACTTCAAATTAAAGTATAGTTAACAATTTGTAATTTTTAGTTCTAAATTGTTTATTTGAGAATTTCAAATTGACAACTACAAATTAAAGTATAGTTAACAATTTGAAACTATCAGTTCTAAATTGTTTATATGAGAATTTCAAATTGACAACTTCAAATTGAAGTATAGTTAACAATTTGCAACTATCAGTTCTAAATTGGTTATTTGAGAATTTCAAATTGGCAACTTCAAAATGAAGTATAGTTACCAATTTGTAATTTTTAGTTCTAAATTGGTTATTTGAGAATTTCAAATTGACAACTTTAAATTGAAGTATAGTTAAAAATTTGAAACTATCAGTTCTAAATTGTTTATTTGAGAATTTCAAATTGACAACTTCAAATTGAAGTATAGTTAACGTTTTGGAATTTTTAGTTCTAAATTGTTTATTTGAGAATTACAAATTGACAACTTCAAATTGAAGGATAGTTAAAATTTGAAACTATCAGTTCTAAATTGTTTATTTGAGAATTTCAAATTGACAACTTCAAATTGAAGTATAGTTAACATTTTGGAATTTTTAGTTCTAAATTGTTTATTTGAGAATTACAAATTGACAACTACAAATTGAAGGATAGTTAACAATTTTTAATTTTTAGTTCTAAATTGTTTATTTGAGAATTTCAAATTGACAACTTCAAATTGAAGTATAGTTAACAATTTGTAATTTTAGTTCTAAATTGTTTATTTGAGAATTTCAAATTGACAACTTCAAAATGAAGTATAGTTACCAATTTGTAATTTTTAGTTCTAAATTGTTTATTTGAGAATTACAAATTGACAACTTCAAATTGAAGTATAGTTACCAATTTGTAATTTTAGTTCTAAATTGTTTATTTGAGAATTTCAAATTGACAACTTCAAATTGAAGTATAGTTAACAATTTGAAACTATCAGTTCTAAATTTTTTATTTGAGAATTTCAAATTGACAACTTCAAATTAAAGTATAGTTAACAATTTGGAATTTTTAGTTCTAAATTGTTTATTTGAGAATTTCAAATTGACAGCTTCAAATTAAAGTAAAGTTAACAATTTGTAATTTTTAGTTCTAAATTGTTTATTTGAGAATTACAAATTGACAACTTCAAATTGAAGGATAGTTAACAATTTTAATTTTTAGTTCTAAATTGTTTATTTGAGAATTTCAAATTGACAACTTCAAATTGAAGTATAGTTAACAATTTGTAATTTTTAGTTCTAAATTGTTTATTTGAGAATTTCATATTGACAACTTCAAATTGAAGTATAGTTAACAATTTGAAACTATCAGTTCTAAATTGTTTATTTGAGAATTTCAAATTGCAACTTCAAATTGAAGTATAGTTAACAATTTGTAATTTTTAGTTCTAAATTGTTTATTTGAGAATTTCATATTGACAACTTCAAATTGAAGTATAGTTAACAATGTGAAACTATCAGTTTTAAATTGTTTATTTGAGAATTTCAAATTAACAACTTCAAATTGAAGTATAGTTAACAATTTGGAATTTTTAGTTCTAAATTGTTTATTTGAGAATTTCAAATTGACAACTTCAAACTGAAGTATAGTTAACAATTTGAAATTATCAGTTCTAAATTGTTTATTTGATAATTTCAAATTGACAACTTCAAATTGAAGTATAGTTAACAATTTGGAACTATCAGTTCTAAATTGTTTATTTGAGAATTTCAAATTGACAACTTCAAATTGAAGTATAGTTAACAATTTGAAACTATCAGTTCTAAATTGTTTATTTGAGAATTTCAAATTGACAACTTCAAATTGAAGTATAGTTAACAATTTGAAACTATCAGTTCTAAATTGTTTATTTGAGAATTTCAAATTGACAACTTCAAATTGAAGTATAGTTAACAATTTGGAATTTTTAGTTCTAAATTGTTTATTTGAGAATTTCAAATTGACAACTTTAAATTGAATTATAGTTAATAATTTGAAACTATCAGTTCTAAATTGTTTATTTGAGAATTTCAATTTGACAACTTCAAATTGAAGTATAGTTAACAATTTGAAACTATCAGTTCTAAATTGTTTATTTGAGAATTTCAAATTGACAACTTCAAATTGAAGTATAGTTAACAATTTGAAAGTATCAGTTCTAAATTGTTATTTGAGAATTTCAAATTGACAACTTCAAATTGAAGTATAGTTAACAATTTGGAATTTAGTTCTAAATTGTTCATTTGAGAATTTCAAATTGACAACTTCAAATTGAAGTATAGTTAACAATTTGTAATTTAGTTCTAAATTGTTTATTTGAGAATTTAAATTGACAACTTCAAATTGAAGTATAGTTAACAATTTGGAATTTAGTTCTAAATTGTTTATTTGAGAATTTCAAATTGACAACTTCAAATTGAAGTATAGTTAACAATTTGAAACTATCAGTTCTAAATTGTTTATTTGAGAATTTCAAATTGACAACTTCAAATTGAAGTATAGTTAACAATTTGAATTTAGTTCTAAATTGTTTATTTGAGAATTTCAAATTGACAACTTCAAATTGAAGTATAGTTACCAATTTGTAATTTAGTTCTAAATTGTTTATTTGAGAATTTCAAATTGACAACTTCAAATTAAAGTATAGTTAATAATTTGGAATTTTAGTTCTAAATTGTTTATTTGAGAATTTCAAATTGACAACTTCAAATTGAAGTATAGTTACCAATTTGTAATTTTTAGTTCTAAATTGTTTATTTGAGAATTTCAAATTGACAACTTCAAATTAAGTATAGTTAACAATTTGTATTTTTATTTCTAAATTGTTTATTTGAGAATTTCAAATTGACAACTTCAAATTGAAGTATAGTTAACAATTTGTAATTTTAGTTCTAAATTGTTTATTTGAGAATTTAAATTGACAACTTCAAATTGAAGTATAGTTAACAATTTGAAACTATCAGTTCTAAATTGTTTATTTGAGAATTTCAAATTGCAACTTCAAATTGAAGTATAGTTAACAATTTGTAATTTTAGTTCTAAATTGTTTATTTGAGAATTTCAAATTGACAACTTCAAACTGAAGTATAGTTAACAATTTGAAATTATCAGTTCTAAATTGTTTATTTGATAATTTCAAATTGACAACTTCAAATTGAAGTATAGTTAACAATTTGGAATTTTTAGTTCTAAATTGTTTATTTGAGAATTTCAAATTGACAACTTCAAATTGAAGTATAGTTAACAATTTGTAATTTTTAGTTCTAAACTGTTTATTTGAGAATTTCAAATTAACAACTTCAAATTAAAGTATAGTTAACAATTTGAAACTATCAGTTCTAAATTGATTATTTGAGAATTTCTTTGGAGAATTTGAAACTATCAGTTCTAAATTGTTTATTTGAGAATTTCAAATTGACAACTTCAAATTGAAGTATAGTTAACAATTTGTAATTTTTAGTTCTAAATTGTTTATTTGAGAATTTCAAATTGACAACTTCAAAATGAAGTATAGTTACCAATTTGTAATTTTTAGTTCTAAATTGGTTATTTGAGAATTTCAAATTGACAACTTCAAATTAAAGTATAGTAAACAATTTGAAACTATCAGTTCTAAATTGTTTATTTGAGAATTTCAAATTGACAACTTCAAATTGAAGTATAGTTAACAATTTGAAACTATCAGTTCTAAATTGTTTATTTGAGAATTACAAATTGACAACTTCAAATTGAAGTATAGTTAACAATTTGGAATTTTTAGTTCTAAATTGTTATTTGAGAATTTCAAATTGACAACTTCAAATTGAAGTATAGTTATAATTTGTAATTTTAGTTCTAAATTGTTTATTTGAGAATTTCAAATTGACAACTTCAAATTGAAGTATAGTTAACAATTTGAAACTATCAGTTCTAAATTTTTATTTGAGAATTTCAAATTGACAACTACAAATTGAAGTATAGTTAACAATTTGAAATTTTTAGTTCTAAATTGTTTATTTGAGAATTTCAAATTGACAACTTCAAATTGAAGTATAGTTAACAATTTGAAACTATCAGTTCTAAATTTTTATTTGAGAATTTCAAATTGACAACTTCAAATTAAAGTATACTTAACAATTTGGAATTTAGTTCTAAATTGTTTATTTGAGAATTTCAAATTGACAACTTCAAATTGATGTATAGTTAACAATTTGGAATTTTTAGTTCTAAATTGTTTATTTGAGAATTACAAATTAACAACTTCAAATTAAAGTATAGTTAACAATTTGGAATTTTTAGTTCTAAATTGGTTTATTTGAGAATTTCAAATTGACAACTTCAAATTGAAGTATAGTTAACAATTTGTAATTTTAGTTCTAAATTGTTTATTTGAGAATTTCAAATTGACAACTTCAAATTGAAGTATAGTTAACAATTTGAAACTATCAGTTCAAAATTTTGTTATTTGAGAATTTCAAATTGACAACTTCAAATTAAAGTATACTTAACAATTTGGAATTTTTAGTTCTAAATTGTTTATTTGAGAATTTCAAATTGACAACTTCAAATTGAAGTATAGTTAACAATTTGAAACTACCAGTTCTTAATTGTTTAATTGAGAATTTCAAATTGACAACTTCAAATTGAAGTATAGTTAACAATTTGAAACTATCAGTTCTAAATTGTTTATTTGAGAATTTCAAATTGACAACTACAAATTGAAGTATAGTTAACAATTTGAAATTTTTTAGTTCTAAATTGTTTATTTGAGAATTCAAATTGACAACTTCAAATTGAAGTAAAGTTAACTATTTGGAATTTTAGTTCTAAATTGTTTATTTGAGAATTTCAAATTGACAACTTCAAATTGAAGTATAGTTAACAATTTGGAATTTTTAGTTCTAAATTGTTTATTTGAGAATTTCAAATTGACAACTTCGAATTGAAGTAAAGTTAACAATTTGTAATTTAGTTCTAAATTGGATATTTGAGAACTTCAAATTGACAACTTCAAATTGAAGTATAGTTAACAATTTGAAACTATCAGTTCTAAATTGTTTATTTGAGAATTTCAAATTGACAACTTCAAATTGAAGTATAGTTAACAATTTGTAATTTTAGTTCTAAATTGTTTATTTGAGAATTTCAAATTGACAACTTCAAATTGAAGTATAGTTAACAATATGGAATTTTAGTTCTAAATTGTTCATTTGAGAATTTCAAATTGACAACTACAAATTGAAGTATAGTTAACAATTTGTAATTTTTAGTTCTAAATTGTTTATTTGAGAATTTCAAATTGACAACTTCAAATTGAAGTATAGTTAACAATTTGAAACTATCAGTTCTAAATTGTTTATTTGAGAATTTTAAATTGGCAACTTCAAATTGAAGTATAGTTAACAATTGGGAATTTTAGTTCTAAATTGTTTATTTGAGAATTTCAAATTGACAACTTCAAATTGAAGTATAGTTACCAATTTGTAATTTTAGTTCTAAATTGTTTATTTGAGAATTTCAAATTGACAGCTTCAAATTAAAGTAAAGTTAACAATTTGTAATTTTTAGTTCTAAATTGTTTATTTGAGAATTTCAAATTGACAACTTCAAGTTGAATTATAGTTAACAATTTGAAACTATCAGTTCTAAATTGTTTATTTGAGAATTTCAAATTGACAACTTCAAATTGAAGTATAGTTAACAATTTGAAACTATCAGTTCTAAATTGTTTATTTGAGAATTTCAAATTGACAACTTCAAATTGAAGTATTGTTAACATTTTGGAATTTTTAGTTCTAAATTGTTTATTTGAGAATTACAAATTGACAACTTCAAATTGAAGGATAGTTAACAATTTTTAATTTTTAGTTCTAAATTGTTTATTTGAGAATTTCAAATTGACAACTTCAAATTGAAGTATAGTTAACAATTTGTAATTTTTAGTTCTAAATTGTTTATTTGAGAATTTCATATTGACAACTTCAAATTGAAGTATAGTTAACAATTTGAAACTATCAGTTCTAAATTGTTTATTTGAGAATTTCAAATTAACAACTTCAAATTGAAGTATAGTTAACAATTTGGAATTTTTAGTTCTAAATTGTTTATTTGAGAATTTCAAATTGACAACTTCAAACTGAAGTATAGTTAACAATTTGAAATTATCAGTTCTAAATTGTTTATTTGATAATTTCAAATTGACAACTTCAAATTGAAGTATAGTTAACAATTTGGAATTTTTAGTTCTAAATTGTTTATTTGAGAATTTCAAATTGACAACTTCAAATTGAAGTATAGTTAACAATTTGTAATTTTTAGTTCTAAATTGTTTATTTGAGAATTTCAAATTAACAACTTCAAATTAAAGTATAGTTAACAATTTGAAACTATCAGTTCTAAATTGTTTATTTGAGAATTTCAAATTGACAACTTCAAATTGAAGTATAGTTAACAATTTGTAATTTTTAGTTCTAAATTGTTTATTTGAGAATTTCAAATTGACAACTACAAATTGAAGTATAGTTAACAATTTGAAACTATCAGTTCTAAATTGTTTATTTGAGAATATCAAATTGACAACTTCAAATTAAAGTATAGTAAACAATTTGAAACTATCAGTTCTAAATTGTTTATTTGAGAATTTCAAATTGACAACTTCAAATTGATGTATAGTTAACAATTTGAAACTATCAGTTCTAAATTGTTTATTTGAGAATTTCAAATTGGCAACTTCAAATTGAAGTATAGTTAACAATTTGGAATTTTTAGTTCTAAATTGTTATTTGAGAATTTCAAATTGACAACTTCAAATTGAAGTATAGTTAAAATTTGGAATTTTTAGTTCTAAATTGGATATTTGAGAATTTCAAATTGACAACTTCAAATTGAAGTATAGTTAACATTTTGGAATTTTTAGTTCTAAATTGTTTATTTGAGAATTACAAATTGACAACTTCAAATTGAAGTATAGTTAACAATTTGGAGTTTTTAGTTCTAAATTGGATATTTGAGAATTTCAAATTGACAACTTCAAATTGAAGTATAGTTATAATTTGTAATTTTAGTTCTAAATTGTTTATTTGAGAATTTCAAATTGACAACTTCAAATTGAAGTATAGTTAACAATTTGAAACTATCAGTTCTAAATTTTTATTTGAGAATTTCAAATTGACAACTACAAATTGAAGTATAGTTAACAATTTGACACTATCAGTTCTAAATTGTGTATTTGAGAATTTCAAATTGACAACTTCAAATTGAAGTATAGTTAACAATTTGAAACTATCAGTTCTAAATTGTTTATTTGAGAATTTCAAATTGACAACTTCAAATTGAAGTATAGTTAACAATTTTAAACTATCAGTTCTAAATTGTTTATTTGAGAATTTCAAATTGACAACTTCAAATTGAAGTATAGTTAACAATTTGGAATTTTTAGTTCTAAATTGTTTATTTGAGAATTTCAAATTGACAACTTTAAATTGAATTATAGTTAATAATTTGAAACTATCAGTTCTAAATTGTTTATTTGAGAATTTCAATTTGACAACTTCAAATTGAAGTATAGTTAACAATTTGAAACTATCAGTTCTAAATTGTTTATTTGAGAATTTCAAATTGACAACTTCAAATTGAAGTATAGTTAACAATTTGAAAGTATCAGTTCTAAATTGGTTATTTGAGAATTTCAAATTGACAACTTCAAATTGAAGTATAGTTAACAATTTGGAATTTTTAGTTCTAAATTGTTTATTTGAGAATTTCAAATTGACAACTTCAAATTGAAGTATAGTTAACAATTTGTAATTTTTAGTTCTAAATTGTTTATTTGAGAATTTAAAATTGACAACTTCAAATTGAAGTATAGTTAACAATTTGAAACTATCAGTTCTAAATTGTTTATTTGAGAATTTCAAATTGCAACTTCAAATTGAAGTATAGTTAACAATTTGGAATTTTAGTTCTAAATTGTTTATTTGAGAATTTCAAATTGACAACTTCAAATTGAAGTATAGTTACCAATTTGTAATTTTAGTTCTAAATTGTTTATTTGAGAATTTCAAATTGACAACTTCAAATTGAAGTATAGTTAACAATTTGGAATTTTAGTTCTAAATTGTTTATTTGAGAATTTCAAATTGACAACTTCAAATTAAAGTATAGTTACCAATTTGTAATTTTAGTTCTAAATTGTTTATTTGAGAATTTCAAATTGACAACTTCAAATTGAAGTATAGTTAACAATTTGTATTTTTAGTTCTAAATTGTTTATTTGAGAATTTCAAATTGACAACTTCAAATTGAAGTATAGTTAACAATTTGAAACTATCAGTTCTAAATTTTTTATTTGAGAATTTCAAATTGACAACTTCAAATTAAAGTATACTTAACAATTTGGAATTTTTAGTTCTAAATTGTTTATTTGAGAATTTCAAATTGACAACTTCAAATTGAAGTATAGTTAACAATTTGGAATTTTTAGTTCTAAATTGTTTACTTGAGAATTACAAATTAACAACTTCAAATTGAAGTATAGTTAACAATTTGGAATTTTTAGTTCTAAATTGGATATTTGAGAATTTCAAATTGACAACTTCAAATTGAAGTATAGTTAACAATTTGAAACTATCAGTTCTAAATTTGTTATTTGAGAATTTCAAATTGACAACTTCAAATTAAAGTATCCTTAACAATTTGGAATTTTTAGTTCTAAATTGTTTATTTGAGAATTTCAAATTGACAACTTCAAATTGAAGTATAGTTAACAATTTGAAACTACCAGTTCTTAATTGTTTATTTGAGAATTTCAAATTGACAACTTCAAATTGAAGTATAGTTAACAATTTGAAACTATCAGTTCTAAATTGTTTATTTGAGAATTTCAAATTGACAACTACAAATTGAAGTATAGGTAACAATTTGTAATTTTTAGTTCTAAATTGTTTATTTGAGAATTGCAAATTGACAACTTCAACTTGAAGTATAGTTAACTATTTGGAATTTTTAGTTCGAAATTGTTTATTTGAGAATTTCAAGTTGACAACTTCAAATTGAAGTATAGTTAACAATTTGGAATTTTTAGTTCTAAATTGTTTATTTGAGAATTTCAAATTGACAACTTCAAATTGAAGTAAAGTTTACAATTTGTAATTTTTAGTTCTAAATTGGATATTTGAGAATTTCAAATTGACAACTTCAAATTGAAGTATAGTTAACAATTTGAAACTATCAGTTCTAAATTGTTTATTTGAGAATTTCAAATTGACTACTTCGAATTGAAGTATAGTTAACAATTTGTAATTTTTAGTTCTAAATTGTTTATTTGAGAATTTCAAATTGACAACTTCAAATTGAAGTATAGTTAACAATTTGGAATTTTTAGTTCTAAATTGTTCATTTGAGAATTTCAAATTGACAACTACAAATTGAAGTATAGTTAACAATTTGTAATTTTTAGTTCTAAATTGTTTATTTGAGAATTTCAAATTGACAACTTCAAATTGAAGTATAGTTAACAATTTGAAACTATCAGTTCTAAATTGTTTATTTGAGAATTTTAAATTGGCAACTTCAAATTGAAGTATAGTTAACAATTTAGAATTTTTAGTTCTAAATTGTTTATTTGAGAATTTCAAATTGACAACTTCAAATTGAAGTATAGTTACCAATTTGAAATTTTTTAGTTCTAAATTGTTTATTTGAGAATTTCAAATTGACAACTTCAAATTGAAGTATAGTTAACTATTTGGAATTTTTAGTTCTAAATTGTTTATTTGAGAATTACAAATTGAAGTATAGTTAACAATTTAGAATTTTTAGTTCTAAATTGGATATTTGAGAATTTCAAATTGACAACTTCAAATTGAAGTATAGTTAACAATTTGGAATTTTTAGTTCTAAATTGTTTATTTGAGAATTTCAAATTGACAACTTCAAATTGAAGTATAGTTAACAATTTGGAATTTTTAGTTCTAAATTGTTTATTTGAGAATTTCAAATTGCCAACTTCAAACTGAAGAATAGTTAACAATTTGAAACTATCAGTTCTAAATTGTTTATTTGAGAATTTCAAAATAATAACTTCAAATTGAAGTATAGTTAACAATTTGGAATTTTAGTTCTAAATTGTTTATTTGAGAATTTCAAATTGACAACTTCAAATTGAAGTATAGTTAATAATTTGAAACTATCAGTTCTAAATTGTATGTTTGAGAATTTCAAATTGACAACTTCAAATTGAAGTATAGTTAACAATTTGGAATTTTTAGTTCTAAATTGTTTATTTGAGAATTTCAAATTGACAACTTCAAATTGATGTATAGTTAAAAATTTTGGGAAATTTTTTAGTTCTAAATTGTTTACTTGAGAATTACAAATTAACAACTTCAAATTGAAGTATAGTTAAAATTTTGGGAAATTTTTTAGTTCTAAATTGGATATTTGAGAATTTCAAATTGACAACTTCAAATTGAAGTATAGTTAACAATTTGAAACTATCAGTGCTAAATTTGTTATTTGAGAATTTCAAATTGACAACTTCAAATTAAAGTATAGTTAACAATTTGGAATTTTTAGTTCTAAATTGTTTATTTGAGAATTTCAAATTGACAACTTCTAATTGAAGTATAGTTAACAATTTGAAACTACCAGTTCTTAATTGTTTAATTGAGAATTTCAAATTGACAACTTCAAATTGAAGTATAGTTAACAATTTGAAACTATCAGTTCTAAATTGTTTATTTGAGAATTTCAAATTGACAACTACAAATTGAAGTATAGTTAACAATTTGTAATTTTAGTTCTAAATTGTTTATTTGAGAATTGCAAATTGACAACTTCAAATTGAAGTAAAGTTAACTATTTGGAATTTTTAGTTCTAAATTGTTTATTTGAGAATTTCAAATTGACAACTTCAAATTGAAGTATAGTTAACAATTTGGAATTTTTAGTTCTAAATTATTTATTTGAAAATTTCAAATTGACAACTTCGAATTGAAGTAAAGTTAACAATTTGTAATTTTAGTTCTAAATTGGATATTTGAGAATTTCAAATTGACAACTTCAAATTGAAGTATAGTTAACAATTTGAAACTATCAGTTCTAAATTGTTTATTTGAGAATTTCAAATTGACAACTTCAAATTGAAGTATAGTTAACAATTTGTAATTTTTAGTTCTAAATTGTTTATTTGAGAATTTCAAATTGACAACTTCAAATTGAAGTATAGTTAACAATTTGGAATTTTTAGTTCTAAATTGTTCATTTGAGAATTTCAAATTGACAACTACAAATTGAAGTATAGTTAACAATTTGTAATTTTAGTTCTAAATTGTTTATTTGAGAATTTCAAATTGACAACTTCAAATTGAAGTATAGTTAACAATTTGAAACTATCAGTTCTAAATTGTTTATTTGAGAATTTTAAATTGGCAACTTCAAATTGAAGTATAGTTAACAATTTAGAATTTTTAGTTCTAAATTGGATATTTGAGAATTTCAAATTGACAACTTCAAATTGAAGTATAGTTAACAATTTGAAACTATCAGTTCTAAATAGTTTATTTGAGAATTTCAAATTGACAACTTCAAATTGAAGTATAATTAACAATTTGTAATTTTTAGTTCTAAATTGTTTATTTGAGAATTTCAAATTGCCAACTTAAACTGAAGAATAGTTAACAATTTGAAACTATCAGTTCTAAATTGTTTATTTGAGAATTTCAAAATAATAACTTCAAATTGAAGTATAGTTAACAATTTGGAATTTTTAGTTCTAAATTGTTTATTTGAGAATTTCAAATTGACAACTTCAAATTGAAGTATAGTTAATAATTTGAAACTATCAGTTCTAAATTGTATATTTGAGAATTTCAAATTGACAACTTCAAATTGAAGTATAGTTAACAATTTGGAATTTTTAGTTCTAAATTGTTTATTTGAGAATTTCAAATTGACAACTTCAAATTGAAGTATAGTTAGCAATTTGTAATTTTAGTTCTAAATTGTTTATTTGAGAATTTCAAATTGACAACTTCAAATTGAAGTATAGTTAACAATTTGGAATTTTAGTTCTAAATTGTTTATTTGAGAATTTCAAATTGACAACTTCAAATTGAAGTATAGTTAACAATTTGTAATTTATTGTTCTAAATTGTTTATTTGAGAATTTCAAATTGAGAACTTCAAATTGAAGTATAGTTAACAATTTGTAATTTTAGTTCTAAATTGTTTATTTGAGAATTTCAAATTGACAACTTCAAATTGAAGTATAGTTAACAATTTGTAATTTTAGTTCTAAATTGTTTATTTGAGAATTTCAAATTGACAACTTCAAATTGAAGTATAGTTAACAATTTGTAATTTTAGTTCTAAATTGTTTATTTGAGAATTTCAAATTGACAACTTCAAATTGAAGTATAGTTAACAATTTGTAATTTTAGTTCTAAATTGTTTATTTGAGAATTTCAAATTGACAACTTCAAATTAGTATAGTTAACAATTTGTAATTTTAGTTCCAAATTGTTTATTTAATAATTCAAATGGTCAACTATAAATAGAAGTATAGTTAACAATTTGTAGTTTTTAGTTCTAAATTGTTTATTTGTGAATTTCAAATTAACAACTTCAAATTGAAGTATGGTTAACAATTTGTAATTTTAGTTCTAAATTGTTTATTTGAAAATTTCAAATTTACAACTTTAAATTGAAGTATAGTTAACAATTTGAAACTATCAGTTCTAAATTGTTTATTTGAGAATTTCAAATTGACAACTTCAAATTGAAGTATAGTTAACAATTTGTAATTTTTAGTTCTAAATTGTTTATTTGAGAATTTCAAATTGACAACTTCAAATTGAAGTATAGTTAACAATTTGAAACTTTCAGTTCTAAGTTTTTTATTTGAGAATTTCAAATTGACAACTTCAAATTGAAGTATAGTTAACAATTTGTAATTTTTTGTTCTAAATTGTTTATTTGAGAATTTAAAATTGACAACTTCAAATTGAAGTATAGTTAACAATTTGTAATTTTTAGTTCTAAATTGTTTATTTGAAAATTTCAAATTTACAACTTTAAATTGCAGTATAGTTAACAATTTGAAACTATCAGATCTAAATTGTTTATTTGAGAATTTCAAATTGACAACTTCAAATTGAAGTATAGTTAGCAATTTGTAATTTATTAGTTATAAATTGTTTATTTGAGAATTTCAAATTGACAACTTCAAACTGAAGTATAGTTAACAATTTGGAATTTTTAGTTCTAAATTGTTTATTTGAGAATTTCAAATTGACAACTTCAAATTGAAGTATAGTTAACAATTTGTAATTTATTGTTCTAAATTGTTTATTTGAGAATTTCAAATTGACAACTTCAAATTGAAGTATAGTTAACAATTTGTAATTTTTAGTTCTAAATTGTTTATTTGAGAATTTCAAATTGACAACTTCAAATTGAAGTATAGTTAACAATTTGTAATTTTTAGTTCTAAATTGTTTATTTGAGAATTTCAAATTGACAACTTCAAATTGAAGTATAGTTAACAATTTGTAATTTTAGTTCTAAATTGTTTATTTGAGAATTTCAAATTGACAACTTCAAATTGAAGTATAGTTAACAATTTGTAGTTTTTAGTTCTAAATTGTTTATTTGAGAATTTCAAATTGACAACTTCAAATTGAAGTATAGTTAACAATTTGTAATTTTTAGTTCCAAATTGTTTATTTAATAATTCAAATGGTCAACTATAAATTGAAGTATAGTTAACAATTTGTAATTTTGAGTTCTAAATTGTTTATTTGAGAATTTCAAATTGACAACTTCAAATTGAAGTATAGTTAACAATTTGTAATTTTAGTTCTAAATTGTTTATTTGAGAATTTCAAATTGAGAACTTCAAATTGAAGTATAGTTAACAATTTGGAATTTTAGTTCTAAATTGTTTATTTGAGAATTTCAAATTGACAACTACAAATTGAAGTATAGTTAACAATTTGTAATTTTCAGTTCTAAATTGTTTATTTGAGAATTTCAAATTGAGAACTTCAAATTGAAGTATAGTTAACAATTTGTAATTTTAGTTCTAAATTGTTTATTTGAGAATTTCAAATTGAGAACTTCAAATTGAAGTAAAGTTAACAATTTGTAATTTTAAGTTCTAAATTGTTTATTTGAGAATTTCAAATTCACAACTTCAAATTGAAGTATAGTTAACAATTTGTAATTCTTCGTTCTAAATTGTTTATTTGAGAATTTCAAATTGACAACTTCAAATTGAAGTATAGTTAACAATTTGAAACTATCAGTTCTAAATTGTTTATTTGAGAATTTCAAATTGACAACTTCAAATTGAAGTATAGTTAACAATTTGTAATTTTAGTTCTAAATTGTTTATTTGAAAATTTCAAATTGACAACTTCAAATTGAAGTATAGTTAACAATTTGTAATTTTAGTTCTAAATTGTTTATTTTAAAATTTCAAATTGACAACTTCAAATTGAAGTATAGTTAACAATTTGTAATTTTAGTTCTAAATTGTTTATTTGAGAATTTCAAATTGACAACTTCAAATTGAAGTATAGTTAACAATTTGTAATTTTTGTTCTAAATTGTTTATTTGAGAATTTCAAATTGAGAACTTCAAATTGAAGTATAGTTAACAATTTGTAATTTTAGTTCTAAATTGTTTATTTGAGAATTTCAAATTCACAACTTCAAATTGAAGTATAGTTGACAATTGGTAATTCTTAGTTCTAAATTGTTTATTTGAGAATTTCAAATTGACAACTTCAAATTGAAGTATAGTTAACAATTTGAAACTATCAGTTCTAAATTGTTTATTTGAGAATTTCAAATTGACAACTCCAAATTGAAGTATAGTTAACAATTTGTAATTTTAGTTCTAAATTGTTTATTTGAGAATTTCAAATTGACAACTTCAAATTAAAGTATAGTTAACAATTTGTAATTTTAGTTCTAAATTGTTTATTGGAAAATTTCAAATTGACGACTTCATATTAAAGTATAGTTAACAACTTGTAATTTTTAGTTCCAAATTGTTTATTTAAGAATTCAAATTGACAACTTCAAATTGAGTATAGTAAACAATTTGTAATTTTAGTTCTAAATTGTTTATTTGAGAATTTCAAATTGACAACTTCAAATTGAAGTATAGTTAACAAGTTGTAATTTTTAGTTCTAAATTGTTTATTTGAGAATTCCAAATTGAGAACTTCAAATTGAAGTAAAGTTAACAATTTGTAATTTTTAGTTCTAAATTGTTTATTTGAGAATTTTAAATTCACAACTTCAAATTGAAGTATAGTTAACCATTTGTAATTCTTAGTTCTAAATTGTTTATTTGAGAATTTCGAATTGACAACTTAAAATTGAAGTATAGTTAACAATTTGAAACTATCAGTTCTAAATTGTTTATTTAAGAATTTCAAATTGACAACTTCAAATTGAAGTATAGTTAACAATTTGAAACTATCAGTTCTAAATTGTTTATTTAAGAATTTCAAATTGACAACTTCAAATTGAAGTATAGTTAACAATTTGTAATTTTAGTTCTAAATTGTTTATTTGAGAATTTCAAATTGACAACTTCAAATTGAAGTATAGTTAACAATTTGTAATTTTTAGTTCTAAATTGTTTATTTGACAATTTCAAATTGACAACTTCAAATTGAAGTATAGTCAACAATTTGTAAGTTTTAGTTCTAAATTGTTTATTTGAGAATTTCAAATTGACAACTTCAAATTGAAGTATAGTTAACAATTTGTAATTTTTAGTTCTAAATTGTTTATTTGAGAATTTCAAATTGACAACTTCAAATTGAAGTATAGTTAACAATTTGTAATTTTTAGTTCCAAATTGTTTATTTAATAATTCAAATTGACAACTTCAAATTGAAGTATAGTTAACAATTTGTAGTTTTTAGTTCTAAATTGTTTATTTGAGAATTTCAAATTAACAACTTCAAATTGAAGTATAGTTAACAATTTGTAATTTTAGTTCTAAATAGTTTATTTGAAAATTTCAAATTGACAACTTCAAATTGAAGTATAGTTAACAATTTGTAATTTTTAGTTATAAATTGTTTATTTTTTTAGTTCTAAATTGTTTTTTTGAGAATTTCAAATTTACAACTTCAAATTGAAGTATAGTTAACAATTTGTAATTTTGAGTTCTAAATTGTTTATTTGAGAATTTCAAATTGACAACTTCAAATTGAAGTATAGTTAACAATTTGTAATTTTAGTTCTAAATTGTTTATTTGAGAATTTCAAATTGAGAACTTCAAATTGAAGTATAGTTAACAATTTGTAATTTTTAGTTCTAAATTGTTTATTTGAGAATTTCAAATTCACAACTTCAAATTGAAGTATAGTTAACAATTTGTAATTCTTAGTTCTAAATTGTTTATTTGAGAATTTCAAATTGACAACTTCAAATTGAAGTATAGTTAACAATTTGAAACTATCAGTTCTAAATTGTTTATTTGAGAATTTCAAATTGACAACTTCAAATTGAAGTATAGTTAACAATTTGTAATTTTTAGTTCTAAATTGTTTATTTGAAAATTTCAAAATGACAACTTCAAATTGAAGTATAGTTAACAATTTGTAATTTTAGTTCTAAATTGTTTATTTTAAAAATTTCAAATTGACAACTTCAAATTGAAGTATAGTCAACAATTTGTAAGTTTTAGTTCTAAATTGTTTATTTGAGAATTTCAAATTGACAACTTCAAATTGAAGTATAATTAACAATTTGTAATTTTTAGTTCTAAATTGTTTATTTGAGAATTTCAAATTGAGAACTTCAAATTGAAGTATAGTTAACAATTTGTAAGTTTTAGTTCTAAATTGTTTATTTGAGAATTTCAAATTCACAACTTCAAATTGAAGTATAGTTAACAATTTGTAATTCTTAGTTCTAAATTTTTTATTTGAGAATTTCAAATTGACAACTTCAAATTGAAGTATAGTTAACAATTTGAAACTATCAGTTCTAAATTGTTTATTTGAGAATTTCAAATTGACAACTTCAAATTGAAGTATAGTTAACAATTTGTAATTTTAGTTCTAAATTGTTTATTTGAGAATTTCAAATTGACAACTTCAAATTGAAGTATAGTTAACAATTTGTAATTTTTAGTTCTAAATTGTTTATTTGAGAATTTCAAGTTGACAACTTCAAATTGAAGTATAGTTAACAATTTGTAATTTTTAGTTCCAAATTGTTTATTTAATAATTCAAATTGACAACTTCAAATTGAAGTATAGTTAACAATTTGTAGTTTTTAGTTCTAAATTGTTTATTTGAGAATTTCAAATTAACAACTTCAAATTGAAGTATGGTTAACAATTTGTAATTTTTAGTTCTAAATTGTTTATTTGAAAATTTCAAATTGACAACTTCAAATTGAAGTATAGTTAACAATTTGTAATTTTTAGTTCTAAATTGTTTATTTGAGAATTTCAAATTGACAACTTCAAATTGAAGTATAGTTAACAATTTGAAATTTTTAAGTTCTAAATTGTTTATTTGAAAATTTCAAATTGACAACTTCAAATTGAAGTATAGTTAACAATTTGTAATTTTTAGTTCTAAATTGTTTATTTGAGAATTTCAAATTGAGAACTTCAAATTGAAGTATAGTTAACAATTTGTAATTTTTAGTTCTAAATTGTTTATTTGAGAATTTCAAATTGACAACTTCAAATTAAAGTATAGTTAACAATTTGTAATTTTTAGTTCTAAATTGTTTATTTGAGAATTTCAAATTCACAACTTCAAGATGAAGTATAGTTAACAATTTGTAATTTTAGTTCTAAATTGTTTATTTGAGAATTTCAAATTGACAACTTCAAATTGAAGTATAGTTAACAATTTGTAATTTTTAGTTCTAAATTGTTTATTTGAGAATTTCAAATTGACAACTTCAAATTGAAGTATAGTTAAAAGTTGTAATTTTAGTTCTAAATTGTTTATTTGAGAATTCCAAATTGAGAACTTCAAATTGAAGTAAAGTTAACAATTTGTAATTTTAAGTTCTAAATTGTTTATTTGAGAATTTCAAATTCACAACTTCAAATTGAAGTATAGTTAACAATTTGTAATTCTTAGTTCTAAATTGTTTATTTGAGAATTTCAAATTGACAACTTCAAATTGAAGTATAGTTAACAATTTAAAACTATCAGTTCTAAATTGTTTCTTTGAGAATTTCAAATTGACAACTTTAAATTGAAGTATAGTTAACAATTTGTAATTTTTAGTTCTAAATTGTTTATTTGAGAATTTCAAATTGACAACTTCAAATTGAAGTATAGTTAACAATTTGTAATATTTAGTTCTAAATTGTTTATTTGAGAATTTTAAATTAAAACTTTAAATTGAAGTATAGTTAACAATTTGTAATTTTTAGTTCTAAGTTGTTTATTTGAGAATTTCAAATTGACAACTTCAAATTGAAGTATAGTTAACAATTTGAAACTATCAGTTCTAAATTGTTTATTAGAATTTCAAATTGACAACTTCAAATTGAAGTATAGTTAACAATTTGTAATTTTAGTTCTAAATTGTTTATTTGTGAATTTCAAATTGACAACTTCAAATTGAAGTATAGTTTACAATTTGTAATTTTAGTTCTAAATTGTTTATTTGAGAATTTCAAATTGACAACTTCAAATTGAAGTATAGTTAACAATTTGTAATTGTTAGTTCCAAATTGTTTATTTAATAATTCAAATTGACAACTTCAAATTGAAGTATAGTTAACAATTTGAAATTTTTTAGTTCTAAATTGTTTATTTGAGAATTTCAAATTAACAACTTCAAATTGAAGTATGGTTAACAATTTGTAATTTTTAGTTCTAAATTGTTTATTTGAAAATTCAAATTGACAACTTCAAATTGAAGTATAGTTAACAATTTGTAATTTTAGTTCTAAATTGTATATTTGATAATTTCAAATTGACAACTTCAAATTGAAGTATAGTTAACAATTTGTAATTTTAGTTCTAAATTGTTTATTTGAGAATTTCAAATTGACAACTTCAAATTGAAGTATAGTTAACAATTTGTAATTTTTAGTTCTAAATTGTTTATTTGAGAATTTCAAATTGACAACTTCAAATTGAAGTATAGTTAACAATTTGTAATATTTAGTTCTAAATTGTTTATTTGAGAATTTCAAATTAACAACTTCAAATTGAAGTATAGTTAACAATTTGTAATTTTAGTTCTAAATTGTTTATTTGAAAATTTCAAATTGACAACTTCAAATTGAAGTATAGTTAACAATTTGTAATTTTAGTTCTAAATTGTTTATTTGAAAATTTCAAATTGACAACTTCAAATTGAAGTATAGTTAACAATTTGTAATTTTAGTTCTAAATTGTTTATTTGAGAATTTTAAATTGACAACTTCAAATTGAAGTATAGTTATCAATTTGTAATTTTGAGTTCTAAATTGTTTATTTGAGAATTTCAAATTGACAACTTCAAACTGAAGTATAGTTAACAATTTGTAATTTTAGTTCTAAATTGTTTCTTTGAGAATTTCAAATTGAGAACTTCAAATTGAAGTATAGTTAACAATTTGGAATTTTCAGTTCTAAATTGTTTATTTGAGAATTTCAAATTGACAACTTCAAATTGAAGTATAGTTAACAATTTGTAATTTTTAGATCTAAATTGTTTATTTGAAAATTTCAAATTGACAACTTCAAATTGAAGTATAGTTAACAATTTGTAATTTTAGTTCTAAATTGTTTATTTTAAAATTTCAAATTGTCAACTTCAAATTGAAGTATAGTTAACAATTTGTAATTTTTAGTTCTAAATTGTTTATTTGAGAATTTCAAATTTACAACTTCAAATTGAAGTATAGTTAACAATTTGTAATTTTTAGTTCTAAATTGTTTATTTGAGAATTTCAAATTGAGAACTTCAAATTGAAGTATAGTTAACAATTTGTAATTTTTAGTTCTAAATTGTTTATTTGAGAATTTCAAATTCACAACTTCAAATTGAAGTATAGTTAACAATTTGTAATTCTTAGTTCTAAATTGTTTATTTGAGAATTTCAAATTGACAACTTCAAATTGAAGTATAGTTAACAATTTGAAACTATCAGTTCTAAATTGTTTATTTGAGAATTTCAAATTGACAACTTCAAATTGAAGTATAGTTAACAATTTGTAATTTTTAGTTCTAAATTGTTTATTTGAGAATTTCAAATTGACAACTTCAAATTGAAGTATAGTTAACAATTTGTAATTTTTAGTTCTAAATTGTTTATTTGAGAATTTCAAATTGACAACTTCAAATTGAAGTATAGTTAACAATTTGTAATTTTTAGTTCTAAATTGTTTATTTGAGAATTTCAAATTGACAACTTCAAATTGAAGTATAGTTAACAATTTGTAATTTTTAGTTCTAAATTGTTTATTTGAGAATTTCAAATTGACAACTTCAAATTGAAGTATAGTTAACAATTTGTAATTTTTAGTTCTAAATTGTTTATTTGAGAATTTCAAATTGACAACTTCAAATTAAAGTATAGTTAACACTATGTAATTTTAGTTCTAAATTGTTTATTTAAGAATTTCAAATTGACAACTTCAAATTGAAGTATAGTTAACAATTTGTAATTTTTAGTTCTAAATTGTTTATTTGAGAATTTCAAATTGACAACTTCAAATTGAAGTATAGTTAACAATTTGTAATTTTAGTTCTAAATTGTTTATTTGAGAATTTCAAATTGACAACTTCAAATTGAAGTATAGTTAACAATTTGTAATTTTAGTTCTAAATTGTTTATTTGAGAATTTCAAATTGACAACTTCAAATTGAAGTATAGTTAACAATTTGAATTTTAAGTTCTAAATTGTTTATTTGAGAATTTCAAATTGACAACTTCAAATTGAAGTATAGTTAACAATTTGTAATTCTTAGTTCTAAATTGTTTATTTGAGAATTTCAAATTGAGAACTTCAAATTGAAGTATAGTTAACAATTTGAAACTATAGTTCTAAATTGTTTTTGAGAATTTCAAATTGACAACTTTAAATTGAAGTATAGTTAACAATTTGTAATTTTTAGTTCTAAATTGTTTATTTGAGAATTTCAAATTGACAACTTCAAATTGAAGTATAGTTAACAATTTGAAATATAGTTCTAAATTGTTTATTTGAGAATTTCAAATTGACAACTTTAAATTGAAGTATAGTTAACAATTTGTAATTTTTAGTTCTAAATTGTTTATTTGAGAATTTCAAATTGACAACTTCAAATTGAAGTATAGTTAACAATTTGTAATATTTAGTTCTAAATTGTTTATTTGAGAATTTCAAATTGACAACTTCAAATTGAAGTATAGTTAACAATTTGTAATTTTTAGTTCTAAATTGTTTATTTGAGAATTTCAAATTCACAACTTCAAATTGAAGTATAGTTAACACTATGTAATTTTAGTTCTAAATTGTTTATTTGAGAATTTCAAATTGACAACTTCAAATTGAAGTATAGTTAACAATTTGTAATTTTTAGTTCTAAATTGTTTATTTGAGAATTTCAAATTGACAACTTCAAATTGAAGTATAGTTAACAATTTGTAATTTTTAGTTCTAAATTGTTTATTTGAGAATTTCAAATTGACAACTTCAAATTGAAGTATAGTTAACAATTTGTAATTTTAGTTCTAAATTGTTTATTTGAGAATTTCAAATTGAGAACTTCAAATTGAAGTATAGTTAACAATTTGTAATTTTTAGTTCTAAATTGTTTATTTGAGAATTTCAAATTGACAACTTCAAATTGAAGTATAGTTAACAATTTGTAATTTTTAGTTCTAAATTGTTTATTTGAGAATTTCAAATTGACAACTTCAAATTGATGTATAGTTAACAATTTGTAATTTTTAGTTCTAAATTGTTTATTTGAGAATTTCAAATTGAGAACTTCAAATTGAAGTATAGTTAACAATTTGTAAGTTTTAGTTCTAAATTGTTTATTTAAGAATTTCAAATAGACAACTTCAAATTGAAGTATAGTTAACAATTTGTAATTTTTGTTCTAAATTGTTTATTTGAGAATTTCAAATTGAGAACTTCAAATTGAAGTATAGTTAACAATTTGTAATTTTTAGTTCTAAATTGTTTATTTGAGAATTTCAAATTCACAACTTCAAATTGAAGTAAAGTTGACAATTTGTAATTCTTAGTTCTAAATTGTTTATTTGAGAATTTCAAATTAACAACTTCAAATTGAAGTATAGTTAACAATTTGAAACTATCAGTTCTAAATTGTTTATTTGAGAATTTCAAATTGACAACTTCAAATTGAAGTATAGTTAACAATTTGTAATTTTAGTTCTAAATTGTTTATTTGAGAATTTCAAATTGACAACTTCAAATTGAAGTATAGTTAACAATTTGTAATTTTAGTTCTAAATTGTTTATTGGAGAATTTCAAATTGACGACTTCATATTGAAGTATAGTTAACAATTTGTAATTTTAGTTCCAAATTGTTTATTTAAGAATTCAAATTGACAACTTCAAATTGAAGTATAGTTAACAATTTGTAATTTTAGTTCTAAATTGTTTATTTGAGAATTTCAAATTGACAACTACAAATTGAAGTATAGTTAACAATTTGTAATTTTAGTTCTAAATTGTTTATTTGAGAATTTCAAATTGACAACTTCAAATTGAAGTATAGTTAACAATTTGTAATTTTAGTTCTAAATTGTTTATTTGAGAATTTCAAATTGACAACTTCAAATTGAAGTATAGTAAACAATTTGTAATTTTAGTTCTAAATTGTTTATTTGAGAATTTCAAATTGACAACTTCAAATTGAAGTATAGTTAACAAGTTGTAATTTTAGTTCTAAATTGTTTATTTGAGAATTCCAAATTGAGAACTTCAAATTGAAGTAAAGTTAACAATTTGTAATTTTAAGTTCTAAATTGTTTATTTGAGAATTTCAAATTCACAACTTCAAATTGAAGTATAGTTAACAATTTGTAATTCTTAGTTCTAAATTGTTTATTTAAAAATTTCAAATTGACAACTTCAAATTGAAGTATAGTTAACAATTTGTAATTCTTAGTTCTAAATTGTTTATTTGAGAATTTCAAATTGACAACTTCAAATTGAAGTATAGTTAACAATTTGTAATTTTAGTTCTAAATTGTTTATTTGAGAATTTCAAATTGACAACTTCAAATTGAAGTATAGTTAACAATTTGTAATTTTAGTTCTAAATTGTTTATTTAAGAATTTCAAATTGACAACTTCAAATTGAAGTATAGTTAACAATTTGTAATTTTAGTTCTAAATTGTATATTTGAGAATTTCAAATTCACAACTTCAAATTGAAGTATAGTTAACAATTTGTAATATTTAGTTCTAAATTGTTTATTTGAGAATTTTAAATTGACAACTTCAAATAGAAGTATAGTTAACAATTTGTAATTTTTAGTTCTAAATTATTTATTTTAGAATTTCAAATTGACAACTTCAAATTGAAGTATAGTTAACAATTTGAAACTATCAGTTCTAAATTGTTTATTTGAGAATTTCAAATTGACAACTTCAAATTGAAGTATAGGTAACAATTTCTAATTTTAGTTCTAAATTGTTTATTTAAGAATTTCAAATTGTCAACTTCAAATTGAAGTTAGTTAACAATTTGTAATTTTAGTTCTAAATTTTTATTTGTGAATTTTAAATTTACAACTTCAAATTGAAGTATAGTTAACAATTTGTAATTTTAGTTCTAAATTGTTTATTTGAGAATTTCAAATTGACAACTTCAAATTGAAGTATAGTTAACAATTTGTAATTTTAGTTCTAAATTGTTTATTTGAGAATTTCAAATTGACAACTTCAAATTAAAGTATAGTTAACACTATGTAATTTTAGTTCTAAATTGTTTATTTGAGAATTTCAAATTGAGAACTTCAAATTGAAGTATAGTTAACAATTTGTAATTTTTAGTTCTAAATTGTTTATTTGAGAATTTCAAATTGACAACTTCAAATTGAAGTATAGTTAACAATTTGTAATTTTTAGTTCTAAATTGTTTATTTGAGAATTTCAAATTGACAACTTCAAATTGAAGTATAGTTAACAATTTGTAATTTTTAGTTCTAAATTGTTTATTTGAGAATTTCAAATTGACAACTTCAAATTGAAGTATAGTTAACAATTTGTAATTTTTAGTTCTAAATTGTTTATTTGAGAATTTCAAATTGACAACTTCAAATTGAAGTATAGTTAACAATTTGTAATTTTAGTTCTAAATTGTTTATTTGAGAATTTCAAATTGAGAACTTCAAATTGAAGTATAGTTAACAATTTGTAATTTTAGTTCTAAATTGTTTATTTGAGAATTTCAAATTCACAACTTCAAATTGAAGTATATGTAGTTAACAATTTGTAATTCTTAGTTCTAAATTGTTTATTTGAGAATTTCAAATTGACAACTTCAAATTGAAGTATAGTTAACAATTTGAAACTATCAGTTCTAAATTGTTTATTTGAGAATTTCAAATTGACAACTTCAAATTGAAGTATAGTTAACAATTTGTAATTTTTAGTTCTAAATTGTTTATTTGAGAATTTCAAATTGAGAACTTCAAATTGAAGTATAGTTAACAATTTGTAATTTTAGTTCTAAATTGTGTATTTGAGAATTTCAAATTGACAACTTCAAATTGAAGTATAGTTAACAATTTGTAATTTTAGTTCTAAATTGTTTATTTGAGAATTTCAAATTGAGAACTTCAAATTGAAGTATAGTTAACAATTTGTAATTTTTAGTTTTAAATTGTTTATTAGAGAATTTCAAATTGAGAACTTCAAATTGAAGTATAGTTAACAATTTGTAATTTTTAGTTCTAAATTGTTTATTTGAGAATTTCAAATTCACAACTTCAAATTGAAGTATAGTTAACAATTTGTAATTCTTAGTTCTAAATTGTTTATTTGAGAATTTCAAATTAACAACTTCAAATTGAAGTATAGTTAACCATTTGAAACTATCAGTTCTAAATTGTTTATTTGAGAATTTCAAATTGACAACTTCAAATTTAAGTATAGTTAACAATTTGTAATTTTAGTTCTAAATTGTTTATTTGAGAATTTCAAATTGACAACTTCAAATTGAAGTATAGTTAACAATTTGTAATTTTTAGTTCTAAATTGTTTATTTGAGAATTTCAAATTCACAACTTCAAATTAAAGTATAGTTAACAATTTGTAATTTTTAGTTCTAAATTGTTTATTTGAGAATTTCAAATTGACAACTTCAAATTGAAGTATAGTTAACAATTTGTAATTCTTAGTTCTAAATTGTTTATTTGAGAATTTTAAATTGACAACTTTAAATTGAAGTATAGTTAACAATTTGTAATTTTTAGTTCTAAGTTGTTTATTTGTGAATTTCAAATTGACAACTTCAAATTGAAGTATAGTTAACAATTTGTAATTTTTAGTTCTAAATTGTTCATTTAAAAATTTTAAATTTACAACTTTAAATTGAAGTATAGTTAACAATTTGTAATTTTTAGTTCTAAATTGTTTATTTGAGAATTTCAAATTGACAACTTCAAATTGAAGTATAGTTAACAATTTGAAACTATCAGTTCTAAATTGTTTATTTGAGAATTTCAAATTGACAACTTCAAATTGAAGTATAGTTAACAATTTGTAATTTTAGTTCTAAATTGTTTATTTAAGAATTTCAAATTGTTAACTTCAAATTGAAGTGTAGTTAACAATTTGTAATTTTTAGTTCTAAATTCTTTATTTGAGAATTTTAAATTTACAACTTCAAATTGAAGTATAGTTAACAATTTGTAATTTTTAGTTCTAAATTGTTTATTTGAGAATTTCAAATTGACAACTTCAAATTGAAGTATAGCTAACAATTTGTAATTTTTAGTTCTAAATTGTTTATTTGAGAATTTCAAATTGACCCTTCAAATTGAAGTATAGTTAACAATTTGTAATTTTTAGTTCTAAATTGTTTATTTAGAATTTCAAATTGACAACTTCAAATTGAAGTATAGTTAACAATTTGTAATTTTAGTTCTAAATTGTTTATTTGAGAATTTCAAATTACAACTTCAAATTAAGTATAGTTAACAATTTGTAATTTTAGTTCTAAATTGTTTATTTGAGAATTTCAAATTGACAACTTCAAATTGAAGTATAGTTAACAATTTGTAATTTTTAGTTCTAAATTGTTTATTTGAGAATTTCAAATTGACAACTTCAAATTGAAGTATAGTTAACAATTTGTAATTTTAGTTCTAAATTGTTTATTTGAGAATTTCAAATTGACAACTTCAAATTGAAGTATAGTTAACAATTTGTAATTATTAGTTCTAAATTGTTTATTTGAGAATTTCAAATTGACAACTTCAAATTGAAGTATAGTTAACAATTTGAAATTTTTTAGTTCTAAATTGTTTATTTGAGAATTTCAAATTGACAACTTCAAATTGAAGTATAGTTAACAATTTGTAATTTTAGTTCTAAATTGTTTATTTGAGAATTTCAAATTGACAACTTCAAATTGAAGTATAGTTAACAATTTGTAATTTTAGTTCTAAATTGTTTATTTGAGAATTTCAAATTGACAACTTCAAATTGAAGTATAGTTAACAATTTGTAATTTTTAGTTCTAAATTGTTTATTTGAGAATTTCAAATTGACAACTTCAAATTGAAGTATAGTTAACAATTTGTAATTTTTAGTTCTAAATTGTTTATTTGAGAATTTCAAATTGACAACTTCAAATTGAAGTATAGTTAACAATTTGTAACTTTCAGATCTATATTGTTTATTTGAGAATTTCAAATTGACAACTTCAAATTGAAGTATAGTTAACAATTTGTAATTTTAGTTCTAAATTGTTTATTTGAGAATTTCAAATTGACAACTTCAAATTGAAGTATAGTTAACAATTTGAAACTATCAGTTCTAAATTGTTTATTTGAGAATTTCAAATTGACAACTTCAAATTGAAGTATAGGTAACAATTTGTAATTTTTAGTTCTAAATTGTTTATTTAAAATTTCAAATTTTCAACTTCAAATTGAAGTGTAGTTAACAATTTGTAATTTTTAGTTCTAAATTCTTTATTTGAGAATTTTAAATTTACAACTTCAAATTGAAGTATAGTTAACAATTTGAAATTTTTTAGTTCTAAATTGTTTATTTGAGAATTTCAAATTGACAACTTCAAATTGAAGTATAGTTAACAATTTGTAATTTTAGTTCTAAATTGTTTATTTGAGAATTTCAAATTGACCCCTTCAAATTGAAGTATAGTTAACAATTTGTAATTTTTAGTTCCAAATTGTTTATTTAAGAATTCAAATTGACAACTTCAAATTAGTATAGTTAACAATTTGAAATTTTTTAGTTCTAAATTGTTTATTTGAGAATTTCAAATTAACAACTTCAAATTGAAGTATAGTTAACAATTTGAAATTTTTTAGTTCTAAATTGTTTATTTGAAAATTTCAAATTGACAAATTCAAATTGAAGTATAGTTAACAATTTGTAATTTTTAGTTCTAAATTGTTTATTTGAGAATTTCAAATTGACAACTTCAAATTGAAGTATAGTTAACAATTTGTAATTTTAGTTCTAAATTGTTTATTTGAGAATTTCAAATTGACAACTTCTAATTAAAGTATAGTTAACAATTTGTAATTATTAGTTCTAACTTGTTTATTTGAGAATTTCAAATTGAGAACTTCAAATTGAAGTATAGTTAACAATTTGTAATTTTAGTTCTAAATTGTTTATTTGAGAATTTCAAATTGACAACTTCAAATTGAAGTATAGTTAACAATTTGTAATTTTAGTTCTAAATTGTTTATTTGAGAATTTCAACTTGACAACTTCAAATTGAAGTATAGTTAACAATTTGTAATTTTTAGTTCTAAATTGTTTATATGAGAATTTCAAATTGACAACTTCAAATTGAAGTATAGTTAACAATTTGTAATTTTTAGTTCTAAATTGTTTATTTGAGAATTTCAAATTGACAACTTCAAATTGAAGTATAGTTAACAATTTGAAACTATCAGTTCTAAATTGTTTATTTGAGAATTTCAAATTGACAACTTCAAATTGAAGTATAGTTAACAATTTGTAATTTTAGTTCTAAATTGTTTATTTGAGAATTTCAAATTGACAACTTCAAATTGAAGTATAGTTAACAATTTGTAATTTTCAGTTCTAAATTGTTTATTTGAGAATTTCAAATTGACAACTTCAAATTGAAGTATAGTTAACAATTTGTAATTTTAGTTCTAAATTGTTTATTTGAGAATTTCAAATTGAGAACTTCAAATTGAAGTATAGTTAACAATTTGTAATTTTAGTTTTAAATTGTTTATTTGAGAATTTCAAATTGAGAACTGCAAATTGAAGTATAGTTAACAATTTGTAATTTTTAGTTCTAAATTGTTTATTTGAGAATTTCAAATTCACAACTTCAAATTAAAGTATAGTTAACAATTTGTAATTCTTAGTTCTAAATTGTTTATTTGAGAATTTCAAATTAACAACTTCAAATTGAAGTATAGTTAACAATTTGAAACTATCAGTTCTAAATTGTTTATTTGAGAATTTCAAATTGACAACTTCAAATTGAAGTATAGTTAACAATTTGTAATTTTTAGTTCTAAATTGTTTATTTGAGAATTTCAAATTGACAACTTCAAATTGAAGTATAGTTAACAATTTGTAATTTTAGTTCTAAATTGTTTATTTGAGAATTTCAAATTCACAACTTCAAATTAAAGTATAGTTAACAATTTGTAATTTTTAGTTCTAAATTGTTTATTTGAGAATTTCAAATTGACAATTTCAAATCGAAGTATAGTTAACAATTTGTAATATTTAGTTTTAAATTGTTTATTTGAGAATTTTAAATTGACAACTTTAAATTGAAGTATAGTTAACAATTTGTAATTTTAGTTCTAAGTTTAAGAATTTAGTTAAATTTAAGAATTTCAAATTGACAACTTCAAATTGAGTATAGTTAACAATTTGTAATATTTAGTTCTAAATTGTTTATTTGAGAATTTTAAATTGACAACTTTAAATTGAAGTATAGTTAACAATTTGTAATTTTAGTTCTAAGTTGTTTATTTGAGAATTTCAAATTGACAACTTCAAATTGAATATAGTTAACAATTTGAAACTATCAGTTCTAAATTGTTTATTTGAAATTTCAAATTGACAACTTCAAATTGAAGTATAGGTAACAATTTGTAATTTTAGTTCTAAATTGTTTATTTAAGAATTTCAAATTTTCAACTTCAAATTGAAGTGTAGTTAACAATTTGTAATTTTTAGTTCCAAATTGTTTATTTGAGAATTTTAAATTTACAACTTTAAATTGAAGTATAGTTAACAATTTGTAATTTTAGTTCTAAATTGTTTATTTGAGAATTTCAAATTGACAACTTCAAATTAAAGTATAGTTAACAATTTGTAATTTTAGTTCTAAATTGTTTATTTGAGAATTTCAAATTGACCCTTCAAATTGAAGTATAGTTAACAATTTGTAATTTTTAGTTCCAAATTGTTTATTTAATAATTCAAATTGACAACTTCAAATTGAAGTATAGTTAACAATTTGTAGTTTTTAGTTCTAAATTGTTTATTTGAGAATTTCAAATTAACAACTTCAAATTGAAGTATGGTTAACAATTTGTAATTTTTAGTTCTAAATTGTTTATTTGAAAATTTCAAATTGACAACTTCAAATTGAAGTATAGTTAACAATTTGTAATTTTTAGTTCTAAATTGTTTATTTGAGAATTTCAAATTGACAACTTCAAATTGAAGTATAGTTAAAAATTTGTAATTTTTAGTTCTAAATTGTTTATTTGAGAATTTCAAATTGACAACTTCAAATTGAAGTATAGTTAACAATTTGTAATTTTTAGTTCTAAATTGTTTATTTGAGAATTTCAAATTGACAACTTCAAATTGAAGTATAGTTAACAATTTGTAATTTTTAGTTCTAAATTGTATATTTGAGAATTTCAAATTGACAACTTCAAATTGAAGTATAGTTAACAATTTGTAATTTTTAGTTCTAAATTGTTTATTTGAGAATTTCAAATTGACAACTTCAAATTGAAGTATAGTTAACAATTTGAAACTATCAGTTCTAAATTGTTTATTTGAGAATTTCAAATTGACAACTTCAAATTGAAGTGTAGTTAACAATTTGTAATTTTTAGTTCTAAATTGTTTATTTGAGAATTTCAAATTGACAACTTCAAATTGAAGTATAGTTAACAATTTGAAACTATCAGTTCTAAATTGTTTATTTGAGAATTTCAAATTGACAACTTCAAATTGAAGTATAGTTAAAATTTGTAATTTTAGCTCTAAATTGTTTATTTGAGAATTTCAAATTCACAACTTCAAATTAAAGTATAGTTAACAATTTGTAATCTTTAGTTCTAAATTGTTTATTTGAGAATTTCAAATTAACAACTTCAAATTGAAGTATAGTTAACAATTTCTAATTTATAGCTCTAAATTGTTTATTTGAGAATTTCAAATTGACAACTTCAAATTGAAGTATAGTTAACAATTTGTAATTTTATTTCTAAATTGTTTATTTGAGAATTTCAAATTGACAACTTCAAATTGAAGTATAGTTAATAATTTGTAATTTTTAGTTCTAAATTGTTTATTTGAGAATTTCAAATTCACAACTTCAAATTGAAGTATAGTTAACAATTTGTAATTCTTAGTTCTAAATTGTTTATTTGAGAATTTAAAATTGACAACTTCAAATTGAAGTATAGTTAACAATTTGAAACTATCAGTTCTAAATTGTTTATTTAAGAATTTCAAATTGACAACTTCAGATTGAAGTATAGTTAACAATTTGTAATTTTTAGTTCTAAAATGTTTATTTGAGAATTTTAAATTGACAACTTCAAATTGAAGTATAGTTAACAATTTGTACTTTTTAGTTCTAAGTTGTTTTATTTGAGAATTTCAAATTGACAACTTCAAATTGAAGTATAGTTAAAATTGAAAACTATCAGTTCTAAATTGTTTATTTGAGAATTTCAAATTGACAACTTCAAATTGAAGTATAGTTAACAATTTGTAATTTTAGTTCTAAATTGTTTTTTAAGAATTTCAAATTGACAACTTCAAATTCAAGTGTAGTTAACAATTTGTAATTTCTAGTTCTAAATTGTTTATTTGAGAATTTCAAATTGACAACTTCAAATTGAAGTATAGTTAACAATTTGAAATTTTTTAGTTCTAAATTGTTTTTAAGAATTTCAAATTGACAACTTCAAATTCAAGTGTAGTTAACAATTTGTAATTTCTAGTTCTAAATTGTTTATTTGAGAATTTCAAATTCACAACTTCAAATTAAAGTATTGTTAACAATTTGTAATTTATAGCTCTAAATTGTTAATTTGAGAATTTTAAATTCACAACTTCAAATTGAAGTATGGTTAACAATTTGAAACTATCAGTTCTAAATTGTTTATTTGAGAATTTCAAATTGACAACTTCAAATTGAAGTATAGTTAACAATTTGTAATTTTTAGTTCTAAATTGTTTATTTGAGAATTTCAAATTCACAACTTCAAATTGAAGTATAGTTAACAATTTGTAATTTTAAGTTCTAAATTGTTTATTTGAGAATTTCAATTTGACAACTTCAAATTGAAGTATAGTTAACAATTTGTAATTTTCAGTTCTAAATTTTTTATTTGAGAATTTCAAATTGACAACTTCAAATTGAAGTATAGTTAACAATTTGTAATTTTAGTTCTAAATTGTTTATTTGAGAATTTCAAATTGACAACTTCAAATTGAAGTATAGTTAACAATTTGTAATTTTTAGTTCTAAATTGTTTATTTGAGAATTTCAAATTCACAACTTCAAATTGAAGTATAGTTAACAATTTGTAATTATTAGTTCTAAATTGTTTATTTTAGAATTTCAAATTTACAACTTCAAATTGAAGTATAGTTAACAATTTGTAATTATCAGTTCTAAATTGTTTATTTGAGAATTTCAAATTGACAACTTCAAATTGAAGTATAGTTAACAATTTGTAATTTTTAGTTCTAAATTGTTTATTTGAGAATTTCAAATTCACAACTTCAAATTAAAGTATAGTTAACAATTTGTAATTTTTAGTTCTAAATTCTTTATTTGAGAATTTTAAATTTACAACTTCAAATTGAAGTGAAGTTAACAATTTGTAATTTTAGTTCTAAATTGTTTATTTGAGAATTTCAAATTGACAACTTCAAATTGAAGTATAGTTAACAATTTGTAATTTTAGTTCTAAATTGTTTATTTGAGAATTTCAAATTGACAACTTCAAATTGAAGTATAGGTAACAATTTGTATGTTTTAGTTCTAAATTGTTTATTTGAGAATTTCAAATTGACAACTTTAAATTGAAGTGTAGTTAACAATTTGTAATTTTAGTTCTAAATTGTTTATTTGAGAATTTCAAATTAACAACTTCAAATTGAAGTATAGTTACCAATTTGTAATTTTTAGTTCTAAATTGTTTATTTGAGAATTTCAAATTGACAACTTTAAACTGAAGTATAGTTAACAATTTGAAATTTTTTAGTTCTAAATTGTTTATTTGAGAATTTCAAATTGACAACTTCAAATTGAAGTATAGTTAACAATTTGTAATTTTAGTTCTAAATTGTTTATTTGAGAATTTCAAATTGACAACTTCAAATTGAAGTATAGTTAACAATTTGTAATTTTAAGTTCTAAATTGTTTATTTGAGAATTTCAAATTGACAACTTCAAATTGAAGTACAATTTGTAATGTTTAGTTCTAAATTGTTTATTTGAGAATTTCAAATTGACAACTTCAAATTGAAGTATAGTTAACAATTTGTAATTTTTAGTTCTATATTGTTTATTTGAGAATTTCAAATTGAGAACTTCAAATTGAAGTATAGTTAACAGTTTGTAATTTTAGTTCTAAATTGTTTATTTGAGAATTTCAAACTCACAACTTCAAATTGAAATATAGTGAACAATTTGTAATTCCTAGTTTTAAATTGTTTATTTGAGAATTTCAAATTGACAACTTCAAATTGAAGTATAGTTAACAATTTGTATTTTTTAGTTCTAAATTGTTTATTTGAGAATTTCAAATTCACAACTTCAAATTGAAGTATAGTTTATAATTTGTAATTTTAGTTCTAAATTGTTTATTTGAGAATTTCAAATTGACAACTTCAAATTGAGGTTTAGTTAACAATTTGTAATTTTTAGTTCTAAATTGTTTATTTGAGAATTTCAAATTGACAACTTCAAATTGAAGTATAGTTAACAATTTGGAATTCTTAGTTCTAAATTGTTTATTTGAGAATTTCAAATTGACAACTTCAAATTGAAGGATAGTTAACAATTTGAAACTATCAGTTCTAAATTGTTTATTTGAGAATTTTAAATTGACAACTTCTAATTGAAGTATAGTTAACAATTTGTAATTTTAGTTCTAAATTGTTAAATTGAGAATTTCAAATTGACAACTTCAAATTGAAGTATAGTTAACAATTTGTAATTTTTAGTTTCAAATTGTTTATTTAAGAATTTCAAATTGACAACTTCAAATTGAAGTATAGTTAACAATTAGTAATTTTAGTTCTAAATTGTTTATTTGAGAATTTCAAATTGACAACTTCAAATTGAAGTGTAGTTAACAATTTGTAATTTCTAGTTGTAAATTCTTTATTTGAGAATTTTAAATTTACAACTTCAAATAGAAGTATAGTTAACAATTTGTAATCTTTAGTTTTAAATTGTTTATTTGAGAATTTCAAATTGACAACTTCAAATTGAAGTAGAGTTAACAATTTGTAATTTTAGTTCTAAACTGTTTATTTGAGAATTTCAAATTGACAACTTCAAATTAAAGTATAGTTAACAATTTTTAATTTTAGTTCTAAATTGTTTATTAGACAATTTCAAATTGACAACTTCAAATTGAAGTATAGTTAACAATTTGTAATTTTAGTTCCAAATTGTTTATTTAAGAATTTCAAATTGACAACTTCAAATTAAAGTATAGTTAACAATTTGTAATTTTTAGTTCTAAATTGTTTATTAGACAATTTCAAATTGACAACTTCAAATTGAAGTATAGTTAACAATTTGTAATTTTAGTTCCAAATTGTTTATTTAAGAATTTCAAATTGACAACTTCAAATTGAAGTATAGTTAACAATTTGTAATTTTTAGTTCTAAATTGTTTATTTGAGAATTTCAAATTGACAACTTCAGATTGAAGTATAGGTAACAATTTGTATGTTTTAGTTCTAAATTGTTTATTTGAGAATTTCAAATTGACAACTTTAAATTGAAGTGTAGTTAACAATTTGTAATTTTTAGTTCTAAATTGTTTATTTGAGAATTTCAAATTAACAACTTCAAATTGAAGTATAGTTACCAATTTGTAATTTTAGTTCTAAATTGTTTATTTGAGAATTTTAAATTTACAACTTTAAATTGAAGTATAGTTAACAATTTGTAATTTTTAGTTCTAAATTGTTTATTTAAGAATTTGAAATTGACAACTACAAATTGAAGTATAGTTAACAATTTGTAATTTTTAGTTCTAAATTGTTTATTTGAGAATAACAAATTGACAACTTCAAATTGAAGTATAGTTAACAATTTGTAATTTTTAGTTCTAAATTGTTTATTTGAGAATTTCAAATTGACAACTTCAAATTGAAGTACAATTTGTAATGTTTAGTTCTAAATTGTTTATTTGAGAATTTCAAATTGACAACTTCAAATTGAAGTATAGTTAACAATTTGTAATTTTAGTTCTAAATTGTTTATTTGAGAATTTCAAATTGACAAATTCAAATTGAAGTATAGTTAACAATTTGAAATTTTTAGTTCTAAATTGTTTATTTGAGAATTTTAAATTGACAACTTCAAATTGAATTATAGTTAACAATTTGTAATTTTAGTTCTAAATTGTTTATTTGAGAATTTCAAATTGACAACTTCAAATTGAAGTATAGTTAACAATTTGTAATTCTTAGTTCTAAATTGTTTATTTAAGAATTTCAAATTGACAACTTCAAATTGAAGGATAGTTAACAATTTGAAACTATCAGTTCTAAATTGTTTATTTGAGAATTTTAAATTGACAACTTCTAATTGAAGTATAGTTAACAATTTGTAATTTTAGTTCTAAATTGTTAAATTGAGAATTTCAAATTGACAACTTCAAAGTGAAGTATAGTTAACAATTTGTAATTTTTAGTTTCAAATTGTTTATTTAAGAATTTCAAATTGACAACTTCAAATTGAAGTATAGTTAACAATTAGAAATTTTTTAGTTCTAAATTGTTTATTTGAGAATTTCAAATTGACAACTTCAAATTGAAGTGTAGTTAACAATTTGTAATTTCTAGTTGTAAATTCTTTATTTGAGAATTTTAAATTTACAACTTCAAATAGAAGTATAGTTAACAATTTGTAATCTTTAGTTTTAAATTGTTTATTTGAGAATTTCAAATTGACAACTTCAAATTGAAGTAGAGTTAACAATTTGTAATTTTAGTTCTAAACTGTTTATTTGAGAATTTCAAATTGACAACTTCAAATTAAAGTATAGTTAACAATTTTAATTTTAGTTCTAAATTGTTTATTAGACAATTTCAAATTGACAACTTCAAATTAAAGTATAGTTAACAATTTGTAATTTTAGTTCCAAATTGTTTATTTAAGAATTTCAAATTGACAACTTCAAATTAAAGTATAGTTAACAATTTGTAATTTTAGTTCTAAATTGTTTATTTGAGAATTTCAAATTGACAACTTCAAATTGAAGTATAGTTAACAATTTGAAATTTTTAGCTCTAAATTGTTTATTTGAGAATGTCAAATTGATAACTTCAAATTGAAGTATAGTTAACAATTTGTAATTTTAAGTTCTAAATTATTTATTTGAGAATTTCAAATTGACAACTTCAAATTGAGTATAGGTAACAATTTGAAACTATCAGTTCTAAATTGTTTATTTGAGAATTTTAAATTGACAACTTCAAATTGAAGTATAGTTAACAATTTGTAATTTTTAGTTCTAAATTGTTTATTTGAGAATTTCAAATTGACAACTTCTAATTGAAGTATAGTTAACAATTTGAAAATATCAGTTCTAAATTGTTTATTTGAGAATATCAAATTGACAACTTCAAATTGAAGTATAGTTAGCAATTTGTAATTTTTAGTTCTAAATTGTTAATTTAAGAATTTCAAATTGACAATTTCAATTTGAAGTGTAGTTAACAATTTGTAATTTTTAGTTCTAAATTCTTTATTTAAGAATTTCAAATTGACAACTTCAAATTAAAGTATAGTTAACAATTTGTAATTTTAGTTCTAAATTGTTTATTTGAGAATTTCAAATTGACAACTTCAAATTGAAGTATAGTTAACAATTTGTAATTTTTAGTTCTAAATTGTTTATTTAAGAATTTCAAATTGACAACTTCAAATTGAAGTGTAGTTAACAATTTGTAATTTTTAGTTCTAAATTCTTTATTTGAGAATTTTAAATTTACAACTTCAAATTGAAGTATAGTTAACAATTTGTAATTTTTAGTTCTAAATTGTTTATTTGAGAATTTCAAATTGACAACTTCAAATTGAAGTATAGTTAACAATTTGTAATTTTTAGTTCTAAATTGTTTATTTAAGAATTTCTAATTGACAACTTCAAATTGAAGTATAGTTAACAATTTGTAATTTTTAGTTCTAAATTGTTTATTTGAGAATTTCAAATTGACAAATTCAAATTGAAGTATAGTTAACAATTTGAAATTTTTAGTTCTAAATTGTTTATTTGAGAATTTCAAATTGACAATTTCAAATTGAAGTATAGTTAACAATTTGTAATTTTAGTTCTAAATTATTTATTTGAGAATTTCAAATTGACAACTTCAAATTGAAGTATGGGTTAACAATTTGTAACTATCAGTTCTAAATTGTTTATTTGAGAATTTTAAATTGACAACTTCAAATTGAAGTATAGTTAACAATTTGTAATTTTAGTTCTAAATTGTTTATTTGAGAATTTCAAATTGACAACTTCAAATTGAAGTATAGTTAACAATTTGTAATTTTTAGTTCTAAATTGTTTATTTGAGAATTTTAAATTGACAACTTCAAATTGAAGTATAGTTAACAATTTGTAATTTTAGTTCTAAATTGTTTATTTGAGAATTTCAAATTGACAACTTCAAATTGAAGTATAGTTAACAATTTGTAAATTTTAGTTCTAAATTGTTTATTTGAGAATTTTAAATTGACAACTTCAAATTGAAGTATAGTTAACAATTTGTAATTTTTAGTTCTAAATTGTTTATTTGAGAATTTCAAATTGACAACTTCAAATTGAAGTATAGTTAACAATTTGTAATTTAGTTCTAAATTGTTTATTTGAGAATTTCAAATTGACAACTTCAAATTGAAGTATAGTTAACAATTTGTAATTTTTAGTTCTAAATTGTTTATTTAAGAATTTCAAATTGACAACTTCAAATTGAAGTGTAGTTAACAATTTGTAATTTTTAGTTCTAAATTCTTTATTTGAGATTTTTAAATTGACAACTTCAAATATAAGTATAAAAATTTGTAACTATCAGTTCTAAATTGTTTATTTGAAAATTTTTCAAATTGACAACTTCAAATTGAAGTATAGTTAACAACTTGTAATTTTAGTTCTAAATTGTTTATTTGAGAATTTCAAATTGACAACTTCAAATTGAAGTATAGTTAACAATTTGATATTTTTAGTTCTAAATTGTTTATTTGAGAATTTTAAATTGACAACTTCAAATTGAATATAGTTAAAATTTGTAATTTTAGTTCTCAATTGTTTATTTGAGAATTACAAATTGACAACTTCAAATTGAAGTATAGTTAACAATTTGTAAATTTTAGTTCTAAATTGTTTATTTGAGAATTTCAAATTGACAACTTCAAATTGAAGTATAGTTAACAGTTTGTAATTTTAGTTCTAAATTGTTTATTTGAGAATTTCAAATTGACAACTTCAAATTGAAGTATAGTTAACAATTTGAAACTATCAGTTCTAAATTGTTTATTTGAGAATTTTAAATTGACAACTTCAAATTGAAGTATAGTTAACAATTTGTAATTTTTAGTTCTAAATTGTTTATTTGAGAATTTCAAATTGACAACTTCAAATTGAAGTATAGTTAACAATTTGAAATTTTTAGTTCTAAATTGTTTATTTGAGAATGTTTAAATTGACAACTTCAAATTGAAGTATAGTTAATAATTTGTAATTTTTAGTTCTAAATTGTTTATTTGAAAAATTTCAAATTGACAACTTCAAATTGAAGTATGGGTTAACAATTTGTAACTATTCAGTTCTAAATTGTTTATTTGAAAATTTTTCAAATTGACAACTTCAAATTGAAGTATAGTTAACAATTTGTAATTTTTAGTTCTAAATTGTTTATTTGAAAATTTCAAATTCACAACTTCAAATTGAAGTATAGTTAATAATTTGTAACTTTCAGTTCTAAATTGTTTATTTGAAAATTTTTCAAATTGACAACTTCAAATTGAAGTATAGTTAACAATTTGTAATTTTTAGTTCTAAATTGTTTATTTGAGAATTTCAAATTACAACTTCAAATTGAAGTATAGTTAACAATTTGTAATTTTAGTTCTAAATTGTTTATTTGAGAATTTCAAATTGACAACTTCAAATTGAAGTATAGGTAACAATTTGTAATTATCATTTCCCTAAATTGTTTATTTGAGAATTTTAAATTGACAACTTCAAATTGAAGTATAGTTAACAATTTGTAATGTTTAGTTCTAAATTGTTTATTTGAGAATTTCAAATTGACAACTTCAAATTGAAGTATAGTTAACAATTTGAAATTTTTAGTTCTAAATTGTTTATTTGAGAATTTCAAATTGACAACTTCAAATTAAAAGTATAGTTAACAATTTGTTATTTTTAGTTCTAAATTATTTATTTGAGAATTTCAAATTGACAACTTCAAATTGAAGTATAGGTAACAATTTGAAACTATCAGTTCTAAATTGTTTATTTGAGAATTTTAAATTGACAACTTCAAATTGAATTATAGTTAACAATTTGTAATTTTAGTTCTAAATTGTTTATTTGAAAATTTCAAATTCACAACTTCAAATTGAAGTATAGTTAATAATTTGTAATTTTAGTTCTAAATTGTTTATATGGAATTTTAAATTGACAACTTCAAATTGAAGTATAGTTAACAATTTGTAATTTTTAGTTCTAAATTGTTTATTTGAGAATTTCAAATTGACAACTTCAAATTGAAGTATAGTTAACAATTTGTAATTTTAGTTCTAAATTGTTTATTTGAGAATTTCAAATTGACAACTTCAAATTGAAGTATAGTTAACAATTTGTAATTTTTAGTTCCAAATTGTTTATTTAAGAATTTCAAATTGACAACTTCAAATTGAAGTATAGTTAACAATTTGTAATTTTTAGTTCTAAATTGTTTATTTGAAAATTTCAAATTGACAACTTCAAATTGAAGTATAGTTAACAATCTGAAATTTTTAGTTCTAAATTGTTTATTTGAGAATTTCAAATTGACAACTTCAAATTGAAGTATAGTTAACAATTTGTAATTTTTAGTTCTAAATTATTTATTTGAGCATTTCAAATTGACAACTTCAAATTGAAGTATAGGTAACAATTTGAAACTATCAGTTCTAAATTGTTTATTTGAGAATTTTAAATTGACAACTTCAAATTGAAGTATAGTTAACAATTTGTAATTTTTAGTTCTAAATTGTTTATTTGAAAATTTCAAATTCACAACTTCAAATTGAAGTATAGTTAATAATTTGTAATTTTAGTTCTAAATTGTTTATTTGAGAATTTCAAATTGACAACTTCAAATTGAAGTATAGTTAACAATTTGAAATTTTTTAGTTCTAAATTGTTTATATGAGAATTTCAAATTGACAACTTCAAATTGAAGTATAGTTAACAATTTGTAATTTTAGTTCTAAATTGTTTATTTGAGAATTTCAAATTGACAACTTCAAATTGAAGTATAGTTAACAATTTGTAATTTTTAGTTCAAATTGTTTATTTGAGAATTTCAAATTGACAACTTCAAATTGAAGTATAGTTAACAATTTGTAATTTTTAGTTCTAAATTGTTTATTTAAGAATTTCAAATTGACAACTTCAAATTGAAGTATAGTTAACAATTTGAAATTTTAGTTCTAAATTGTTTATTTGAGAATTTCAAATTGACAACTTCAAATTGAAGTATAGTTAACAATTTGTAATTTTTAGTTCTAAATTGTTTATTTGAGAATTTCAAATTACAACTTCAAATTGAAGTATAGTTAACAATTTGAATTTTAGTTCTAAATTGTTTATTTGAGAATTTCAAATTGACAACTTCAAATTGAAGTATAGTTAACAATTTGTAATTTTTAGTTCTAAATTGTTTATTTGAGAATTTTAAATTGACAACTTCAAATTGAAGTATAGTTAACAATTTGTAATTTTAGTTCTAAATTGTTTATTTGAGAATTTCAAATTGACAACTTCAAATTGAAGTATAGTTAACAATTTGTAATTTTTAGTTCTAAATTGTTTATTTGAGAATTTTAAATTGACAACTTCAAATTGAAGTATAGTTAACAATTTGTAATTTTAGTTCTAAATTGTTTATTTGAGAATTTCAAATTGACAACTTCAAATTGAAGTATAGTTAACAATTTGTAATTTTCGTTCTAAATTGTTTATTTGAGAATTTCAAATTGACAACTTCAAATTGAAGTATAGTTAACAATTTGAAATTTTTTAGTTCCAAATTGTTTATTTAAGAATTTCAAATTGACAACTTCAAATTGAAGTATAGTTAACAATTTGTAATGTTTAGTTCTAAATTGTTTATTTGAGAATTTCAAATTGACAACTTCAAATTGAAGTATAGTTAACAATTTGAAATTTTAGTTCTAAATTGTTTATTTGAGAATTTCAAATTGACAACTTCAAATTAAAGTATAGTTAACAATTTGTAATTTTTAGTTCTAAATTATTTATTTGAGAATTTCAAATTACAACTTCAAATTGAAGTATAGGTAACAATTTGAAACTTTTCAGTTCTAAATTGTTTATTTGATAATTTTAAATTGACAACTTCAAATTGAATTATAGTTAACAATTTGTAATTTTTAGTTCTAAATTGTTTATTTGAAAATTTCAAATTCACAACTTCAAATTGAAGTATAGTTAATAATTTGTAATTTTTAGTTCTAAATTGTTTATTTGAGAATTTCAAATTGACAACTTCAAATTGAAGTATAGTTAACAATTTGTAATTTTTAGTTCTAAATTGTTTATATGAGAATTTCAAATTGACAACTTCAAATTGAAGTATAGTTAACAATTTGTAATTTTAGTTCTAAATTGTTTATTTGAGAATTTCAAATTGACAACTTCAAATTAAAGTATAGTTAACAATTTGTAATTTTTAGTTCTAAATTGTTTATTTGAGAATTTCAAATTGACAACTTCAAATTGAAGTATAGTTAACAATTTGTAATTTTTAGTTCCAAATTGTTTATTTAAGAATTTCAAATTGACAACTTCAAATTAAAGTATAGTTAACAATTTGTAATTTTTAGTTCTAAATTGTTTATTTGAGAATTTCAAATTGACAACTTCAAATTGAAGTATAGGTAACAATTTGAAACTATTAGTTCCAAATTGTTTATTTGAGAATTTTAAATTGACAACTTCAAATTGAATTATAGTTAACAATTTGTAATTTTTAGTTCTAAATTGTTTATTTGAAATTTCAAATTCACAACTTCAAATTGAAGTATAGTTAATAATTTGAAACTATCAGTTCTAAATTGTTTATTTATGAATTTTAAATTGACAACTTCAAATTGAAGTATAGTTAATAATTTGTAATTTTAGTTCTAAATTGTTTATATGAGAATTTCAAATAGACAACTTCAAATTGAAGTATAGTTAACAATTTGTAATTTTTGTTCTAAAATGTTTATTTGAGAATTTCAAATTGACAACTTCAAATTAAAGTATAGTTAACAATTTGTAATTTTTAGTTCTAAATTGTTTATTTGAGAATTTCAAATTGACAACTTCAAATTGAAGTATAGTTAACAATTTGTAATTTTAGTTCCAAATTGTTTATTTAAGAATTTCAAATTGACAACTTCAAACTGAAGTATAGTTAACAATTTGTAATTTTAGTTCTAAATTGTTTATTTGAGAATTTCAAATTGACAACTTCAAATTGAAGTATAGTTAACAATTTGAAATTTTAGTTCTAAATTGTTTATTTGAGAATTTTAAATTGACAACTTCAAATTGAATTATAGTTAAAATTTCTAATTTTTAGTTCTAAAATATTTATTTTAGAATTTCAAATTGACAACTTCAAATTGAAGTATATGTAACAATTTGAAACTATCAGTTCTAAATTGTTTATTTGAGAATTTTAAATTGACAACTTCAAATTGAATTATAGTTAACAATTTGTAATTTTAGTTCTAAATTGTTTATTAGAAAATTTCAAATTCACAACTTCAAATTGAAGTATAGTTAATAATTTGAAACTATCAGTTCTAAATTGTTTATTTGTGAATTTTACATTGACAACTTCAAATTGAAGTATAGTTAACAATTTGTAATTTTTAGTTCTAAATTGTTTATATGAGAATTTCAAATTGACAACTTCAAATTGAAGTATAGTTAACAATTTGTAATTTTCGTTCTAAATTGTATATTTGAGAATTTCAAATTGACAACTTCAAATTAAAGTATAGTTAACAATTTGTAATTTTATTTCTAAATTGTTTATTTGAGAATTTCAAATTGACAACTTCAAATTGAAGTATAGTTAACAATTTGTAATTTTTAGTTCCAAATTGTTTATTTAAGAATTTCAAATTGACAACTTCTAATTGAAGTATAGTTAACAATTTGAAATTTTAGTTCTAAATTGTTTATTTGAAAATTTTAAATTGACAACTTCAAATTGAATTATAGTTAAAAATTTGTAATTTTTAGTTCTAAAATATTTATTTGAGAATTTCAAATTGACAACTTCAAATTGAAGTATAGTTAACAATTTGTAATTTAGTTCCAAATTGTTTATTTAAGAATTTCAAATTGACAACTTCAAATTGAAGTATAGTTAACAATTTGTAATTTTAGTTCTAAATTGTTTATTTAAGAATTTCAAATTGACAACTTCAAATTGAAGTGTAGTTAACAATTTGTAATTTTTAGTTCTAAATTGTATATTTGAGAATTTCAAATTGACAACTTCAAATTAAAGTATAGTTAACAATTTGTAATTTTAGTTCTAAATTGTTTATTTGAGAATTTCAAATTGACAACTTCAAATTGAAGTATTGTTAACAATTTGTAATTTTAGTTCAAATTGTTTATTTGAGAATTTCAAATTTACAAATTCAAATTGAAGTATAGTTAACAATTTGTAATTCTTAGTTCTAAATTGTTTATTTGAGAATTTCAAATTGACAACTTCAAATTGAAGTATAGTTAACAATTTGAAACTATTAGTTCCAAATTGTTTATTTGAGAATTTTAAATTGACAACTTCAAATTGAATTATAGTTAACAATTTGTAATTTTTAGTTCTAAATTGTTTATTTGAAAATTTCAAATTCACAACTTCAAATTGAAGTATAGTTAATAATTTGAAACTATCAGTTCTAAATTGTTTATTTATGAATTTTAAATTGACAACTTCAAATTGAAGTATAGTTAATAATTTGTAATTTTAGTTCTAAATTGTTTATATGAGAATTTCAAATTGACAACTTCAAATTGAAGTATAGTTAACAATTTGTAATTTTCGTTCTAAATTGTTTATTTGAGAATTTCAAATTGACAACTTCAAATTAAAGTATAGTTAACAATTTGTAATTTTTAGTTCTAAATTGTTTATTTGAGAATTTCAAATTCACAACTTCAAATTGAAGTATAGTTAACAATATGTAATTTTAGGTCCAAATTGTTTATTTAAGAATTTCAAATTGACAACTTCAAACTGAAGTATAGTTAACAATTTGAAATTTTTTAGTTCTAAATTGTTTATTTGAGAATTTCAAATTGACAACTTCAAATTGAAGTATAGTTAACAATTTGAAATTTTAGTTCTAAATTGTTTATTTGAGAATTTTAAATTGACAACTTCAAATTGAATTATAGTTAAAAATTTGTAATTTTTAGTTCTAAAATATTTATTTTAGAATTTCAAATTGACAACTTCAAATTGAAGTATAGGTAACAATTTGAAACTATCAGTTCTAAATTGTTTATTTGAGAATTTTAAATTGACAACTTCAAACTGAATTATAGTTAACAATTTGTAATTTTAGTTCTAAATTGTTTATTTGAGAGTTTCAAATTGACAACTTCAAATTGAAGTGTAGTTAACAATTTGTAATTTTAGTTCTAAATTGTATATTTGAGAATTTCAAATTGACAACTTCAAATTAAAGTATAGTTAACAATTTGTAATTTTTAGTTCTAAATTGTTTATTTGAGAATTTCAAATTGACAACTTCAAATTGAAGTATTGTTAACAATTTGTAATTTTAGTTCCAAATTGTTTATTTAAGAATTTCAAATTGACAACTTCAAATTGAAGTATAGTTAACAATTTGTAATTTTTAGTTCTAAATTGTTTATTTGAGAGTTTCAAATTGACAACTTCAAATTGAAGTATAGTTAACAATTTGAAATTTTTAGTTCTAAATTGTTTATTTGAGAATTTTAAATTGACAACTTCAAATTGAATAATAGTTAAAAATTTGTAATTTTAGTTCTAAAATATTTATTTGAGAATTTCAAATTGACAACTTCAAATTGAAGTATAGGTAACAATTTGAAAATATCAGTTTTAAATTGTTTATTTGAGAATTTTAAATTGACAACTTCAAATTGAATTATAGTTAACAATTTGTAATTTTAGTTCTAAATTGTTTTTTGAGAATTTCAAATTGACAACTTCTAATTGAAGTATAGTTAACAATTTGAAACTATCAGTTCTAAATTGTTTATTTGAGAATTTCAAATTGACAACTTCAAATTGAAGTATAGTTAACAATTTGTAATTTTAGTTCTAAATTGTTTATTTAAGAATTTCAAATTGACAACTTCAAATTGAAGTGTAGTTAACAATTTGTAATTTTAGTTCTAAATTCTTTATTTGAGATTTTAAATTGACAACTTCAAATATAAGTATAGTTAATAATTTGTAATTTTAGTTCTAAATTGTTTATTTGAAAATTTCAAATTCACAACTTCAAATTGAAGTATAGTTAACAACTTGTAATTATTAGTTCTAAGTTGTTTATTTGAGAATTTCAAATTGACAACTTCAAATTGAAGTATAGTTAACAATTTATATTTTTAGTTCTAAACTGTTTATTTGAGAATTTCAAATTCACAACTTCAAATTGAAGTATGGTTAATAATTTGTAACTTTTAGTTGTAAATTGTTTATTTGAGAATTTCAAATTGACAACTTCAAATTGAAGTATAGTTAACAATTTGTAATTTTAGTTTTAAATTGTTTATTTGAGAATTTCAAATTCACAACTTCAAATTGAAGTATAGTTAACAATTTGAAACCATCAGTTCTAAATTGTTTATTTGAGAATTTTAAATTGACAACTTCAAATTGAAGTATAGTTAACAATTTGTAATTTTAGTTTTAAATTGTTTATTTGAGAATTTCAAATTCACAACTTCAAATTGATGTATGGTTAATAATTTGTAACTTTTAGTTGTAAATTGTTTATTTGAGAATTTCAAATTGACAACTTCAAATTGAAGTATAGTTAACAATTTGTAATTTTTAGTTCTAAATTGTTTATTTGAGAATTTCAAATTCACAACTTCAAATTGAAGTATAGTTAACAATTTGTAATTCTTAGTTCTAAATTGTTTATTTGAGAATTTCAAATTGACAACTTCAAATTGAAGTATAGTTAACAATTTGAAACTATCAGTTCTAAATTGTTTTTGAGAATTTTAAATTGACAACTTCAAATTGAAGTATAGTTAACAATTTGTAATTTTTAGTTTTAAATTGTTTATATGAGAATTTCAAATTCACAACTTCAAATTGAAGTATAGTTAACAATTTGAAACTATCAGTTCTAAATTGTTTATTTGAGAATTTTAAATTCACCACTTCAAATTGAAGTATAGTTAACAATTTGTAATTTTAGTTTTAAATTGTTTATTTGAGAATTTCAAATTCACAACTTCAAAATGAAGTATAGTTAACAATTTGTAATTTTAGTTCTAAATTGTTTATTTGAGAATTTCAAATTGACAACTTCAAATTGAAGTATAGTTAACAATTTGTAATTTTAGTTCTAAATTGTTTATTTGAAAATTTCAAATTGACAACTTCAAATTGAAGTATAGTTAGAAATTTGAAACTATCAGTTCTAAATTGTTTATTTGAGAATTTCAAATTGACAACTTTAAATTGAAGTATAGTTAACAATTTGTAATTTTAGTTCTAAATTGTTTATTTAAGAATTTCAAATTGACAACTTCAAATTGAAGTGTAGTTAACAATTTGTAATTTTTAGTTCTAAATTATTTATTTGAGATTTTTAAATTGACAAGTTCAAATATAAGTATAGTTAATAATTTGTAATTTTAGTTCTAAATTGTTTATTTGATAATTCCAAATTCACAACTTCAAATTGAAGTATAGTTAACAACTTGTAAGTATTAGTTCTAAGTTGTTTATTTGAGAATTTCAAATTGACAACTTCAAATTGAAGTATAGTTAACAATTTATATTTTTAGTTCTAAATTGTTTATTTGAGAATTTCAAATTCAAAACTTCAAATTGAAGTATAGTTAATAATTTGTAACTTTTAGTTGTAAATTGTTTATTTGAGAATTTCAAATTGACAACTTCAAATTGAAGTATAGTTAACAATTTGTAATTTTAGTTCTAAATTGTTTATTTGAGAATTTCAAATTCACAACTTCAAATTGAAGTATAGTTAACAATTTGTAATTCTTAGTTCTAAATTGTTTATTTGAGAATTTTAAATTGACAACTTCAAATTGAAGTATAGTTAACAATTTGAAACTATCAGTTCTAAATTGTTTAATTTGAGAATTTTAAATTGACAACTTCAAATTGAAGTATAGTTAATAATTTGTAATTTTTAGTTTTAATTGTTTATTTGAGAATTTCAAATTCACAACTTCAAATTGAAGTATAGTTAACAATTTGAAACTATCAGTTCTAAATTGTTTATTTGAGAATTTCAAATTCACCACTTCAAATTGAAGTATAGTTAACAATTTGTAATTTTAGTTAAAATTCTTTATTTGAGAATTTCAAATTCACAACTTCAAAATGAAGTATAGTTAACAATTTGTAAATTTTAGTTCTAAATTGTTTATTTGAGAATTTCAAATTGACAACTTCAAATTAAAGTATAGTTAACAATTTGTAATTTTAGTTCTAAATTGTTTATTTGAGAATTTCAAATTGACAACTTCAAATTGAAGTTTAGTTAGAAATTTGAAACTATCAGTTCTAAATTGTTTATTTGAGAATTTCAAATTGACAACTTTAAATTGAAGTATAGTTAACAATTTGTAATTTTAGTTCTAAATTGTTTATTTGAGAATTTCAAATTGACAACTTCAAATTGAAGTGTAGTTAACAATTTGTAATTTTAGTTCTAAATTCTTTATTTGAGATTTTAAATTGACAACTTCAAATATAAGTATAGTTAATAATTTGTAATTTTAGTTCTAAATTGTTTATTTGATAATTTCAAATTCACAACTTCAAATTGAAGTATAGTTAACAACTTGTAAGTATTAGTTCTAAGTTGTTTATTTGAGAATTTCAAATTGACAACTTCAAATTGAAGTATAGTTAACAATTTATATTTTTAGTTCTAAATTGTTTATTTGAGAATTTCAAATTCACAACTTCAAATTGAAGTATAGTTAATAATTTGTAATTTTTAGTTCTAAATTGTTTATTTGAGAATTTCAAATTCACAACTTCAAATTGAAGTATAGTTAACTATTTGTAATTTTTAGTTCTAAATTGTTTATTTGAGAATTTCAAATTCACAACTTCAAATTGAAGTATAGTTAACAATTTGTAATTCTTAGTTCTAAATTGTTTATTTGAGAATTTTAAATTGACAACTTCAAATTGAAGTATAGTTAACAATTTGAAACTATCAGTTCTAAATTGTTTATTTGAGAATTTTAAATTGACAACTTCAAATTGAAGTATAGTTAATAATTTGTAATTTTTAGTTCTAAATTGTTTATTTGAGAATTTCAAATTCACAACTTCAAATTGAAGTATAGTTAACTATTTGTAACTTTTAGTTCTAATTTGTTTATTTGATAATTTTAAATTGACAACTTCAAATTGAAGTATAGTTAACAGTTTGTAATTTTTAGTTCTAAATTGTTTATTTGAGAATTTCAAATTGACAACTTCAAAATGAAGTATAGTTAACAATTTGTAAATTTTAGTTCTAAATTGTTTATATGAGAATTTCAAATTGACAACTTCAAATTGAAGTATAGTTAACAATTTGTAAATTTTAGTTCTAAATTGTTTATTAGAGAATTTCAAATTGACAAATTCAAATTAAAGTATAGTTAGCAATTTGAAACTATCAGTTCTAAATTGTTTATTTGAGAATTTCAAATTGACAACTTCAAATTGAAGTATTGTTAACAATTTGTAATTTTAGTTCCAAATTGTTTATTTAAGAATTTCAAATTGACAACTTCAAATTGAAGTATAGTTAACAATTTGTAATTTTAGTTCTAAATTGTTTATTTGAGAGTTTCAAATTGACAATTTCAAATTAAAGTATAGTTAACAATTTGAAATTTTTAGTTCTAAATTGTTTATTTGAGAATTTTAAATTGACAACTTCAAATTGAATAATAGTTAAAAATTTGTAATTTTAGTTCTAAAATATTTATTTGAGAATTTCAAATTGACAACTTCAAATTGAAGTATAGGTAACAATTTGAAAATATCAGTTTTAAATTGTTTATTTGAGAATTTCAAATTGACAACTTCAAATTGAAGTATAGTTAACAATTTGTAATTTTTAGTTCTAAATTGTTTATTTGAGAATTTCAAATTGACAACTTCAAATTGAAGTATAGTTAACAATTTGAAACTATCAGTTCTAAATTGTTTATTTGAGAATTTCAAATTGACAACTTCAAATTGAAGTATAGTTAACAATTTGTAATTTTTAGTTCTAAATTGTTTATTTAAGAATTTCAAATTGACAACTTCAAATTGAAGTGTAGTTAACAATTTGTAATTTTTAGTTCTAAATTCTTTATTTGAGATTTTTAAATTGACAACTTCAAATATAAGTATAGTTAACAATTTGTAATTTTTAGTTCTAAATTATTTATTTGAGAATTTCAAATTCACAACTTCAAATTGAAGTATAGTTAACAACTTGTAATTTTTAGTTCTAAATTGTTTATTTGAGAATTTCAAATTGACAACTTCAAATTGAAGTATAGTTAACAATTTATATTTTTAGTTCTAAACTGTTTATTTGAGAATTTCAAATTCACAACTTCAAATTGAAGTATGGTTAATAATTTGTAACTTTTAGTTGTAAATTGTTTATTTGAGAATTTCAAATTGACAACTTCAAATTGAAGTATAGTTAACAATTTGTAATTTTAGTTTTAAATTGTTTATTTGAGAATTTCAAATTCACAACTTCAAATTGAAGTATAGTTAACAATTTGAAACCATCAGTTCTAAATTGTTTATTTGAGAATTTTAAATTGACAACTTCAAATTGAAGTATAGTTAACAATTTGTAATTTTAGTTTTAAATTGTTTATTTGAGAATTTCAAATTCACAACTTCACATTGAAGTATAGTTAACAATTTGAAAATATCAGTTCTAAATTGTTTATTTGAGAATTTTAAATTGACAACTTCAAATTGAAGTATAGTTAACAATTTGTAATTTTAGTTTTAAATTGTTTATTTGAGAATTTCAAATTCACAACTTCAAATTGATGTATGGTTAATAATTTGTAACTTTTAGTTGTAAATTGTTTATTTGAGAATTTCAAATTGACAACTTCAAATTGAAGTATAGTTAACAATTTGTAATTTTAGTTCTAAATTGTTTATTTGAGAATTTCAAATTCACAACTTCAAATTGAAGTATAGTTAACAATTTGTAATTCTTAGTTCTAAATTGTTTATTTGAGAATTTCAAATTGACAACTTCAAATTGAAGTATAGTTAACAATTTGAAACTATCAGTTCTAAATTGTTTTTTGAGAATTTTAAATTGACAACTTCAAATTGAAGTATAGTTAACAATTTGTAATTTTTAGTTTTAAATTGTTTATATGAGAATTTCAAATTCACAACTTCAAATTGAAGTATAGTTAACAATTTGAAACTATCAGTTCTAAATTGTTTATTTGAGAATTTTAAATTCACCACTTCAAATTGAAGTATAGTTAACAATTTGTAATTTTTAGTTTAAAATTCTTTATTTGAGAATTTCAAATTCACAACTTCAAAATGAAGTATAGTTAACAATTTGTAAATTTTAGTTCTAAATTGTTTATTTGAGAATTTCAAATTGACAACTTCAAATTAAAGTATAGTTAACAATTTGTAATTTTTAGTTCTAAATTGTTTATTTGAGAATTTCAAATTGACAACTTCAAATTGAAGTTTAGTTAGAAATTTGAAACTATCAGTTCTAAATTGTTTATTTGAGAATTTCAAATTGACAACTTTAAATTGAAGTATAGTTAACAATTTGTAATTTTAGTTCTAAATTGTTTATTTGAGAATTTCAAATTGACAACTTCAAATTGAAGTGTAGTTAACAATTTGTAATTTTAGTTCTAAATTCTTTATTTGAGATTTTAAATTGACAACTTCAAATATAAGTATAGTTAATAATTTGTAATTTTAGTTCTAAATTGTTTATTTGATAATTTCAAATTCACAACTTCAAATTGAAGTATAGTTAACAACTTGTAAGTATTAGTTCTAAGTTGTTTATTTGAGAATTTCAAATTGACAACTTCAAATTGAAGTATAGTTAACAATTTATATTTTTAGTTCTAAATTGTTTATTTGAGAATTTCAAATTCAAAACTTCAAATTGAAGTATAGTTAATAATTTGTAACTTTTAGTTGTAAATTGTTTATTTGAGAATTTCAAATTGAGAACTTTAAATTGAAGTATAGTTAACAATTTGTAATTTTTAGTTCTAAATTGTTTATTTGAGAATTTCAAATTCACAACTTTAAATTGAAGTATAGTTAACAATTTGTAATTCTTAGTTCTAAATTGTTTATTTGAGAATTTCAAATTGACAACTTCAAATTGAAGTATAGTTAACAACTTAAAACTATCAGTTCTAAATTGTTTATTTGAGAATTTTAAATTGTCAACTTCAAATTGAAGTATAGTTAATAATTTGTAATTTTTAGTTCTAAATTGTTTATTTGAGAATTTCAAATTCACAACTTCAAATTGAAGTATAGTTAACTATTTGTAACTTTTAGTTCTAATTTGTTTATTTGATAATTTTAAATTGACAACTTTAAATTGAAGTATAGTTAACAGTTTGTAATTTTAGTTCTAAATTGTTTATTTGAGAATTTCAAATTGACAACTTCAAAATGAAGTATAGTTAACAATTTGTAAATTTTAGTTCTAAATTGTTTATATGAGAATTTCAAATTGACAACTTCAAATTGAAGTATAGTTAACAATTTGTAATTTTTAGTTCTAAATTGTTTATTTGAGAATTTCAAATTGACAAATTCAAATTAAAGTATAGTTAGCAATTTGCAACTATCAGTTCTAAATTGTTTATTTGAGAATTTCAAATTGACAACTTTAAATTGAAGTATAGTTAACAATTTGTAATTTTAGTTCTAAATTGTTTATTTGAGAATTTCAAATTGACAACTTCAAATTGAAGTATTGTTAACAATTTGTAATTTTAGTTCCAAATTGTTTATTTAAGAATTTCAAATTGACAACTTCAAATTGAAGTATAGTTAACAATTTGTAATTTTAGTTCTAAATTGTTTATTTGAGAGTTTCAAATTGACAACTTCAAATTGAAGTATAGTTAACAATTTGAAATTTTTAAAATTTTTTTTTAAATTTAAATTACAATTTAAATTAATATTTAAAAATTTTAATTTTATTTAAATTTTTTATTTAATTTTTAAAATTAATTTAATATATTTAACAATTTGAAATTTTATTCTAAATTGTTATTTAAATTTTTAAAATTAATTTAAATATATTTAAAAATTTTAATTTTTATTTAAATATGTTTATTTGAAATTTCATAATTGACAACTTAAATTGAAGTATATTAACAATTTTAATTTTTTAAATTTTTTTTTAAGAATTTCAAATTACAACTTAAAATTAAATATTAATTTTTTAATTTTAGTTCAAAATTTTTTTTAAATTTAAATTACAATTAATTGAAGTTAGTTAACAATTTGAATTTTAGTTCTAAATTGTTTATTTGAGAATTTCAAATTACAACTTCAAATTGAAGTATAGTTAACAATTTGTAAATTTAGTTCTAAATTGTTTATTTGAGAATTTCAAATTGACAACTTCAAATTGAAGTATAGTTAACAATTTGTAATTTTAGTTTTAAATTGTTTATTTGAGAATTTCAAATTCACAACTTCAAATTGAAGTATAGTTAACAATTTGTAATTTTAGTTCTAAATTGTTTATTTGAGAATTTCAAATTGACAACTTCAAATTGAAGTATAGTTAACAATTTGTAATTTTAGTTCTAAATTGTTTATTTGAGAATTTCAAATTGACAACTTCAAATTGAAGTATAGTTAACAATTTGTAATTTTAGTTCTAAATTGTTTATTTGAGAATTTCAAATTGACAACTTCAAATTGAAGTATAGTTAACAATTTGAAACTATCAGTTCTAAATTGTTATTTGAGAATTTTAAATTGACAACTTCAAATTGAAGTATAGTTAACAATTTGTAATTTTAGTTTTAAATTGTTTATTTGAGAATTTCAAATTCACAACTTCAAATTGAAGTATAGTTAACAATTTGAAATTATCAGTTCTAAATTGTTTATTTGAGAATTTTAAATTACCACTTCAAATTGAAGTATAGTTAACAATTTGTAATTTTAGTTCTAAATTGTTTATTTGAGAATTTCAAATTGACAACTTTAAATTGAAGTATAGTTAACAATTTGTAATTTTAGTTCTAAATTGTTTATTTGAGAATTTCAAATTGACAACTTCAAATTGAAGTTAGTTAACAATTTGTAATTTTTAGTTCTAAATTCTTTATTTGAGATTTAAATTGACAACTTCAAATTAAGTATAGTTAATAATTTGTAATTTTTAGTTCTAAATTGTTTATTTGATAATTCCAAATTCACAACTTCAAATTGAAGTATAGTTAACAACTTGTAAGTATTAGTTCTAAGTTGTTTATTTGAGAATTTCAAATTGACAACTTCAAATTGAAGTATAGTTAACAATTTAATTTTTAGTTCTAAATTGTTTATTTGAGAATTTCAAATTCAAAACTTCAAATTGAAGTATAGTTAATAATTTGTAATTTTAGTTGTAAATTGTTTATTTGAGAATTTCAAATTGACAACTTCAAATTGAAGTATAGTTAACAATTTGTAATTTTAGTTCTAAATTGTTTATTTGAGAATTTCAAATTACAACTTCAAATTGAAGTATAGTTAACAATTTGTAATTCTTAGTTCTAAATTGTTTATTTGAGAATTTCAAATTGACAACTTCAAATTGAAGTATAGTTAACAATTTGAAACTATCAGTTCTAAATTGTTTTTTGAGAATTTTAAATTGACAACTTCAAATTGAAGTATAGTTAACAATTTGTAATTTTTAGTTTTAAATTGTTTATTTGAGAATTTCAAATTCACAACTTCAAATTGAAGTATAGTTAACAATTTGAAACTATCAGTTCTAAATTGTTTATTTGAGAATTTCAAATTCACCACTTCAAATTGAAGTATAGTTAACAATTTGTAATTTTTAGTTAAATTCTTTATTTGAGAATTTCAAATTCACAACTTCAAAATGAAGTATAGTTAACAATTTGTAAATTTTAGTTCTAAATTGTTTATTTGAGAATTTCAAATTGACAACTTCAAATTAAAGTATAGTTAACAATTTGTAATTTTAGTTCTAAATTGTTTATTTGAGAATTTCAAATTGACAACTTCAAATTGAAGTTTAGTTAGAAATTTGAAACTATCAGTTCTAAATTGTTTATTTGAGAATTTCAAATTGACAACTTTAAATTGAAGTATAGTTAACAATTTGTAATTTTAGTTCTAAATTGTTTATTTGAGAATTTCAAATTGACAACTTCAAATTGAAGTGTAGTTAACAATTTGTAATTTTTAGTTCTAAATTCTTTATTTGAGATTTTAAATTGACAACTTCAAATTAAGTATAGTTAATAATTTGTAATTTTAGTTCTAAATTGTTTATTTGATAATTTCAAATTCACAACTTCAAATTGAAGTATAGTTAACAACTTGTAATATTAGTTCTAAGTTGTTTATTTGAGAATTTCAAATTGACAACTTCAAATTGAAGTATAGTTAACAATTTATATTTTTAGTTCTAAATTGTTTATTTGAGAATTTCAAATTCAAAACTTCAAATTGAAGTATAGTTAATAATTTGTAACTTTTAGTTGTAAATTGTTTATTTGAGAATTTCAAATTGACAACTTCAAATTGAAGTATAGTTAACAATTTGTAATTTTAGTTCTAAATTGTTTATTTGAGAATTTCAAATTCACAACTTCAAATTGAAGTATAGTTAACAATTTGTAATTCTTAGTTCTAAATTGTTTATTTGAGAATTTCAAATTGACAACTTCAAATTGAAGTATAGTTAACAATTTGAAACTATCAGTTCTAAATTGTTTATTTGAGAATTTTAAATTGACAACTTCAAATTGAAGTATAGTTAATAATTTGTAATTTTTAGTTTTAAATTGTTTATTTGAGAATTTCAAATTCACAACTTCAAATTGAAGTATAGTTAACTATTTGTAACTTTTAGTTCTAATTTGTTTATTTGATAATTTTAAATTGACAACTTCAAATTGAAGTATAGTTAACAGTTTGTAATTTTTAGTTCTAAATTGTTTATTTGAGAATTTCAAATTGACAACTTCAAAATGAAGTATAGTTAACAATTTGTAAATTTTAGTTCTAAATTGTTTATATGAGAATTTCAAATTGACAACTTCAAATTGAAGTATAGTTAACAATTTGTAATTTTAGTTCTAAATTGTTTATTTGAGAATTTCAAATTGACAAATTCAAATTAAAGTATAGTTAGCAATTTGAAACTATCAGTTCTAAATTGTTTATTTGAGAATTTCAAATTGACAACTTTAAATTGAAGTATAGTTAACAATTTGTAATTTTAGTTCTAAATTGTTTATTTGAGAGTTTCAAATTGACAACTTCAAATTGAAGTGTAGTTAACAATTTGTAATTTTAGTTCTAAATTGTATATTTGAGAATTTCAAATTGACAACTTCAAATTAAAGTATAGTTAACAATTTGTAATTTTAGTTCTAAATTGTTTATTTGAGAATTTCAAATTGACAACTTCAAATTGAAGTATTGTTAACAATTTGTAATTTTAGTTCCAAATTGTTTATTTAAGAATTTCAAATTGACAACTTCAAATTGAAGTATAGTTAACAATTTGTAATTTTAGTTCTAAATTGTTTATTTGAGAGTTTCAAATTGACAATTTCAAATTAAAGTATAGTTAACAATTTGAAATTTTTAGTTCTAAATTGTTTATTTGAGAATTTTAAATTGACAACTTCAAATTGAATAATAGTTAAAAATTTGTAATTTTAGTTCTAAAATATTTATTTGAGAATTTCAAATTGACAACTTCAAATTGAAGTATAGGTAACAATTTGAAAATATCAGTTTTAAATTGTTTATTTGAGAATTTTAAATTGACAACTTCAAATTGAATTATAGTTAACAATTTGTAATTTTTAGTTCTAAATTGTTTATTTGAGAATTTCAAATTGACAACTTCTAATTGAAGTATAGTTAACAATTTGAAACTATCAGTTCTAAATTGTTTATTTGAGAATTTCAAATTGACAACTTCAAATTGAAGTATAGTTAACAATTTGTAATTTTTAGTTCTAAATTGTTTATTTAAGAATTTCAAATTGACAACTTCAAATTGAAGTGTAGTTAACAATTTGTAATTTTAGTTCTAAATTCTTTATTTGAGATTTTAAATTGACAACTTCAAATATAAGTATAGTTAATAATTTGTAATTTTTAGTTCTAAATTGTTTATTTGAAAATTTCAAATTCACAACTTCAAATTGAAGTATAGTTAACAACTTGTAATTATTAGTTGTAAATTGTTTATTTGAGAATTTCAAATTGACAACTTCAAATTGAAGTATAGTTAACAATTTGTAATTTTAGTTTTAAATTGTTTATTTGAGAATTTCAAATTCACAACTTCAAATTGAAGTATAGTTAACAATTTGAAACCATCAGTTCTAAATTGTTTATTTGAGAATTTTAAATTGACAACTTCAAATTGAAGTATAGTTAACAATTTGTAATTTTAGTTTTAAATTGTTTATTTGAGAATTTCAAATTCACAACTTCAATTGAAGTATAGTTAACAATTTGAAAATATCAGTTCTAAATTGTTTATTTGAGAATTTTAAATTGACAACTTCAAATTGAAGTATAGTTAACAATTTGTAATTTTTAGTTTTAAATTGTTTATTTGAGAATTTCAAATTCACAACTTCAAATTGATGTATGGTTAATAATTTGTAACTTTTAGTTGTAAATTGTTTATTTGAGAATTTCAAATTGACAACTTCAAATTGAAGTATAGTTAACAATTTGTAATTTTAGTTCTAAATTGTTTATTTGAGAATTTCAAATTCACAACTTCAAATTGAAGTATAGTTAACAATTTGTAATTCTTAGTTCTAAATTGTTTATTTGAGAATTTCAAATTGACAACTTCAAATTGAAGTATAGTTAACAATTTGAAACTATCAGTTCTAAATTGTTTTTGAGAATTTTAAATTGACAACTTCAAATTGAAGTATAGTTAACAATTTGTAATTTTTAGTTTTAAATTGTTTATATGAGAATTTCAAATTCACAACTTCAAATTGAAGTATAGTTAACAATTTGAAACTATCAGTTCTAAATTGTTTATTTGAGAATTTTAAATTCACCACTTCAAATTGAAGTATAGTTAACAATTTGTAATTTTAGTTTAAAATTCTTTATTTGAGAATTTCAAATTCACAACTTCAAAATGAAGTATAGTTAACAATTTGTAAATTTTAGTTCTAAATTGTTTATTTGAGAATTTCAAATTGACAACTTCAAATTAAAGTATAGTTAACAATTTGAAATTTTTTAGTTCTAAATTGTTTATTTGAGAATTTCAAATTGACAACTTCAAATTGAAGTTTAGTTAGAAATTTGAAACTATCAGTTCTAAATTGTTTATTTGAGAATTTCAAATTGACAACTTCAAATTGAAGTATAGTTAACAATTTGTAATTTTTAGTTCTAAATTGTTTATTTGAGAATTTCAAATTGACAACTTCAAATTGAAGTGTAGTTAACAATTTGTAATTTTTAGTTCTAAATTCTTTATTTGAGATTTTTAAATTGACAACTTCAAATATAAGTATAGTTAAGAATTTGTAATTTTTAGTTCTAAATTGTTTATTTGAGAATTTCAAATTCACAACTTCAAATTGAAGTATAGTTAACAACTTGTAAGTATTAGTTCTAAGTTGTTTATTTGAGAATTTCAAATTGACAACTTCAAATTGAAGTATAGTTAACAATTTATATTTTTAGTTCTAAATTGTTTATTTGAGAATTTCAAATTCAAAACTTCAAATTGAAGTATAGTTAATAATTTGTAACTTTTAGTTGTAAATTGTTTATTTGAGAATTTCAAATTGACAACTTCAAATTGAAGTATAGTTAACAATTTGAAACTATAGTTCTAAATTGTTTATTTGAGAATTTTAAATTGACAACTTCAAATTGAAGTATAGTTAATAATTTGTAATTTTTAGTTCTAAATTGTTTATTTGAGAATTTCAAATTCACAACTTCAAATTGAAGTATAGTTAACTATTTGTAACTTTTAGTTCTAATTTGTTTATTTGATAATTTTAAATTGACAACTTCAAATTGAAGTATAGTTAACAGTTTGTAATTTTTAGTTCTAAATTGTTTATTTGAGAATTTCAAATTGACAACTTCAAAATGAAGTATAGTTAACAATTTGTAAATTTTAGTTCTAAATTGTTTATATGAGAATTTCAAATTGACAACTTCAAATTGAAGTATAGTTAACAATTTGTAATTTTTAGTTCTAAATTGTTTATTTGAGAATTTCAAATTGACAACTTCAAATTGAAGTATAGTTAACAATTTGCAACTATCAGTTCTAAATTGTTTATTTGAGAATTTCAAATTGACAACTTTAAATTGAAGTATAGTTAACAATTTGTAATTTTAGTTCTAAATTGTTTATTTGAGAGTTTCAAATTGACAACTTCAAATTGAAGTGTAGTTAACAATTTGTAATTTTAGTTCTAAATTGTATATTTGAGAATTTCAAATTGACAACTTCAAATTAAAGTATAGTTAACAATTTGTAATTTTTAGTTCTAAATTGTTTATTTGAGAATTTCAAATTGACAACTTCAAATTGAAGTATTGTTAACAATTTGTAATTTTAGTTCCAAATTGTTTATTTAAGAATTTCAAATTGACAACTTCAAATTGAAGTATAGTTAACAATTTGTAATTTTAGTTCTAAATTGTTTATTTGAGAGTTTCAAATTGACAACTTCAAATTGAAGTATAGTTAACAATTTGAAATTTTAGTTCTAAATTGTTTATTTGAGAATTTTAAATTGACAACTTCAAATTGAATAATAGTTAAAAATTTGTAATTTTAGTTCTAAAATATTTATTTGAGAATTTCAAATTGACAACTTCAAATTGAAGTATAGGTAACAATTTGAAAATATCAGTTTTAAATTGTTTATTTGAGAATTTTAAATTGACAACTTCAAATTGAATTATAGTTAACAATTTGTAATTTTTAGTTTTAAATTGTTTATTTGAGAATTTCAAATTCACAACTTCAAATTGAAGTATAGTTAACAATTTGAAACTATCAGTTCTAAATTGTTTATTTGAGAATTTCAAATTCACCACTTCAAATTGAAGTATAGTTAACAATTTGTAATTTTTAGTTTAAAATTCTTTATTTGAGAATTTCAAATTCACAACTTCAAATGAAGTATAGTTAACAATTTGTAAATTTTAGTTCTAAATTGTTTATTTGAGAATTTCAAATTGACAACTTCAAATTAAAGTATAGTTAACAATTTGTAATTTTTAGTTCTAAATTGTTTATTTGAGAATTTCAAATTGACAACTTCAAATTGAAGTTTAGTTAGAAATTTGAAACTATCAGTTCTAAATTGTTTATTTGAGAATTTCAAATTGACAACTTTAAATTGAAGTATAGTTAACAATTTGTAATTTTTAGTTCTAAATTGTTTATTTGAGAATTTCAAATTGACAACTTCAAATTGAAGTGTAGTTAACAATTTGTAATTTTAGTTCTAAATTCTTTATTTGAGATTTTAAATTGACAACTTCAAATATAAGTATAGTTAATAATTTGTAATTTTAGTTCTAAATTGTTTATTTGATAATTTCAAATTCACAACTTCAAATTGAAGTATAGTTAACAACTTGTAAGTATTAGTTCTAAGTTGTTTATTTGAGAATTTCAAATTGACAACTTCAAATTGAAGTATAGTTAACAATTTATATTTTTAGTTCTAAATTGTTTATTTGAGAATTTCAAATTCAAAACTTCAAATTGAAGTATAGTTAATAATTTGTAACTTTTAGTTGTAAATTGTTTATTTGAGAATTTCAAATTGACAACTTCAAATTGAAGTATAGTTAACAATTTGTAATTTTTAGTTCTAAATTGTTTATTTGAGAATTTCAAATTCACAACTTCAAATTGAAGTATAGTTAACAATTTGTAATTCTTAGTTCTAAATTGTTTATTTGAGAATTTTAAATTGACAACTTCAAATTGAAGTATAGTTAACAATTTGAAACTATCAGTTCTAAATTGTTTATTTGAGAATTTTAAATTGACAACTTCAAATTGAAGTATAGTTAATAATTTGTAATTTTTAGTTCTAAATTGTTTATTTGAGAATTTCAAATTCACAACTTCAAATTGAAGTATAGTTAACTATTTGTAACTTTTAGTTCTAATTTGTTTATTTGATAATTTTAAATTGACAACTTCAAATTGAAGTATAGTTAACAGTTTGTAATTTTTAGTTCTAAATTGTTTATTTGAGAATTTCAAATTGACAACTTCAAATGAAGTATAGTTAACAATTTGTAAATTTTAGTTCTAAATTGTTTATTTGAGAATTTCAAATTGACAACTTCAAATTGAAGTATAGTTAACAATTTGTAATTTTTAGTTCTAAATTGTTTATTTGAGTATTTCAAATTGACAAATTCAATCTAAAGTATAGTTAACAATTTGAAACTATCAGTTCTAAATTGTTTATTTGAGAATTTCAAATTGACAACTTTAAATTGAAGTATAGTTAACAATTTGTAATTTTTAGTTCTAAATTGTTTATTTGAGAGTTTCAAATTGACAACTTCAAATTGAAGTGTAGTTAACAATTTGAAATTTTTTAGTTCTAAATTGTTTATTTGAGAGTTTCAAATTGACAATTTCAAATTGAAGTATAGTTAACAATTTGAAATTTTAGTTCTAAATTGTTTATTTGAGAATTTTAAATTGACAACTTCAAATTGAATAATAGTTAAAATTTGTAATTTTAGTTCTAAAATATTTATTTGAGAATTTCAAATTGACAACTTCAAATTAAAGTATAGGTAACAATTTGAAAATATCAGTTTTACATTGTTTATTTGAGAATTTTAAATTGACAACTTCAAATTGAATTATAGTTAACAATTTGTAATTTTAGTTCTAAATTGTTTATTTGAGAATTTCAAATTGACAACTTCTAATTGAAGTATAGTTAACAATTTGAAACTATCAGTTCTAAATTGTTTATTTGAGAATTTCAAATTGACAACTTCAAATTGAAGTATAGTTAACAATTTGTAATTTTTAGTTCTAAATTGTTTATTTAAGAATTTCAAATTGACAACTTCAAATTGAAGTGTAGTTAACAATTTGTAATTTTTAGTTCTAAATTCTTTATTTGAGAATTTTAAATTGACAACTTCAAATATAAGTATAGTTAATAATTTGTAATTTTAGTTCTAAATTGTTTATTTGAAAATTTCAAATTCACAACTTCAAATTGAAGTATAGTTAACAACTTGTAATTATTAGTTCTAAGTTGTTTATTTGAGAATTTCAAATTGACAACTTCAAATTGAAGTATAGTTAACAATTTATATTTTTAGTTCTAAACTGTTTATTTGAGAATTTCAAATTCACAACTTCAAATTGAAGTATGGTTAATAATTTGTAACTTTTAGTTGTAAATTGTTTATTTGAGAATTTCAAATTGACAACTTCAAATTGAAGTATAGTTAACAATTTGTAATTTTTAGTTTTAAATTGTTTATTTGAGAATTTCAAATTCACAACTTCAAATTGAAGTATAGTTAACAATTTGAAACCATCAGTTCTAAATTGTTTATTTGAGAATTTTAAATTGACAACTTCAAATTGAAGTATAGTTAACAATTTGTAATTTTAGTTTTAAATTGTTTATTTGAGAATTTCAAATTCACAACTTCACATTGAAGTATAGTTAACAATTTGAAAATATCAGTTCTAAATTGTTTATTTGAGAATTTTAAATTGACAACTTCAAATTGAAGTATAGTTAACAATTTGTAATTTTAGTTTTAAATTGTTTATTTGAGAATTTCAAATTCACAACTTCAAATTGATGTATGGTTAATAATTTGTAACTTTTAGTTGTAAATTGTTTATTTAGAATTTTAAATTGACAACTTCAAATTGAAGTATAGTTAACAATTTGTAATTTTAGTTTTAAATTGTTTATATGAGAATTTCAAATTCACAACTTCAAATTGAAGTATAGTTAACAATTTGAAACTATCAGTTCTAAATTGTTTATTTGAGAATTTTAAATTCACCACTTCAAATTGAAGTATAGTTAACAATTTGTAATTTTTAGTTTAAAATTCTTTATTTGAGAATTTCAAATTCACAACTTCAAAATGAAGTATAGTTAACAATTTGTAAATTTTAGTTCTAAATTGTTTATTTGAGAATTTCAAATTGACAACTTCAAATTAAAGTATAGTTAACAATTTGTAATTTTAGTTCTAAATTGTTTATTTGAGAATTTCAAATTGACAACTTCAAATTGAAGTTTAGTTAAAGTTTGAAACTATCAGTTCTAAATTGTTTATTTGAGAATTTCAAATTGACAACTTTAAATTGAAGTATAGTTAACAATTTGTAATTTTTAGTTCTAAATTGTTTATTTAAGAATTTCAAATTGACAACTTCAAATTGAAGTGTAGTTAACAATTTGTAATTTTTAGTTCTAAATTATTTATTTGAGATTTTTAAATTGACAACTTCAAATATAAGTATAGTTAACAATTTGTAATTTTTAGTTCTAAATTGTTTATTTGAGAATTTCAAATTCACAACTTCAAATTGAAGTATAGTTAACAATTTAATATTAGTTCTAAGTTGTTTATTTGAGAATTTCAAATTGACAACTTCAAATTGAAGTATAGTTAACAATTTATATTTTTAGTTCTAAATTGTTTATTTGAGAATTTCAAATTCAAAACTTCAAATTGAAGTATAGTTAATAATTTGTAATTTTTAGTTCTAAATTGTTTATTTGAGAATTTCAAATTCACAACTTCAAATTGAAGTATAGTTAACAATTTGTAATTTTTAGTTCTAAATTGTTTATTTGAGAATTTCAAATTCACAACTTCAAATTGAAGTATAGTTAACAATTTGTAATTCTTAGTTCTAAATTGTTTATTTGAGAATTTCAAATTGACAACTTCAAATTGAAGTATAGTTAACAATTTAAAACTATCAGTTCTAAATTGTTTATTTGAGAATTTTAAATTGTCAACTTCAAATTGAAGTGTAGTTAACAATTTGTAATTTTAGTTTAAATTGTTTATTTGAGAATTTCAAATTCACAACTTCAAATTGAAGTATAGTTAACTATTTGTAACTTTTAGTTCTAATTTGTTTATTTGATATTTTTAAATTGACAACTTCAAATTGAAGTATAGTTAACAGTTTGTAATTTTTAGTTCTAAATTGTTTATTTGAGAATTTCAAATTGACAACTTCAAAATGAAGTATAGTTAACAATTTGTAAATTTTAGTTCTAAATTGTTTATTTGAGAATTTCAAATTGACAACTTCAAATTGCAGTGTAGTTAACAATTTGTAATTTTAGTTCTAAATTGTATATTTGAGAATTTCAAATTGACAACTTCAAATTAAAGTATAGTTAACAATTTGTAATTTTTAGTTCTAAATTGTTAATTTGAGAATTTCAAATTGACAACTTCAAATTGAAGTATAGTTAACAATTTGTAATTTTTAGTTTCAAATTGTTTATTTAAGAATTTCAAATTGACAACTTCAAATTGAAGTATAGTTAACAATTTGTAATTTTAGTTCTAAATTGTTTATTTGAGATTTCAAATTGACAACTTCAAATTGAAGTATAGTTAACAATTTGAAATTTTAGTTCTAAATTGTTTATTTGAGAATTTTAAATTGACAACTTCAAATTGAATAATAGTTAAAATTTGTAATTTTAGTTCTAAAATATTTATTTGAGAATTTCAAATTGACAACTTCAAATTGAAGTATAGTTAACAATTTGAAAATATCAGTTTTAAATTGTTTATTTGAGAATTTTAAATTGACAACTTCAAATTGAATTATAGTTAACAATTTGTAATTTTAGTTCTAAATTGTTTATTTGAGAATTTCAAATTGACAACTTCAAATTGAAGTATAGTTAACAATTTGAAACTATCAGTTCTAAATTGTTTATTTGAGAATTTCAAATTGACAACTTCAAATTGAAGTATAGTTAACAATTTGTAATTTTAGTTCTAAATTGTTTATTTAGAATTTCAAATTGACAACTTCAAATTGAAGTATAGTTAACAATTTGTAATTTTAGTTCTAAATTCTTTATTTGAGAATTTAAATTGACAACTTCAAATTAAGTATAGTTAATAATTTGTAATTTTTAGTTCTAAATTGTTTATTTGAAAATTTCAAATTCACAACTTCAAATTGAAGTATAGTTAACAATTTGTAATTATTAGTTCTAAGTTGTTTATTTGAGAATTTCAAATTGACAACTTCAAATTGAAGTATAGTTAACAATTTAATTTTTAGTTCTAAATTGTTTATTTGAGAATTTCAAATTCACAACTTCAAATTGAAGTATAGTTAATAATTTGTAACTTTTAGTTTAAATTGTTTATTTGAGAATTTCAAATTGACAACTTCAAATTGAAGTATAGTTAACAATTTGTAATTTTAGTTTTAAATTGTTTATTTGAGAATTTCAAATTCACAACTTCAAATTGAAGTATAGTTAACAATTTGAAACCATCAGTTCTAAATTGTTTATTTGAGAATTTTAAATTGACAACTTCAAATTGAAGTATAGTTAACAATTTGTAATTTTTAGTTTTAAATTGTTTATTTGAGAATTTCAAATTCACAACTTCAAATTGAAGTATAGTTAACAATTTGAAAATATCAGTTCTAAATTGTTTATTTGAGAATTTTAAATTGACAACTACAAATTGAAGTATAGTTAACAATTTGTAATTTTAAGTTCTAAATTGTTTATTTGAGAATTTCAAATTGACAACTTCAAATTGATGTATAGTTAATAATTTGTAACTTTTAGTTCTAAATTGTTTATTTGAGAATTTCAAATTGACAACTTCAAATTGAAGTATAGTTAACAATTTGAAACTATAGTTCTAAATTGTTTATTTGAGAATTTTAAATTGACAACTTCAAATTGAAGTATAGTTAACAATTTGTAATTTTAGTTCTAAATTGTTTATTTGAAAATTTCAAATTGACAACTTCAAATTGAAGTATAGTTAGAAATTTGAAACTATCAGTTCTAAATTGTTTATTTGAGAATTTCAAATTGACAACTTTAAATTGAAGTATAGTTAACAATTTGTAATTTTTAGTTCTAAATTGTTTATTTGAGAATTTCAAATTGACAACTTCAAATTGAAGTTAGTTAACAATTTGTAATTTTTAGTTCTAAATTCTTTATTTGAGAATTTAAATTGACAACTTCAAATATAAGTATAGTTAATAATTTGTAATTTTAGTTCTAAATTGTTTATTTGATAATTCCAAATTCACAACTTCAAATTGAAGTATAGTTAACAACTTGTAATTTTAGTTTTAAATTGTTTATTTGAGAATTTCAAATTCACAACTTCAAATTGAAGTATAGTTAACAATTTATATTTTTAGTTCTAAATTGTTTATTTGAGAATTTCAAATTCAAAACTTCAAATTGAAGTATTGTTAATAATTTGTAATTTTTAGTTCTAAATTGTTTATTTGAGAATTTCAAATTGACAACTTCAAATTGAAGTATAGTTAACAATTTGTAATTTTTAGTTCTAAATTGTTTATTTGAGAATTTCAAATTCACAACTTCAAATTGAAGTATAGTTAACAATTTGTAATTTTAGTTCTAAATTGTTTATTTGAGAATTTCAAATTGACAACTTCAAATTGAAGTATAGTTAACAATTTGAAACTATCAGTTCTAAATTGTTTATTTGAGAATTTTAAATTGACAACTTCAAATTGAAGTATAGTTAATAATTTGTAATTTTAGTTTTAAATTGTTTATTTGAGAATTTCAAATTCACAACTTCAAATTGAAGTATAGTTAACAATTTGTAAATTTTAGTTCTAAATTGTTTATTTGAGAATTTCAAATTGACAACTTCAAATTGAAGTATAGTTAACAATTTGTAAATTTTAGTTCTAAATTGTTTATTTGAGAATTTCAAATTGACAACTTCAAATAGAAGTATAGTTAACAGTTTGTAATTTTTAGTTCTAAATTGTTTATTTGAGAATTTCAAATTGACAATTCAAATTGAAGTATAGTTAACAATTTGAAACTATCAGTTCTAAATTGTTTATTTGAGAATTTCAAATTGACAACTTCAAATTGAAGTATAGTTAACAATTTGTAATTTTTAGTTCTAAATTGTTTATTTGAGAATTTCAAATTGACAACTTCAAATTGAAGTATAGTTAACAATTTGTAATTTTAGTTCTAAATTGTTTATTTGAGAATTTCAAATTGACAACTTCAAATTGAAGTATAGTTAACAATTTGTAATTTTAGTTCTAAATTGTTTATTTGAGAATTTCAAATTGACAACTTCAAATTGAAGTATAGTTAACAATTTGTAATTTAGTTCTAAATTGTTTATTTGAGAATTTCAAATTACAACTTCAAATTGAAGTATAGTTAACAATTTGTAATTTTAGTTCTAAATTGTTTATTTGAGAATTTCAAATTGACAACTTCAAATTGAAGTATAGTTAACAATTTGTAATTTTAGTTCTAAATTGTTTATTTGAGAATTTCAAATTGACAACTTCAAATTGAAGTATAGTTAACAATTTGTAATTTTTAGTTCTAAATTGTTTATTTGAGAATTTCAAATTGACAACTTCAAATTGAAGTATAGTTAACAATTTGTAATTTTAGTTCTAAATTGTTTATTTGAGAATTTCAAATTGACAACTTCAAATTGAAGTATAGTTAACAATTTGTAATTTTAGTTCTAAATTGTTTATTTGAGAATTTCAAATTGACAACTTCAAATTGAAGTATAGTTAACAATTTGAAACTTTAGTTCTAAATTGTTTATTTGAGAATTTCAAATTGACAACTTCAAATTGAAGTATAGTTAACAATTTGTAATTTTAGTTCTAAATTGTTTATTTGAGAATTTCAAATTGACAACTTCAAATTGAAGTATAGTTAACAATTTGTAATTTTAGTTCTAAATTGTTTATTTGAGAATTTCAAATTGACAACTTCAAATTGAAGTATAGTTAACAATTTGTAATTTTAGTTCTAAATTGTTTATTTGAGAATTTCAAATTGACAACTTCAAATTGAAGTATAGTTAACAATTTGTAATTTTAGTTCTAAATTGTTTATTTGAGAATTTCAAATTGACAACTTCAAATTGAAGTATAGTTAACAATTTGAATTTTAGTTCTAAATTGTTTATTTGAGAATTTCAAATTGACAACTTCAAATTGAAGTATAGTTAACAATTTGTAATTTTAGTTCTAAATTGTTTATTTGAGAATTTCAAATTGACAACTTCAAATTGAAGTATAGTTAACAATTTGTAAATTTTAGTTCTAAATTGTTTATATGAGAATTTCAAATTGACAACTTCAAATTGAAGTATAGTTAACAATTTGTAATTTTTAGTTCTAAATTGTTTATTTGAGAATTTCAAATTGACAACTTCAAATTGAAGTATAGTTAACAATTTGAAATTTAGTTCTAAATTGTTTATTTGAGAATTTTAAATTGACAACTTCAAATTGAAGTATAGTTAACAATTTGTAATTTTAGTTTTAAATTGTTTATTTGAGAATTTCAAATTGACAACTTCAAATTGAAGTATAGTTAACAATTTGTAATTTTAGTTCTAAATTGTTTATTTGAGAATTTCAAATTGACAACTTCAAATTGAAGTATAGTTAACAATTTGTAATTTTTAGTTCTAAATTGTTTATTTGAGAATTTCAAATTGACAACTTCAAATTGAAGTTAGTTAACAATTTGTAATTTTAGTTCTAAATTGTTTATTTGAGAATTTTAAATTGACAACTTCAAATTGAAGTATAGTTAATAATTTGTAATTTTAGTTCTAAATTGTTTATTTGAGAATTTCAAATTCACAACTTCAAATTGAAGTATAGTTAACAATTTGTAATATTAGTTCTAAATTGTTTATTTGAGAATTTCAAATTGACAACTTCAAATTGAAGTATAGTTAACAATTTATAATTTTTAGTTCTAAATTGTTTATTTGAGAATTTCAAATTCACAACTTCAAATTGAAGTATAGTTAATAATTTGTAACTTTTAGTTGTAAATTGTTTATTTGAGAATTTCAAATTGACAACTTCAAATTGAAGTATAGTTAACAATTTGTAATTTTAGTTCTAAATTGTTTATTTGAGAATTTCAAATTGACAACTTCAAATTGAGTATAGTTAACAATTTGTAATTTTAGTTCTAAATTGTTTATTTGAGAATTTCAAATTGACAACTTCAAATTGAAGTATAGTTAACAATTTGAAACTATCAGTTCTAAATTGTTTATTTGAGAATTTTAAATTGACAACTTCAAATTGAAGTATAGTTAACAATTTGTAATTTTAGTTCTAAATTGTTTATTTGAGAATTTCAAATTCACAACTTCAAATTGAAGTATAGTTAACAATTTGTAACTTTTAGTTCTAAATTGTTTATTTGAGAATTTCAAATTGACAACTTCAAATTGAAGTATAGTTAACAATTTGTAATTTCAGTTCTAAATTGTTTATTTGAGAATTTCAAATTGACAACTTCAAATTGAAGTATAGTTAACAATTTGTAATTTTAGTTCTAAATTGTTTATTTGAGAATTTCAAATTGACAACTTCAAATTGAAGTATAGTTAACAATTTGTAATTTTAGTTCTAAATTGTTTATTTGAGAATTTCAAATTGACAACTTCAAATTGAAGTATAGTTAACAATTTGTAATTTTAGTTCTAAATTGTTTATTTGAGAATTTCAAATTGACAACTTCAAATTGAAGTATAGTTAACAATTTGTAATTTTAGTTCTAAATTGTTTATTTGAGAATTTCAAATTGACAACTTCAAATTGAAGTATAGTTAACAATTTGTAATTTTAGTTCTAAATTGTTTATTTGAGAATTTCAAATTGACAACTTCAAATTGAAGTATAGTTAACAATTTGTAATTTTTAGTTCTAAATTGTTTATTTGAGAATTTCAAATTGACAACTTCAAATTGAAGTATAGTTAACAATTTGTAATTTTAGTTCTAAATTGTTTATTTGAGAATTTCAAATTGACAACTTCAAATTGAAGTATAGTTAACAATTTGTAATTTTTAGTTCTAAATTGTTTATTTGAGAATTTCAAATTGACAACTTCAAATTGAAGTATAGTTAACAATTTGTAATTTTAGTTCTAAATTGTTTATTTGAGAATTTCAAATTGACAACTTCAAATTGAAGTATAGTTAACAATTTGTAATTTTAGTTCTAAATTGTTTATTTGAGAATTTCAAATTGACAACTTCAAATTGAAGTATAGTTAACAATTTGTAATTTTAGTTCTAAATTGTTTATTTGAGAATTTCAAATTGACAACTTCAAATTGAAGTATAGTTAACAATTTGTAATTTAGTTCTAAATTGTTTATTTGAGAATTTTAAATTGACAACTTCAAATTGAAGTATAGTTAACAATTTGTAATTTTAGTTCTAAATTGTTTATTTGAGAATTTCAAATTGACAACTTCAAATTGAAGTATAGTTAACAATTTGTAATTTTAGTTCTAAATTGTTTATTTGAGAATTTCAAATTGACAACTTCAAATTGAAGTATAGTTAACAATTTGTAATTTTAGTTCTAAATTGTTTATTTGAGAATTTCAAATTGACAACTTCAAATTGAAGTATAGTTAACAATTTGTAATTTTAGTTCTAAATTGTTTATTTGAGAATTTCAAATTGACAACTTCAAATTGAAGTATAGTTAACAATTTGTAATTTTAGTTCTAAATTGTTTATTTGAGAATTTCAAATTGACAACTTCAAATTGAAGTATAGTTAACAATTTGTAATTCTTCAGTTCTAAATTGTTTATTTGAGAATTTCAAATTGACAACTTCAAATTGAAGTATAGTTAACAATTTGTAATTTTAGTTCTAAATTGTTTATTTGAGAATTTCAAATTGACAACTTCAAATTGAAGTATAGTTAACAATTTGTAATTTTAGTTCTAAATTGTTTATTTGAGAATTTCAAATTGACAACTTCAAATTGAAGTATAGTTAACAATTTGTAATTTTAGTTCTAAATTGTTTATTTGAGAATTTCAAATTGACAACTTCAAATTGAAGTATAGTTAACAATTTGTAATTTTAGTTCTAAATTGTTTATTTGAGAATTTCAAATTGACAACTTCAAATTGAAGTATAGTTAACAATTTGTAATTTTAGTTCTAAATTGTTTATTTGAGAATTTCAAATTGACAACTTCAAATTGAAGTATAGTTAACAATTTGAAACTATCAGTTCTAAATTGTTTATTTGAGAATTTCAAATTGACAACTTCAAATTGAAGTATAGTTAACAATTTGTAATTTTAGTTTTAAATTGTTTATTTGAGAATTTCAAATTGACAACTTCAAATTGAAGTATAGTTAACAATTTGTAATTTCTAGTTCTAAATTGTTTATTTGAGAATTTCAAATTCACAACTTCAAATTGAAGTATAGTTAACAATTTGTAATTTTTAGTTCTAAATTGTTTATTTGAGAATTTCAAATTGACAACTTCAGAATGAAGTATAGTTAACAATTTGTAAATTTTAGTTCTAAATTGTTTATATGAGAATTTCAAATTGACAACTTCAAATAGAAGTATAGTTAACAATTTGTAATTTTAGTTCTAAATTGTTTATTTGAGAATTTCAAATTGACAACTTCAAATTGAAGTATAGTTAACAATTTGAAACTATCAGTTCTAAATTGTTTATTTGAGAATTTCAAATTGACAACTTCAAATTGAAGTATAGTTAACAATTTGTAATTTTAGTTCTAAATTGTTTATTTGAGAATTTCAAATTGACAACTTCAAATTGAAGTATAGTTAACAATTTGTAATTTTCAGTTCTAAATTGTTTATTTGAGAATTTTAAATTGACAACTTCAAATTGAAGTATAGTTAACAATTTGTAATTTTAGTTCTAAATTGTTTATTTGAGAATTTCAAATTGACAACTTCAAATTGAAGTATAGTTAACAATTTGTAATATTAGTTCTAAATTGTTTATTTGAGAATTTCAAATTGACAACTTCAAATTGAAGTATAGTTAACAATTTGTAATTTTAGTTCTAAATTGTTTATTTGAGAATTTCAAATTGACAACTTCAAATTGAAGTATAGTTAACAATTTGTAATTTTAGTTCTAAATTGTTTATTTGAGAATTTCAAATTGACAACTTCAAATTGAAGTATAGTTAACAATTTGTAATTTTTAGTTCTAAATTGTTTATTTGAGAATTTCAAATTGACAACTTCAAATTGAAGTATAGTTAACAATTTGTAATTTTAGTTCTAAATTGTTTATTTGAGAATTTCAAATTGACAACTTCAAATTGAAGTATAGTTAACAATTTGTAATTTTAGTTCTAAATTGTTTATTTGAGAATTTCAAATTGACAACTTCAAATTGAAGTATAGTTAACAATTTGTAATTTTTAGTTCTAAATTGTTTATTTGAGAATTTCAAATTGACAACTTCAAATTGAAGTATAGTTAACAATTTGTAATTTTAGTTCTAAATTGTTTATTTGAGAATTTCAAATTGACAACTTCAAATTGAAGTATAGTTAACAATTTGTAATTCTTAGTTCTAAATTGTTTATTTGAGAATTTCAAATTGACAACTTCAAATTGAAGTATAGTTAACAATTTGTAATTTTAGTTCTAAATTGTTTATTTGAGAATTTCAAATTGACAACTTCAAATTGAAGTATAGTTAACAATTTGTAATTTTAGTTCTAAATTGTTTATTTGAGAATTTCAAATTGACAACTTCAAATTGAAGTATAGTTAACAATTTGTAATTTTAGTTCTAAATTGTTTATTTGAGAATTTCAAATTGACAACTTCAAATTGAAGTATAGTTAACAATTTGTAATTTTAGTTCTAAATTGTTTATTTGAGAATTTCAAATTGACAACTTCAAATTGAAGTATAGTTAACAATTTGTAATTTTAGTTCTAAATTGTTTATTTGAGAATTTCAAATTGACAACTTCAAATTGAAGTATAGTTAACAATTTGTAATTTTAGTTCTAAATTGTTTATTTGAGAATTTCAAATTGACAACTTCAAATTGAAGTATAGTTAACAATTTGTAATTTTAGTTCTAAATTGTTTATTTGAGAATTTCAAATTGACAACTTCAAATTGAAGTATAGTTAACAATTTGTAATTTTAGTTCTAAATTGTTTATTTGAGAATTTCAAATTGACAACTTCAAATTGAAGTATAGTTAACAATTTGTAATTTTAGTTCTAAATTGTTTATTTGAGAATTTCAAATTGACAACTTCAAATTGAAGTATAGTTAACAATTTGTAATTTTAGTTCTAAATTGTTTATTTGAGAATTTCAAATTGACAACTTCAAATTGAAGTATAGTTAACAATTTGTAATTTTAGTTCTAAATTGTTTATTTGAGAATTTCAAATTGACAACTTCAAATTGAAGTATAGTTAACAATTTGTAATTTTAGTTCTAAATTGTTTATTTGAGAATTTCAAATTGACAACTTCAAATTGAAGTATAGTTAACAATTTGAAACTATCAGTTCTAAATTGTTTTTTGAGAATTTTAAATTGACAACTTCAAATTGAAGTATAGTTAACAATTTGTAATTTTTCGTTTTTAATTGTTTATTTGAGAATTTCAAATTGACAACTTCAAATTGAAGTATAGTTAACAATTTGAAACTATCAGTTCTAAATTGTTTATTTAAGAATTTCAAATTGACAACTTCAAATTGAAGTATAGTTAACAATTTGTAATTTTAGTTCTAAATTGTTTATTTGAGAATTTCAAATTGACAACTTCAAATTGAAGTATAGTTAACAATTTGTAAATTTTAGTTCTAAATTGTTTATTTGAGAATTTCAAATTGACAACTTCAAATTGAAGTATAGTTAACAATTTGTAATTTTAGTTCTAAATTGTTTATTTGAGAATTTCAAATTGACAACTTCAAATTGAAGTATAGTTAACAATTTGAAACTATCAGTTCTAAATTGTTTATTTGAGAATTTCAAATTGACAACTTCAAATTGAAGTATAGTTAACAATTTGTAATTTTAGTTCTAAATTGTTTATTTGAGAATTTCAAATTGACAACTTCAAATTGAAGTATAGTTAACAATTTGTAATTTTAGTTCTAAATTTTTATTTGAGAATTTCAAATTGACAACTTCAAATTGAAGTATAGTTAACAATTTGTAATTTTAGTTCTAAATTGTTTATTTGAGAATTTCAAATTGACAACTTCAAATTGAAGTATAGTTAACAACTTTGTAAGTATTAGTTCTAAAGTTGTTTATTTAAGAATTTCAAATTGACAACTTCAAATTGAAGCATAGTTAACAATTTGAAATTTTTAGTTCTATATTGTTTATTTTAGAATTTCAAATTGACAACTTCAAATTGAAGTATAGATAATAATTTGTAACTTTTAGTTCTAAATTGTTTATTTGAGAATTTCAAATTCACAACTTCAAATTGAAGTATAGTTAACAATTTGTAATTTTTAGTTCTAAATTGTTTATTTGAGAATTTCAAATTGACAACTTCAAATTGAAGTATAGTTAACAATTTGTAATTTTTAGTTTTAAATTGTTTATTTGAGAATTTCAAATTCACAACTTCAAATTGAAGTATAGTTAACAATTTGTAATTTTTAGTTCTAAATTGTTTATTTGAGAATTTCAAATTCACAACTTCAAATTGAAGTATAGTTAACAATTTGTAATTTTAGTTCTAAATTGTTTATTTGAGAATTTCAAATTGACAACTTCAAATTGAAGTATAGTTAACAATTTGTAATTTTAGTTCTAAATTGTTTATTTGAGAATTTCAAATTGACCACTTCAAATTGAAGTATATAATAGTTAACAATTTGTAATTTTACGTTCTAAATTGTATATTTGAGAATTTCAAATTGACAACTTCAAATTGAAGTATAGTTAACAATTTGTAATTTTTAGTTCTAAATTGTTTATTTGAGAATTTCAAATTGACAACTTCAAATTGAAGTATAGTTAACAATTTGTAATTTTAGTTCTAAATTGTTTATTTGAGAATTTCAAATTGACAACTTCAAATTAAAGTATAGTTAACACTATGTAATTTTAGTTCTAAATTGTTTATTTGGGAATTTCAAATTGACAACTTCAAATTGAAGTATAGTTAACAATTTGTAATTTTTAGTTCTAAATTGTTTATTTGAGAATTTCAAATTGACAACTTCAAATTGAAGTATAGTTAACAATTTGTAATTTTAGTTCTAAATTGTTTATTTGAGAATTTCAAATTGACAACTTCAAATTGAAGTATAGTTAACAATTTGTAATTTTTAGTTCTAAATTGTTTATTTGAGAATTTCAAATTGACAACTTCAAATTGAAGTATAGTTAACAATTTGTAATTTTAGTTCTAAATTGTTTATTTGAGAATTTCAAATTGACAACTTCAAATTGAAGTATAGTTAACAATTTGTAATTTTTAGTTCTAAATTGTTTATTTGAGAATTTCAAATTGACAACTTCAAATTGAAGTATAGTTAACAATTTGTAATTTTAGTTCTAAATTGTTTATTTGAGAATTTCAAATTGACAACTTCAAATTGAAGTATAGTTAACAATTTGTAATTTTAGTTCTAAATTGTTTATTTGAGAATTTCAAATTGACAACTTCAAATTGAAGTATAGTTAACAATTTGTAATTTTAGTTCTAAATTGTTTATTTGAGAATTTCAAATTGACAACTTCAAATTGAAGTATAGTTAACAATTTGAAATTTTAGTTCTAAATTGTTTATTTGAGAATTTCAAATTGACAACTTCAAATTGAAGTATAGTTAACAATTTGTAATTTTAGTTTTAAATTGTTTATTTGAGAATTTCAAATTGACAACTTCAAATTGAAGTATAGTTAACAATTTGTAATTTTAGTTCTAAATTGTTTATTTGAGAATTTCAAATTGACAACTTCAAATTGAAGTATAGTTAACAATTTGTAACTATTAGTTCTAAATTGTTTATTTGAGAATTTCAAATTGACAACTTCAAATTGAAGTATAGTTAACAATTTGTAATTTTAGTTCTAAATTGTTTATTTGAGAATTTCAAATTGACAACTTCAAATTGAAGTATAGTTAACAATTTGTAATTTTAGTTCTAAATTGTTTATTTGAGAATTTCAAATTGACAACTTCAAATTAAGTATAGTTAAAATTTGTAATTTTAGTTCTAAATTGTTTATTTGAGAATTTCAAATTGACAACTTCAAATTGAAGTATAGTTAACAATTTGTAATTTTAGTTCTAAATTGTTTATTTGAGAATTTCAAATTGACAACTTCAAATTGAAGTATAGTTAACAATTTGAAACTATTAGTTCTAAATTGTTTATTTGAGAATTTCAAATTGACAACTTCAAATTGAAGTATAGTTAACAATTTGTAATTTTAGTTCTAAATTGTTTATTTGAGAATTTCAAATTGACAACTTCAAATTGAAGTATAGTTAACAATTTGTAATTTTAGTTCTAAATTGTTTATTTGAGAATTTTAAATTGACAACTTCAAATTGAAGTATAGTTAACAATTTGTAATTTTAGTTCTAAATTGTTTATTTGAGAATTTCAAATTGACAACTTCAAATTGAAGTATAGTTAACAATTTGTAATTTTAGTTCTAAATTGTTTATTTGAGAATTTCAAATTGACAACTTCAAATTGAAGTATAGTTAACAATTTGTAATTTTTAGTTCTAAATTGTTTATTTGAGAATTTCAAATTGACAACTTCAAATTGAAGTATAGTTAACAATTTGTAATTTTTAGTTCTAAATTGTTTATTTGAGAATTTCAAATTGACAACTTCAAATTGAAGTATAGTTAACAATTTGTAATTTTTAGTTCTAAATTGTTTATTTGAGAATTTCAAATTGACAACTTCAAATTGAAGTATAGTTAACAATTTGAAATTTTAGTTCTAAATTGTTTATTTGAGAATTTCAAATTGACAACTTCAAATTGAAGTATAGTTAACAATTTGTAATTTTAGTTCTAAATTGTTTATTTGAGAATTTCAAATTGACAACTTCAAATTGAAGTATAGTTAACAATTTGTAAATTTAGTTCTAAATTGTTTATTTGAGAATTTAAATTGACAACTTCAAATTGAAGTATAGTTAACAATTTGTAATTTTAGTTCTAAATTGTTTATTTGAGAATTTCAAATTGACAACTTCAAATTGAAGTATAGTTAACAATTTGTAATTTTAGTTCTAAATTGTTTATTTGAGAATTTCAAATTGACAACTTCAAATTGAAGTATAGTTAACAATTTGTAATTTTAGTTCTAAATTGTTTATTTGAGAATTTTAAATTGACAACTTCAAATTGAAGTATAGTTAACAATTTGTAATTTTAGTTCTAAATTGTTTATTTGAGAATTTCAAATTCACAACTTCAAATTGAAGTATAGTTAACAATTTGAAATATCAGTTCTAAATTGTTTATTTGAGAATTTCAAATTGACAACTTCAAATTGAAGTATAGTTAACAATTTGTAATTTTAGTTCTAAATTGTTTATTTGAGAATTTCAAATTGACAACTTCAAATTGAAGTATAGTTAACAATTTGTAAATTTTAGTTCTAAATTGTTTATTTGAGAATTTCAAATTGACAACTTCAAATTGAAGTATAGTTAACAATTTGTAATTTTAGTTCTAAATTGTTTATTTGAGAATTTCAAATTGACAACTTCAAATTGAAGTATAGTTAACAATTTGTAATTTTTAGTTCTAAATTGTTTATTTGAGAATTTCAAATTGACAACTTCAAATTGAAGTATAGTTAACAATTTGTAATTTTAGTTCTAAATTGTTTATTTGAGAATTTCAAATTGACAACTTCAAATTGAAGTATAGTTAACAATTTGTAATTATTAGTTCTAAATTGTTTATTTGAGAATTTCAAATTGACAACTTCAAATTGAAGTATAGTTAACAATTTGTAATTTTAGTTCTAAATTGTTTATTTGAGAATTTCAAATTGACAACTTCAAATTGAAGTATAGTTAACAATTTGTAATTTTAGTTCTAAATTGTTTATTTGAGAATTTCAAATTGACAACTTCAAATTGAAGTATAGTTAACAATTTGTAATTTTAGTTCTAAATTGTTTATTTGAGAATTTCAAATTGACAACTTCAAATTGAAGTATAGTTAACAATTTGTAACTTTTAGTTCTAAATTGTTTATTTGAGAATTTCAAATTGACAACTTCAAATTGAAGTATAGTTAACAATTTGTAATTTTAGTTCTAAATTGTTTATTTGAGAATTTCAAATTGACAACTTCAAATTGAAGTATAGTTAACAATTTGAAACTATCAGTTCTAAATTGTTTATTTGAGAATTTCAAATTGACAACTTCAAATTGAAGTATAGTTAACAATTTGTAATTTTTAGTTCTAAATTGTTTATTTGAGAATTTCAAATTCACAACTTCAAATTGAAGTATAGTTAACAATTTGTAATTTTAGTTCTAAATTGTTTATTTGAGAATTTCAAATTGACAACTTCAAATTGAAGTATAGTTAACAATTTGTAATTTTTAGTTCTAAATTGTTTATTTGAGAATTTCAAATTGACAACTTCAAATTGAAGTATAGTTAACAATTTGTATATTTTAGTTCTAAATTGTTTATTTGAGAATTTCAAATTGACAACTTCAAATTGAAGTATAGTTAACAATTTGTAATTTTAGTTCTAAATTGTTTATTTGAGAATTTCAAATTGACAACTTCAAATTGAAGTATAGTTAACAATTTGTAATTTAGTTCTAAATTGTTTATTTGAGAATTTCAAATTCACAACTTCAAATTGAAGTATAGTTAACAATTTGTAATTTTAGTTCTAAATTGTTTATTTGAGAATTTCAAATTGACAACTTCAAATTGAAGTATAGTTAACAATTTGTAATTTTAGTTCTAAATTGTTTATTTGAGAATTTCAAATTGACAACTTCAAATTGAAGTATAGTTAACAATTTGTATTTTTTAGTTCTAAATTATTTATTTGAGAATTTCAAATTGACAACTTCAAATTGAAGTATAGTTAACAATTTGTAATTTTTAGTTCTAAATTGTTTATTTGAGAATTTCAAATTGACAACTTCAAATTGAAGTGTAGTTAACAATTTGTAATTTTTAGTTCTAAATTATTTATTTGAGATTTTTAAATTGACAACTTCAAATATAAGTATAGTTAACAATTTGTAATTTTTAGTTCTAAATTGTTTATTTGAGAATTTCAAATTCACAACTTCAAATTGAAGTATAGTTAACAATTTGTAATATTAGTTCTAAATTGTTTATTTGAGAATTTCAAATTGACAACTTCAAATTGAAGTATAGTTAACAATTTGTAATTTTAGTTCTAAATTGTTTATTTGAGAATTTCAAATTGACAACTTCAAATTGAAGTATAGTTAACAATTTGTAATTTTAGTTCTAAATTGTTTATTTGAGAATTTCAAATTGACAACTTCAAATTGAAGTATAGTTAACAATTTGTAATTTTAGTTCTAAATTGTTTATTTGAGAATTTCAAATTGACAACTTCAAATTGAAGTATAGTTAACAATTTGTAATTTTAGTTCTAAATTGTTTATTTGAGAATTTCAAATTGACAACTTCAAATTGAAGTATAGTTAACAATTTGAAACTTCAGTTCTAAATTGTTTATTTGAGAATTTCAAATTGACAACTTCAAATTGAAGTATAGTTAACAATTTGTAATTTTTAGTTCTAAATTGTTTATTTGAGAATTTCAAATTGACAACTTCAAATTGAAGTATAGTTAACAATTTGTAATTTTTAGTTCTAAATTGTTTATTTGAGAATTTCAAATTGACAACTTCAAATTGAAGTATAGTTAACAATTTGTAATTTTAGTTCTAAATTGTTTATTTGAGAATTTCAAATTGACAACTTCAAATTGAAGTATAGTTAACAATTTGTAATTTTAGTTCTAAATTGTTTATTTGAGAATTTCAAATTGACAACTTCAAATTGAAGTATAGTTAACAATTTGTAATTTTTAGTTCTAAATTGTTTATTTGAGAATTTCAAATTGACAACTTCAAATTGAAGTATAGTTAACAATTTGTAATTTTAGTTCTAAATTGTTTATTTGAGAATTTCAAATTACAACTTCAAATTGAAGTATAGTTAACAATTTGTAATTTTAGTTCTAAATTGTTTATTTGAGAATTTCAAATTGACAACTTCAAATTGAAGTATAGTTAACAATTTGTAATTTTAGTTCTAAATTGTTTATTTGAGAATTTCAAATTGACAACTTCAAATTGAAGTATAGTTAACAATTTGTAATTTTAGTTCTAAATTGTTTATTTGAGAATTTCAAATTGACAACTTCAAATTGAAGTATAGTTAACAATTTGTAATTTTTAGTTCTAAATTGTTTATTTGAGAATTTCAAATTGACAACTTCAAATTGAAGTATAGTTAACAATTTGTAATTTTAGTTCTAAATTGTTTATTTGAGAATTTCAAATTGACAACTTCAAATTGAAGTATAGTTAACAATTTGTAATTTTAGTTCTAAATTGTTTATTTGAGAATTTCAAATTGACAACTTCAAATTGAAGTATAGTTAACAATTTGTAATTTTAGTTCTAAATTGTTTATTTGAGAATTTCAAATTGACAACTTCAAATTGAAGTATAGTTAACAATTTGTAATTTTAGTTCTAAATTGTTTATTTGAGAATTTCAAATTGACAACTTCAAATTGAAGTATAGTTAACAATTTGTAATTTTAGTTCTAAATTGTTTATTTGAGAATTTCAAATTGACAACTTCAAATTGAAGTATAGTTAACAATTTGTAATTTTAGTTCTAAATTGTTTATTTGAGAATTTCAAATTGACAACTTCAAATTGAAGTATAGTTAACAATTTGTAATTTTTAGTTCTAAATTGTTTATTTGAGAATTTCAAATTGACAACTTCAAATTGAAGTATAGTTAACAATTTGAATTTTTAGTTCTAAATTGTTTATTTGAGAATTTCAAATTGACAACTTCAAATTGAAGTATAGTTAACAATTTGTAATTTTAGTTCTAAATTGTTTATTTGAGAATTTCAAATTGACAACTTCAAATTGAAGTATAGTTAACAATTTGTAATTTTAGTTCTAAATTGTTTATTTGAGAATTTCAAATTGACAACTTCAAATTGAAGTATAGTTAACAATTTGTAATTTTAGTTCTAAATTGTTTATTTGAGAATTTCAAATTGACAACTTCAAATTGAAGTATAGTTAACAATTTGTAATTTTTAGTTCTAAATTGTTTATTTGAGAATTTCAAATTGACAACTTCAAATTGAAGTATAGTTAACAATTTGTAATTTTAGTTTTAAATTGTTTATTTGAGAATTTCAAATTGACAACTTCAAATTGAAGTATAGTTAACAATTTGTAATTTTAGTTCTAAATTGTTTATTTGAGAATTTCAAATTGACAACTTCAAATTGAAGTATAGTTAACAATTTGTAATTTTAGTTCTAAATTGTTTATTTGAGAATTTCAAATTGACAACTTCAAATTGAAGTATAGTTAACAATTTGTAATTTTAGTTCTAAATTGTTTATTTGAGAATTTCAAATTGACAACTTCAAATTGAAGTATAGTTAACAATTTGTAATTTTAGTTCTAAATTGTTTATTTGAGAATTTCAAATTGACAACTTCAAATTGAAGTATAGTTAACAATTTGTAATTTTAGTTCTAAATTGTTTATTTGAGAATTTCAAATTGACAACTTCAAATTGAAGTATAGTTAACAATTTGTAATTTTAGTTCTAAATTGTTTATTTGAGAATTTCAAATTGACAACTTCAAATTGAAGTATAGTTAACAATTTGTAATTTTAGTTCTAAATTGTTTATTTGAGAATTTCAAATTGACAACTTCAAATTGAAGTATAGTTAATAATTTGTAATTTTAGTTCTAAATTGTTTATTTGAGAATTTCAAATTGACAACTTCAAATTGAAGTATAGTTAACAATTTGTAATTTTAGTTCTAAATTGTTTATTTGAGAATTTCAAATTGACAACTTCAAATTGAAGTATAGTTAACAATTTGAATTTTTAGTTCTAAATTGTTTATTTGAGAATTTCAAATTGACAACTTCAAATTGAAGTATAGTTAACAATTTGTAATTTTAGTTTAAATTGTTTATTTGAGAATTTCAAATTGACAACTTCAAATTGAAGTATAGTTAACAATTTGTAATTTTAGTTCTAAATTGTTTATTTGAGAATTTCAAATTGACAACTTCAAATTGAAGTATAGTTAACAATTTGTAATTTTAGTTCTAAATTGTTTATTTGAGAATTTCAAATTGACAACTTCAAATTGAAGTATAGTTAACAATTTGTAACTTTTAGTTCTAAATTGTTTATTTGAGAATTTCAAATTGACAACTTCAAATTGAAGTATAGTTAACAATTTGTAATTTTAGTTCTAAATTGTTTATTTGAGAATTTCAAATTCACAACTTCAAATTGAAGTATAGTTAACAATTTGTAATTTTAGTTCTAAATTGTTTATTTGAGAATTTCAAATTGACAACTTCAAATTGAAGTATAGTTAACAATTTGAAATATCAGTTCTAAATTGTTTATTTGAGAATTTCAAATTGACAACTTCAAATTGAAGTATAGTTAACAATTTGTAATTTTTAGTTTAAATTGTTTATTTGAGAATTTCAAATTCACAACTTCAAATTGAAGTATAGTTAACAATTTGTAAATTTTAGTTCTAAATTGTTTATTTGAGAATTTCAAATTGACAACTTCAAATTGAAGTACAGTTAACAATTTGTAATTTTAGTTCTAAATTGTTTATTTGAGAATTTCAAATTGACAACTTCAAATTGAAGTATAGTTAACAATTTGAAACTATCAGTTCTAAATTGTTTATTTGAGAATTTCAAATTGACAACTTCAAATTGAAGTATAGTTAATAATTTGTAATTTAAGTTCTAAATTGTTTATTTGAGAATTTCAAATTGACAACTTCAAATTGAAGTATAGTTAACAATTTGTAATTTTAGTTCTAAATTGTTTATTTGAGAATTTCAAATTGACAACTTCAAATTGAAGTATAGTTAACAATTTGTAATTTTAGTTCTAAATTGTTTATTTGAGAATTTCAAATTGACAACTTCAAATTGAAGTATAGTTAACAATTTGTAAATTTTAGTTCTAAATTGTTTATTTGAGAATTTTAAATTGACAACTTCAAATTGAAGTATAGTTAATAATTTGTAATTTTTAGTTCTAAATTGTTTATTTGAGAATTTCAAATTCACAACTTCAAATTGAAGTATAGTTAACTATTTGTAACTTTTAGTTCTAATTTGTTTATTTGAGAATTTTAAATTGACAACTTAAAATTGAAATATAGTTAACAATTTGTAATTTTAGTTCTAAATTGTTTATTTGAGAATTTCAAATTGACAACTTCAAATTGAAGTATAGTTAACAATTTGTAATTTTAGTTCTAAATTGTTTATTTGAGAATTTCAAATTGACAACTTAAAATTGAAGTATAGTTAACAATTTGAAACTATCAGTTCTAAATTGTTTATTTGAGAATTTTAAATTGACAACTTCAAATTGAAGTATAGTTAATAATTTGTAATTTAAGTTCTAAATTGTTTATTTGAGAATTTCAAATTCACAACTTCAAATTGAAGTATAGTTAACAATTTGTAATTTTTAGTTCTAAATTGTTTATTTGAGAATTTCAAATTGACAACTTAAAATTGAAGTATAGTTAACAATTTGTAATTTTTAGTTCTAAATTGTTTATTTGAGAATTTCAAATTGACAACTTCAAAATGAAGTATAGTTAACAATTTGTAAATTTTAGTTCTAAATTGTTTATATGAGAATTTCAAATTGACAACTTCAAATTGAAGTATAGTTAACAATTTGTAATTTTTAGTTCTAAATTGTTTATTTGAGAATTTCAAATTCACAACTTCAAATTAAAGTATAGTTAACAATTTGAACTATCAGTTCTAAATTGTTTATTTGAGAATTTCAAATTGACAACTTCAAATTGAAGTATAGTTAACAATTTGTAATTTTAGTTCTAAATTGTTTATTTGAGAATTTCAAATTGACAACTTCAAATTGAAGTATAGTTAACAATTTGTAATTTCTAGTTCTAAATTGTTTATTTGAGAATTTCAAATTCACAACTTCAAATTGAAGTATAGTTAACAATTTGTAATTTTAGTTCTAAATTGTTTATTTGAGAATTTCAAATTGACAACTTCAAATTGAAGTATAGTTAACAATTTGTAATTTTAGTTCTAAATTGTTTATTTGAGAATTTCAAATTGACAACTTCAAATTGAAGTATAGTTAACAATTTGTAATTTTAGTTCTAAATTGTTTATTTGAGAATTTCAAATTGACAACTTCAAATTGAAGTATAGTTAACAATTTGTAATTTAAGTTTTAAATGGTTTATTTGAGAATTTCAAATTGACAACTTCAAATTGAAGTATAGTTAACAATTTGTAATTTTTAGTTCTAAATTGTTTATTTGAGAATTTCAAATTGACAACTTCAAATTGAAGTATAGTTAACAATTTGAAACTATCAGTTCTAAATTGTTTATTTGAGAATTTCAAATTGACAACTTCAAATTGAAGTATAGTTAACAATTTGTAATTTTTAGTTCTAAATTGTTTATTTGAGAATTTCAAATTGACAACTTCAAATTGAAGTATAGTTAACAATTTGTAATTCAGTTCTAAATTGGATATTTGAGAATTTCAAATTGACAACTTCAAATTGAAGTATAGTTAACAATTTGTAATTTTAGTTCTAAATTGTTTATTTGAGAATTTCAAATTGACAACTTCAAATTGAAGTATAGTTAACAATTTGTAAATTTTAGTTCTAAATTGTTTATTTGAGAATTTCAAATTGACAACTTCAAATTGAAGTATAGTTAACAATTTGTAATTTTTAGTTCTAAATTGTTTATTTGAGAATTTCAAATTGACAACTTCAAATTGAAGTATAGTTAACAATTTGAAACTATCAGTTCTAAATTGTTTATTTGAGAATTTCAAATTGACAACTTCAAATTGAAGTATAGTTAACAATTTGTAATTTTAGTTCTAAATTGTTTATTTGAGAATTTCAAATTGACAACTTCAAATTGAAGTATAGTTAACAATTTGTAATTTTTAGTTCTAAATTGTTTATTTGAGAATTTCAAATTGACAACTTCAAATTAAGTATAGTTAACAATTTGTAATTTTAGTTCTAAATTGTTTATTTGAGAATTTCAAATTGACAACTTCAAATTGAAGTATAGTTAACAATTTGTAATATTAGTTCTAAATTGTTTATTTGAGAATTTCAAATTGACAACTTCAAATTGAAGTATAGTTAACAATTTGTAATTTTAGTTCTAAATTGTTTATTTGAGAATTTCAAATTGACAACTTCAAATTGAAGTATAGTTAACAATTTGTAAATTTTAGTTCTAAATTGTTTATTTGAGAATTTCAAATTGACAACTTCAAATTGAAGTATAGTTAACAATTTGAAATTTTTTAGTTCTAAATTGTTTATTTGAGAATTTCAAATTGACAACTTCAAATTGAAGTATAGTTAACAATTTGTAACTTTTAGTTCTAAATTGTTTATTTGAGAATTTCAAATTGACAACTTCAAATTGAAGTATAGTTAACAATTTGTAATTTTAGTTCTAAATTGTTTATTTGAGAATTTCAAATTGACAACTTCAAATTGAAGTATAGTTAACAATTTGTAAATTTTAGTTCTAAATTGTTTATTTGAGAATTTCAAATTGACAACTTCAAATTGAAGTATAGTTAACAATTTGTAATTTTAGTTCTAAATTGTTTATTTGAGAATTTCAAATTGACAACTTCAAATTGAAGTATAGTTAACAATTTGTAAATTTTAGTTCTAAATTGTTTATTTGAGAATTTCAAATTGACAACTTCAAATTGAAGTATAGTTAACAATTTGTAATTTTAGTTCTAAATTGTTTATTTGAGAATTTCAAATTGACAACTTCAAATTGAAGTATAGTTAACAATTTGTAATTTAGTTCTAAATTGTTTATTTGAGAATTTCAAATTGACAACTTCAAATTGAAGTATAGTTAACAATTTGTAATTTTAGTTCTAAATTGTTTATTTGAGAATTTCAAATTGACAACTTCAAATTGAAGTATAGTTAACAATTTGTAATTTTAGTTCTAAATTGTTTATTTGAGAATTTCAAATTGACAACTTCAAATTGAAGTATAGTTAACAATTTGAAATTTAGTTCTAAATTGTTTATTTGAGAATTTTAAATTGACAACTTCAAATTGAAGTATAGTTAACAATTTGTAATTTTAGTTCTAAATTGTTTATTTGAGAATTTCAAATTGACAACTTCAAATTGAAGTATAGTTAACAATTTGAAACTATCAGTTCTAAATTGTTTATTTGAGAATTTCAAATTCACAACTTCAAATTGAAGTATAGTTAACAATTTGTAATTTTAGTTCTAAATTGTTTATTTGAGAATTTCAAATTGACAACTTCAAATTGAAGTATAGTTAACAATTTGAATTTTTAGTTCTAAATTGTTTATTTGAGAATTTCAAATTGACAACTTCAAATTGAAGTATAGTTAACAATTTGTAATTTTAGTTTAAATTGTTTATTTGAGAATTTCAAATTGACAACTTCAAATTGAAGTATAGTTAACAATTTGTAATTTTTAGATCCAAATTGTTTATTTAAGAATTTCAAATTAAAACTTCAAATTGAAGTATAGTTAACAATTTGTAATTTTTAGTTCTAAATTGTTTATTTGAGAATTTCAAATTGACAACTTCAAATTGAAGTATAGTTAACAATTTGTAATTTTAGTTCTAAATTGTTTATTTGAGAATTTCAAATTACAACTTCAAATTGAAGTATAGTTAACAATTTGTAATTTTAGTTCTAAATTGTTTATTTGAGAATTTCAAATTGACAACTTCAAATTGAAGTATAGTTAACAATTTGTAATTTTAGTTCTAAATTGTTTATTTTAGAATTTCAAATTGACAACTTCAAATTGAAGTATAGATAATAATTTGTAACTTTTAGTTCTAAATTGTTTATTTGAGAATTTCAAATTGACAACTTCAAATTGAAGTATAGTTAACAATTTGTAATTTTTAGTTCTAAATTGTTTATTTGAGAATTTCAAATTCACAACTTCAAATTGAAGTATAGTTAACAATTTGTAATTCTTAGTTCTAAATTGTTTATTTGAGAATTTCAAATTGACAACTTCAAATTGAAGTATAGTTAACAATTTGAAACTATCAGTTCTAAATTGTTTTTTGAGAATTTTAAATTGACAACTTCAAATTGAAGTATAGTTAACAATTTGAAATTTTTTAGTTTTAAATTGTTTATTTGAGAATTTCAAATTCACAACTTCAAATTGAAGTATAGTTAACAATTTGAAACTATCAGTTCTAAATTGTTTATTTGAGAATTTTAAATTCACCACTTCAAATTGAAGTATAGTTAACAATTTGTAATTTTAGTTTAAAATTTTTATTTGAGAATTTCAAATTGACAACTTTAAATTGAAGTATAGTTAACAATTTGTAATTTTTAGTTCTAAATTGTTTATTTGAGAATTTCAAATTGACAACTTCAAATTGAAGTATAGTTAACAATTTGTAATTTTTAGTTCTAAATTGTTTATTTGAGAATTTCAAATTGACAACTTCAAATTGAAGTATAGTTAAAATTTGTAATTTTAGTTCTAAATTGTTTATTTGAGAATTTCAAATTGACAACTTCAAATTGAAGTATAGTTAACAATTTGTAATTTTAGTTCTAAATTGTTTATTTGAGAATTTCAAATTGACAACTTCAAATTGAAGTATAGTTAACAATTTGTAATTTTTAGTTCTAAATTGTTTATTTGAGAATTTCAAATTGACAACTTCAAATTGAAGTATAGTTAATAATTTGTAATTTTAGTTCTAAATTGTTTATTTGAGAATTTCAAATTGACAACTTCAAATTGAAGTATAGTTAACAATTTGTAATTTTTAGTTCTAAATTGTTTATTTGAGAATTTCAAATTCACAACTTCAAATTGAAGTATAGTTAACAATTTGTAATTTGTAGTTCTAAATTGTTTATTTGAGAATTTCAAATTGACAACTTCAAATTGAAGTATAGTTAACAATTTGTAACTTTTAGTTCTAAATTGTTTATTTGAGAATTTCAAATTGACAACTTCAAATTGAAGTATAGTTAACAATTTGTAATTTTAGTTTAAATTGTTTATTTGAGAATTTCAAATTCACAACTTCAAATTGAAGTATAGTTAACAATTTGTAATTTTAGTTCTAAATTGTTTATTTGAGAATTTAAATTGACAACTTCAAATTGAAGTATAGTTAACAATTTGTAATTTTAGTTCTAAATTGTTTATTTGAGAATTTCAAATTGACAACTTCAAATTGAAGTATAGTTAACAATTTGTAATTTTAGTTCTAAATTGTTTATTTGAGAATTTCAAATTGACAACTTCAAATTGAAGTATAGTTAACAATTTGTAACTTTTAGTTCTAAATTGTTTATTTGAGAATTTCAAATTGACAACTTCAAATTGAAGTATAGTTAACATTTGTAATTTTAGTTCTAAATTGTTTATTTGAGAATTTCAAATTGACAACTTCAAATGAAGTATAGTTAACAATTTGTAAATTTTAGTTCTAAATTGTTTATTTGAGAATTTCAAATTGACAACTTCAAATTGAAGTATAGTTAACAATTTGTAATTTTAGTTCTAAATTGTTTATTTGAGAATTTCAAATTGACAACTTCAAATTGAAGTATAGTTAACAATTTGTAATTTTAGTTCTAAATTGTTTATTTGAGAATTTCAAATTCACAACTTCAAATTGAAGTATAGTTAACAATTTGTAATTTTAGTTCTAAATTGTTTATTTGAGAATTTCAAATTGACAACTTCAAATTGAAGTATAGTTAACAATTTGAAATATCAGTTCTAAATTGTTTTTTGAGAATTTTAATTGACAACTTCAAATTGAAGTATAGTTAACAATTTGTAATTTTTAGTTTTAAATTGTTTATTTGAGAATTTCAAATTACAACTTCAAATTGAAGTATAGTTAACAATTTGAAACTATCAGTTCTAAATTGTTTATTTGAGAATTTTAAATTCACAACTTCAAATTGAAGTATAGTTAACAATTTGTAATTTTTAGTTTAAAATTTTTATTTGAGAATTTCAAATTCACAACTTCAAATTGAAGTATAGTTAACAATTTGTAAATTTTAGTTCTAAATTGTTTATTTGAAAATTTCAAATTGACAACTTCAAATTGAAGTATAGTTAACAATTTGTAATTTTTAGTTCTAAATTGTTTATTTGAGAATTTCAAATTGACAACTTCAAATTGAAGTATAGTTAAAATTTGAAACTATCAGTTCTAAATTGTTTATTTGAGAATTTCAAATTGACAACTTTAAATTGAAGTATAGTTAACAATTTGTAATTTTAGTTCTAAATTGTTTATTTGAGAATTTCAAATTGACAACTTCAAATTGAAGTGTAGTTAACAATTTGTAATTTTTAGTTCTAAATTTTTATTTGAGATTTTAAATTGACAACTTCAAATATAAGTATAGTTAATAATTTGTAATTTTAGTTCTAAATTGTTTATTTGATAATTTCAAATTCACAACTTCAAATTGAAGTATAGTTAACAACTTGTAAGTATTAGTTCAAAATTGTTTATTTGAGAATTTCAAATTGACAACTTCAAATTGAAGTATAGTTAACAATTTATATTTTTAGTTCTAAATTGTTTATTTGAGAATTTCAAATTCAAACTTCAAATTGAAGTATAGTTAATAATTTGTAACTTTTAGTTGTAAATTGTTTATTTGAGAATTTCAAATTGACAACTTCAAATTGAAGTATAGTTAACAATTTGTAATTTTAGTTCTAAATTGTTTATTTGAGAATTTCAAATTCACAACTTCAAATTGAAGTTTAGTTAACAATTTGTAATTCTTAGTTCTAAATTGTTTATTTGAGAATTTTAAATTGACAACTTCAAATTGAAGTATAGTTAACAATTTGAAACTATCAGTTCTAAATTGTTTATTTGAGAATTTTAAATTGACAACTTCAAATTGAAGTATAGTTAATAATTTGTAATTTTTAGTTTTAATTGTTTATTTGAGAATTTCAAATTCACAACTTCAAATTGAAGTATAGTTAACTATTTGTAACTTTTAGTTCTAATTTGTTTATTTGATAATTTTAAATTGACAACTTCAAATTGAAGTATAGTTAACAATTTGTAATTTTAGTTCTAAATTTTTATTTGAGAATTTTAAATTGACAACTTCAAATTAAAGTATAGTTAACAATTTGTAATTTTTAGTTCTAAATTGTTTATTTGAGAATTTCAAATTACAACTTCAAATTGAAGTATAGTTAACAATTTGAAACTTTCAGTTCTAAATTGTTTATTTGAGAATTTCAAAGTGACAACTTCAAATTGAAGTATAGTTAACAATTTGTATTTTTTAGTTCTAAATTATTTATTTGAGAATTTCAAATTGACAACTTCAAATTGAAGTATAGTTAACAATTTGTAAATTTTAGTTCTAAATTGTTTATTTGAGAATTTCAAATTGACAACTTCAAATTGAAGTATAGTTAACAATTTGTAATTTAGTTCTAAATTGTTTATTTGAGAATTTCAAATTGACAACTTCAAATTGAAGTATAGTTAACAATTTGTAATTTTAGTTCTAAATTGTTTATTTGAGAATTTCAAATTGACAACTTCAAATTGAAGTATAGTTAACAATTTGTAATTTCAGTTCTAAATTGTTTATTTGAGAATTTCAAATTGACAACTTCAAATTGAAGTATAGTTAACAATTTGTAATTTTTAGTTCTAAATTGTTTATTTGAGAATTTTAAATTGACAACTTCAAATTGAGTATAGTTAACAATTTGTAATTTTAGTTCTAAATTGTTTATTTGAGAATTTTAAATTCACAACTTCAAATTGAAGTATAGTTAACAATTTGTAATTTTAGTTCTAAATTGTTTATTTGAGAATTTCAAATTGACAACTTCAAATTGAAGTATAGTTAACAATTTGAAATTTAGTTCTAAATTGTTTATTTGAGAATTTTAAATTGACAACTTCAAATTGAAGTATAGTTAACAATTTGTAATTTTAGTTTTAAATTGTTTATTTGAGAATTTCAAATTCACAACTTCAAATTGAAGTATAGTTAACAATTTGAAACTTTAGTTCTAAATTGTTTATTTGAGAATTTCAAATTCACAACTTCAAATTGAAGTATAGTTAACAATTTGTAATTTTAGTTCTAAATTGTTTATTTGAGAATTTCAAATTGACAACTTCAAATTGAAGTGTAGGTAACAATTTGTAATTTTTAGTTCTAAATTCTTTATTTGAGATTTTAAATTGACAACTTCAAATTAAGTATAGTTAATAATTTGAAATTTTTTAGTTCTAAATTGTTTATTTGAGAATTTCAAATTCACAACTTCAAATTGAAGTATAGTTAACAATTTGTAATTTAGTTCTAAATTGTTTATTTGAGAATTTCAAATTGACAACTTCAAATTGAAGTATAGTTAACAATTTGTAATTTTAGTTCTAAATTGTTTATTTGAGAATTTCAAATTGACAACTTCAAATTGAAGTATAGTTAACAATTTGTAATTTCAGTTCTAAATTGTTTATTTGAGAATTTCAAATTGACAAATTCAAATTGAGTATAGTTAACAATTTGTAATTTTAGTTCTAAATTGTTTATTTGAGAATTTTAAATTGACAACTTCAAATTGAAGTATAGTTAACAATTTGTAATTTTTAGTTCTAAATTTTTATTTGAGAATTTCAAATTGACAACTTCAAATTAAGTATAGTTAACAATTTGTAATTTTAGTTCTAAATTGTTTATTTGAGAATTTCAAATTGACAACTTCAAATTGAAGTATAGTTAACAATTTGAAACTATCAGTTCTAAATTGTTTATTTGAGAATTTCAAATTGACAACTTCAAATTGAAGTATAGTTAACAATTTGTAATTTTTAGTTCTAAATTTTTATTTGAGAATTTCAAATTGACAACTTCAAATTAAAGTTAGTTAACAATTTGTAATTTTAGTTCTAAATTGTTTATTTGAGAATTTCAAATTGACAACTTCAAATTGAAGTATAGTTAACAATTTGAAATATCAGTTCTAAATTGTTTATTTGAGAATTTCAAATTGACAACTTCAAATTGAAGTATAGTTAACAATTTGTAATTTTAGTTCTAAATTGTTTATTTGAGAATTTCAAATTGACAACTTCAAATTGAAGTATAGTTAACAATTTGTAATTTTAGTTCTAAGTTGTGTATTTGAGAATTTCAAATTGACAACTTCAAATTAAAGTATAGTTAACAATTTGAAACTATCAGTTCTAAATTGTTTATTTGAGAATTTCAAATTGACAACTTCAAATTGAAGTATAGTTAACAATTTGTAATTTTTAGTTCTAAATTGTTTATTTGAGAATTTCAAATTGACAACTTCAAATTGAAGTATAGTTAACAATTTGTAATTTTAGTTCTAAATTGTATATTTGAGAATTTTAAATTCACAACTTCAAATTGAAGTATAGTTAACAATTTGTAATTTTAGTTCTAAATTGTTTATTTGAGAATTTCAAATTGACAACTTCAAATTGAACTATAGTTAACAATTTGAAACTATCAGTTCTAAATTGTTTATTTGAGAATTTTAAATTGACAACTTCAAATTGAAGTATAGTTAACAATTTGTAATTTTTAGTTCTAAATTGTTTATTTGAGAATTTCAAATTGACAACTTCAAATTGAAGTATAGTTAACAATTTGAAACTATCAGTTCTAAATTGTTTATTTGAGAATTTTAAATTCACCACTTCAAATTGAAGTATAGTTAACAATTTGTAATTTTAGTTTTAAATTGTTTATTTGAGACTTTTAAATTCACAACTTCAAATTGAAGTATAGTTAACAATTTGTAAATTTTAGTTCTAAATTGTTTATTTGAGAATTTCAAATTGACAACTTCAAAAAGAAGCATAGTTAACAATTTGTAATTTTTAGTTCTAAATTGTTTATTTGAGAATTTCAAATTGACAACTTCAAATTGAAGTATAGTTAACAATTTGTAATTTCTAGTTCTAAATTGTTTATTTGAGAATTTCAAATTCACAACTTCAAATTGAAGTATAGTTAACAATTTGTAATTTTAGTTCTAAATTGTTTATTTGAGATTTTAAATTGACAACTTCAAATATAAGTATAGTTAACAATTTGTAATTTTAGTTCTAAATTGTTTATTTGAGAATTTCAAATTGACAACTTCAAATTGAAGTATAGTTAACAATTTGTAATTTAGTTCTAAATTGTTTATTTGAGAATTTCAAATTGACAACTTCAAATTGAAGTATAGTTAACAATTTGTAATTTTAGTTCTAAATTGTTTATTTGAGAATTTCAAATTGACAACTTCAAATTGAGTATAGTTAACAATTTGTAATTTCAGTTCTAAATTGTTTATTTGAGAATTTCAAATTGACAACTTCAAATTGAAGTATAGTTAACAATTTGTAATTTTTAGTTCTAAATTGTTTATTAAGAATTTTAAATTGACAACTTCAAATTGAAGTATAGTTAACAATTTGTAATTTTAGTTCTAAATTATTTATTTGAGAATTTCAAATTGACAACTTCAAATTGAAGTATAGTTAACAATTTGTAATTTTAGTTCTAAATTGTTTATTTGAGAATTTCAAATTACAACTTCAAATTGAAGTATAGTTAACAATTTGAAACTATCAGTTCTAAATTGTTTATTTGAGAATTTTAAATTGACAACTTCAAATTGAAGTATAGTTAACAATTTGTAATTTTTAGTTTTAAATTGTTTATTTGAGAATTTCAAATTGACAACTTTAAATTGAAGTATAGTTAACAATTTGTAATTTTTAGTTCTAAATTGTTTATTTGAGAATTTCAGATTGACAACTTCAAATTGAAGTGTAGTTAACAATTTGTAATTTTTAGTTCTAAATTGTTTATTTGAGAATTTTAAATTGACAACTTCAAATTAAGTATAGTTAATAATTTGTAATTTTTAGTTCTAAATTGTTTATTTGAGAATTTCAAATTACAACTTCAAATTGAAGTATAGTTAACAATTTGTAATATTAGTTCTAAATTGTTTATTTGAGAATTTCAAATTGACAACTTCAAATTGAAGTATAGTTAACAATTTGTAATTTTAGTTCTAAATTGTTTATTTGAGAATTTCAAATTCACAACTTCAAATTGCAGTATAGTTAACAATTTGTAATTTCAGTTCTAAATTGTTTATTTGAGAATTTCAAATTGACAAATTCAAATTGGAGTATAGTTAACAATTTGTAATTTTTAGTTCTAAATTGTTTATTATAGAATTTTAAATTGACAACTTCAAATTGAGTATAGTTAACAATTTGTAATTTTAGTTCTAAATTATTTATTTGAGAATTTCAAATTGACAACTTCAAATTGAAGTATAGTTAACAATTTGTAATTTTAGTTCTAAATTGTTTATTTGAGAATTTCAAATTCACAACTTCAAATTGAAGTATAGTTAACAATTTGAAACTATCAGTTCTAAATTGTTTATTTGAGAATTTTAAATTCACCACTTCAAATTGAAGTATAGTTAACAATTTGTAATTTTTAGTTTTAAATTGTTTATTTGAGAATTTCAAATTGACAACTTCAAATTGAAGTATAGTTAACAATTTGTAAATTTTAGTTCTAAATTGTTTATTTGAGAATTTCAAATTGACAACTTCAAATTGAAGTATAGTTAACAATTTGTAATTTTAGTTCTAAATTGTTTATTTGAGAATTTCAAATTGACAACTTTAAATTGAAGTATAGTTAACAATTTGTAATTTTAGTTCTAAATTGTTTATTTGAGAATTTCAAATTGACAACTTCAAATTGAAGTATAGTTAACAATTTGTAATTTTAGTTCTAAATTGTTTATTTGAGATTTTAAATTGACAACTTCAAATATAAGTATAGTTAATAATTTGTAATTTTTAGTTCTAAATTGTTTATTTGAGAATTTCAAATTCACAACTTCAAATTGAAGTATAGTTAACAATTGTGTATTAGTTCTAAATTGTTTATTTGAGAATTTCAAATTGACAACTTCAAATTGAAGTATAGTTAACAATTTGTAATTTTAGTTCTAAATTATTTATTTGAGAATTTCAAATTGACAACTTCAAATTGAAGTATAGTTAACAATTTTTAATTTTTAGTTCTAAATTGTTTATTTGAGAATTTCAAATTGACAACTTCAAATTGAAGTATAGTTAACAATTTGAAACTATCAGTTCTAAATTGTTTATTTGAGAATTTCAAATTGACAACTTCAAATTGAAGTATAGTTAACAATTTGTAATTTTTAGTTCTAAATTGTATATTTGAGAATTTCAAATTACAACTTCAAATTGAAGTATAGTTAACAATTTGTAATTTTAGTTCTAAATTGTTTATTTGAGAATTTCAAATTGACAACTTCAAATTGAAGTATAGTTAACAATTTGAAACTATCAGTTCTAAATTGTTTATTTAAGAATTTAAATTGACAACTTCAAATTGAAGTATAGTTAACAATTTGTAATTTTTAGTTTTAAATTGTTTATTTGAGAATTTCAAATTCACAACTTCAAATTGAAGTATAGTTAACAATTTGAAACTATCAGTTCTAAATTGTTTATTTGAGAATTTTAAATTCACAACTTCAAATTGAAGTATAGTTAACAATTTGTAATTTTAGTTTTAAATTGTTTATTTGAGAATTTCAAATTCACAACTTCAAATTGAAGTATAGTTAACAATTTGTAAATTTTAGTTCTAAATTGTTTATTTGAGAATTTCAAATTGACAACTTCAAATTGAAGTATAGTTAACAATTTGTAATTTTAGTTCTAAATTGTTTATTTGAGAATTTCAAATTGACAACTTAAATTGAAGTATAGTTAACAATTTGTAATTTTAGTTCTAAATTGTTTATTTGAGAATTTCAAAGTGACAACTTCAAATTGAAATATAGTTAACAATTTGTAATTTTTAGTTCTAAATTCTTTATTTGAGATTTTTAAATTGACAACTTCAAATATAAGTATAGTTAACAATTTGTAATTTTTAGTTCTAAATTGTTTATTTGAGAATTTCAAATTCACAACTTCAAATTGAAGTATAGTTAACAATTTGTAATTTTTAGTTCTAAATTGTTTATTTGAGAATTTCAAATTGACAACTTCAAATTGAAGTATAGTTAACAATTTGTAATTTTTAGTTCTAAATTGTTTATTTGAGAATTTCAAATTGACAACTTCAAATTGAAGTATAGTTAACAATTTGTATTTTTTAGTTCTAAATTATTTATTTGAGAATTTCAAATTGACAACTTCAAATTGAAGTATAGTTAACAATTTGTAATTTTTAGTTCTAAATTGTTTATTTGAGAATTTCAAATTGACAACTTCAAATTGAAGTATAGTTAACAATTTGAAACTATCAGTTCTAAATTGTTTATTTGAGAATTTCAAATTGACAACTTCAAATTGAAGTATACTTAACAATTTGTAATTTTAGTTCTAAATTGTTTATTTGAGAATTTCAAATTCACAACTTCAAATTGAAGTATAGTTAACAATTTGTAATTTTAGTTTTAAATTGTTTATTTGAGAATTTCAAATTCACAACTTCAAATTGAAGTATAGTTAACAATTTGAAACTATCAGTTCTAAATTGTTTATTTGAGAATTTTAAATTCACCACTTCAAATTGAAGTATAGTTAACAATTTGTAATTTTAGTTTTAAATTGTTTATTTGAGAATTTCAAATTACAATTCAAATGAAGTATAGTTAACAATTTGTAAATTTTAGTTCTAAATTGTTTATTTGAGAATTTCAAATTGACAACTTCAAATTGAAGTATAGTTAACAATTTGTAATTTTAGTTCTAAATTGTTTATTTGAGATTTTCAAATTGACAACTTCAAATTGAAGTATAGTTAGAAATTTGAAACTATCAGTTCTAAATTGTTTATTTGAGAATTTCAAATTGACAACTTTAAATTGAAGTATAGTTAACAATTTGTAATTTTTAGTTCTAAATTGTTTATTTGAGAATTTCAAATTGACAACTTCAAATTGAAGTGTAGTTAACAATTTGTAATTTTAGTTATAAATTTTTATTTGAGATTTTAAATTGACAACTTCAAATATAAGTATAGTTAATAATTTGTAATTTTTAGTTCTAAATTGTTTATTTGAGAATTTCAAATTCACAACTTCAAATTGAAGTATAGTTAACAACTTTGTAATATTAGTTCTAAGTTGTTTATTTGAGAATTTCAAATTGACAACTTCAAATTGAAGTATAGTTAACAATTTATATTTTTAGTTCTAAATTGTTTATTTGAGAATTTCAAATTCACAACTTCAAATTGAAGTATAGTTAATAATTTGTAACTTTTAGTTGTAAATTGTTTATTTGAGAATTTCAAATTGACAACTTCAAATTGAAGTATAGTTAACAATTTGTAATTTTAGTTCTAAATTGTTTATTTGAGAATTTCAAATTCACAACTTCAAATTGAAGTATAGTTAACAATTTGTAATTTTAGTTCTAAATTGTTTATTTGAGAATTTCAAATTGACAACTTCAAATTGAAGTATAGTTAACAATTAGAAACTATCAGTTCTAAATTGTTTATTTGAGAATTTTAAATTGACAACTTCAAATTGAAGTATAGTTAACAATTTGTAATTTTAGTTTTAAATTGTTTATTTGAGAATTTCAAATTCACAACTTCAAATTGAAGTATAGTTAACAATTTGTAACTTTTAGTTCTAAATTGTTTATTTGAGAATTTTAAATTGACAACTTCAAATTGAAGTTTAGTTAACAGTTTGTAATTTTAGTTCTAAATTGTTTATTTGAGAATTTCAAATTGACAACTTTAAATTGAAGTATAGTTAACAATTTGTAATTTTTAGTTCTAAATTGTTTATTTGAGAATTTCAAATTGACAACTTCAAATTGCAGTATAGCTAACAATTTGTAATTTCAGTTCTAAATTGTTTATTTGAGAATTTCAAATTGACAACTTCAAATTGAGTATAGTTAACAATTTGTAATTTTAGTTCTAAATTGTTTATTTGAGAATTTCAAATTGACAACTTCAAATTGAGGTATAGTTAACAATTTGTAATTTTTAGTTCTAAATTATTTATTTGAGAATTTCAAATTGACAACTTCAAATTGAAGTATAGTTAACAATTTGTAATTTTTAGTTCTAAATTGTTTATTTGAGAATTTCAAATTGACAACTTCAAATTGAAGTATAGTTAACAATTTGAAACTATCAGTTCTAAATTGTTTATTTGAGAATTTCAAATTGACAACTTCAAATTGAAGTATAGTTAACAATTTGTAATTATTAGTTCTAAATTGTTTATTTGAGAATTTCAAATTGACAACTTCAAATTGAAAGTATAGTTAACAATTTGTAATTTTTATTTCTAAATTGTTTATTTGAGAATTTTAAATTGACAACTTCAAATTAAGTATAGTTAACAATTTGTAATTTTAGTTCTAAATTGTTTATTTGAGAATTTCAAATTACAACTTCAAATTGAAGTATAGTTAACAATTTGTAAATTTAGTTCTAAATTGTTTATTTGAGAATTTCAATTGACAACTTCAAATTGAAGTATAGTTAACAATTTGTAATTTTAGTTCTAAATTGTTTATTTGAGAATTTCAAATTGACAACTTCAAATTGAAGTATAGTTAACAATTTGTAATTTTAGTTCTAAATTGTTTATTTGAGAATTTTAAATTTACAACTTCAAATTGAAGTATAGTTAACAATTTGTAATTTTAGTTCTAAATTGTTTATTTGAGAATTTCAAATTGACAACTTCAAATTGAGTATAGTTAACAATTTGTAATTTTTAGTTCTAAATTGTTTATTTGAGAATTTTAAATTGACAACTTCAAATTGAAGTATAGTTAACAGTTTGTAATTTTTAGTTCTAAATTGTTTATTTGAGAATTTCAAATTGAAAACTTCAAATTGAAGTATAGTTAACAATTTGTAATTTTAGTTCTAAATTATTTATTTGAGAATTTCAAATTGACAACTTCAAATTGAAGTATAGTTAACAATTTGTAATTTTAGTTCTAAATTGTTTATTATGAGAATTTCAAATTGAAAACTTCAAATCGAAGTATAGTTAACAATTTGTAATTTTTAGTTCTAAATTATTTATTTGAGAATTTCCAATTGACAACTTCAAATTGAAGTATAGTTAACAATTTGTAATTTATAGTTCTAAATTGTTTATTTGAGAATTTCAAATTGACAACTTCAAATTGAAGTATAGTTAACAATTTGTAATTTTTAGTTCTAAATTGTTTATTTGAGAATTTCAAATTGACAACTTCAAATTGAAGTATAGTTAACAATTTGTAATTTCAGTTCTAAATTGTTTATTTGAGAATTTCAAATTGACAACTTCAAATTGAAGTATAGTTAACAATTTGTAATTTTTAGTTCTAAATTGTTTATTTGAGAATTTCAAATTGACAACTTCAAATTGAAGTATAGTTAACAATTTGTAATTTTTAGTTCTAAATTGTTTATTTGAGAATTTCAAATTGACAAATTCAAATTAAAGTATAGTTAACAATTTGAAACTATCAGTTCTAAATTGTTTATTTGAGAATTTCAAATTGACAACTTCAAATTGAAGTATAGTTAACAATTTGTAATTTTTAGTTCTAAATTGTTTATTTGAGAATTTCAAATTGACAACTTCAAATTGAGTATAGTTAACAATTTGTAATTTCAGTTCTAAATTGTTTATTTGAGAATTTCAAATTGACAAATTCAAATTGAGTATAGTTAACAATTTGTAATTTTAGTTCTAAATTGTTTATTATAGAATTTTAAATTGACAACTTCAAATTGAGGTATAGTTAACAATTTGTAATTTTTAGTTCTAAATTATTTATTTGAGAATTTCAAATTGACAACTTCAAATTGAGTATAGTTAACAATTTGTAATTTTTAGTTCTAAATTGTTTATTTGAGAATTTCAACTTGACAACTTCAAATTGAAGTATAGTTAACAATTTGAAACTATCAGTTCTAAATTGTTTATTTGAGAATTTCAAATTGACAACTTCAAATTGAAGTATACTTAACAATTTGTAATTTTAGTTCTAAATTGTTTATTTGAGAATTTCAAATTCACAACTTCAAATTGAAGTATAGTTAACAATTTGTAATTTTAGTTCTAAATTGTTTATTTGAGAATTTCAAATTGACAACTTCAAATTGAAGTATAGTTAACAATTTGTAATTATCAGTTCTAAATTGTTTATTTGAGAATTTCAAATTGACAACTTCAAATTGAAGTATAGTTAACAATTTGTAATTTTAGTTCTAAATTGTTTATTTGAGAATTTCAAATTGACAACTTCAAATTGAAGTATAGTTAACAATTTGTAATTATCAGTTCTAAATTGTTTATTTGAGAATTTCAAATTCACAACTTCAAATTGAAGTATAGTTAACAATTTGTAATTTTAGTTCTAAATTGTTTATTTGAGAATTTCAAATTACAACTTCAAATTGAAGTATAGTTAACAATTTGTAATTTTTAGTTCTAAATTGTTTATTTGAGAATTTCAAATTGACAACTTCAAATTGAAGTATAGTTAACAATTTGTAATTTTAGTTCTAAATTGTTTATTTGAGAATTTCAAATTGACAACTTCAAATTGAAGTATAGTTAACAATTTGTAATTTTTAGTTCTAAATTTTTATTTGAGAATTTAAATTGACAACTTCAAATTGAAGTATAGTTAACAATTTGTAATTTTTAGTTCTAAATTGTTTATTTGAGAATTTCAAATTGACAACTTCAAATTGAAGTATAGTTAACAATTTGTAATTTTAGTTCTAAATTGTTTATTTGAGAATTTCAAATTGACAACTTCAAATTGAAGTATAGTTAACAATTTGTAATTTTAGTTCTAAATTGTTTATTTGAGAATTTCAAATTGACAACTTCAAATTGAAGTATAGTTAACAATTTGTAATTTTAGTTCTAAATTGTTTATTTGAGAATTTCAAATTGACAACTTCAAATTGAAGTATAGTTAACAATTTGTAATTTTTAGTTCTAAATTGTTTATTTGAGAATTTCAAATTGACAACTTCAAATTGAAGTATAGTTAACAATTTGAAACTATCAGTTCTAAATTGTTTATTTGAGAATTTCAAATTGACAACTTCAAATTGAAGTATAGTTAACAATTTGTAATTTTAGTTCTAAATTGTTTATTTGAGAATTTCAAATTGACAACTTCAAATTGAAGTATAGTTAACAATTTGTAATTTTAGTTCTAAATTGTTTATTTGAGAATTTCAAATTGACAACTTCAAATTGAAGTATAGTTAACAATTTGAAACTATCAGTTCTAAATTGTTTATTTGAGAATTTCAAATTGACAACTTCAAATTGAAGTATAGTTAACAATTTGTAATTTTTAGTTCTAAATTGTTTATTTGAGAATTTCAAATTGACAACTTCAAATTGAAGTATAGTTAACAATTTGTAATTTCGAGTTCTAAACTGTTTATTTGAGAATTTCAAAGTGACAAATTCAAATTGAAGTATAGTTAACAATTTGTAATTTTAGTTCTAAATTGTTTATTTAGAATTTCAAATTGACAACTTCAAATTGAAGTATAGTTAACAATTTGTAATTTTAGTTCTAAATTGTTTATTTGAGAATTTCAAATTGACAACTTCAAATTGAAGTATAGTTAACAATTTGTAATTTTAGTTCTAAATTGTTTATTTGAGAATTTCAAATTGACAACTTCAAATTGAAGTATAGTTAACAATTTGAAACTATCAGTTCTAAATTGTTTATTTGAGAATTTCAAATTGACAACTTCAAATTGAAGTATAGTTAACAATTTGTAATTTTAGTTCTAAATTGTTTATTTGAGAATTTCAAATTGACAACTTCAAATTGAAGTATAGTTAACAATTTGAAATTTAGTTCTAAATTGTTTATTTGAGAATTTAAATTCACCACTTCAAATTGAAGTATAGTTAACAATTTGTAATTTTAGTTTTAAATTGTTTATTTGAGAATTTCAAATTACAACTTCAAATTGAAGTATAGTTAACAATTTGTAAATTTTAGTTCTAAATTGTTTATTTGAGAATTTCAAATTGACAACTTCAAATTGAAGTATAGTTAACAATTTGTAATTTTAGTTCTAAATTGTTTATTTGAGAATTTCAAATTGACAACTTCAAATTGAAGTATAGTTAACAATTTGAAACTATCAGTTCTAAATTGTTTATTTGAGAATTTCAAATTGACAACTTTAAATTGAAGTATAGTTAACAATTTGTAATTTTAGTTCTAAATTGTTTATTTGAGAATTTCAAATTGACAACTTCAAATTGAAGTATAGTTAACAATTTGTAATTTTTAGTTCTAAATTGTTTATTTGAGAATTTTAAATTGACAACTTCAAATTGAAGTATAGTTAACAATTTGTAATTTTAGTTCTAAATTGTTTATTTGAGAATTTCAAATTCACAACTTCAAATTGAAGTATAGTTAACAATTTGTAATATTAGTTCTAAATTGTTTATTTGAGAATTTCAAATTGACAACTTCAAATTGAAGTATAGTTAACAATTTGTAATTTTAGTTCTAAATTGTTTATTTGAGAATTTCAAATTGACAACTTCAAATTGAAGTATAGTTAACAATTTGTAAGTTTTAGTTCTAAATTGTTTATTTGAGAATTTCAAATTGACAACTTCAAATTGAAGTATAGTTAACAATTTGTAATTTTTAGTTCTAAATTGTTTATTTGAGAATTTCAAATTGACAACTTCTAATTGAAGTATAGTTAACAATTTGAAAATATCAGTTCTAAATTGTTTATTTGAGAATATCAAATTGACAACTTCAAATTGAAGTATAGTTAACAATTTGTAATTTTTAGTTCTAAATTGTTTATTTGAGAATTTCAAATTGACAACTTCAAATTGAAGTATAGTTAACAATTTGTAATTTTTAGTTCTAAATTGTTTATTTGAGAATTTCAAATTGACAACTTCAAATTGAAGTATAGTTAACAATTTGAAACTATCAGTTCTAAATTGTTTATTTGAGAATTTCAAATTGACAACTTTAAATTGAAGTATAGTTAACAATTTGTAATTTTTAGTTCTAAATTGTTTATTTGAGAATTTCAAATTGACAACTTCAAATTGAAGTGTAGTTAACAATTTGTAATTTTCAGTTCTAAATTCTTTATTTGAGAATTTTAAATTGACAACTTCAAATTGAAGTATAGTTAATAATTTGTAATTTTTAGTTCTAAATTGTTTATTTGAGAATTTCAAATTCACAACTTCAAATTGAAGTTAGTTAACAATTTGTAATTTTAGTTCTAAGTTGTTTATTTGAGAATTTCAAATTGACAACTTCAAATTGAAGTATAGTTAACAATTTATATTTTTAGTTCTAAATTGTTTATTTGAGAATTTCAAATTCACAACTTCAAATTGAAGTATAGTTAATAATTTGTAACTTTTAGTTGTAAATTGTTTATTTGAGAATTTCAAATTGACAACTTCAAATTGAAGTATAGTTAACAATTTGTAATTTTAGTTCTAAATTGTTTATTTGAGAATTTCAAATTACAACTTCAAATTGAAGTATAGTTAACAATTTGTAATTTTAGTTCTTAATTGTTTATTTGAGAATTTCAAATTGACAACTTCAAATTGAAGTATAGTTAACAATTAGAAACTATCAGTTCTAAATTGTTTATTTGAGAATTTTAAATTGACAACTTCAAATTGAAGTATAGTTAACAATTTGTAATTTTAGTTTTAAATTGTTTATTTGAGAATTTCAAATTCACAACTTCAAATTGAAGTATAGTTAACAATTTGTAACTTTTAGTTCTAAATTGTTTATTTGAGAATTTCAAATTGACAACTTCAAATTGAAGTATAGTTAACAGTTTGTAATTTTAGTTCTAAATTGTTTATTTGAGAATTTCAAATTGACAACTTCAAATTGAAGTATAGTTAACAATTTGTAAATTTTAGTTCTAAATTGTTTATTTGAGAATTTCAAATTGACAACTTCAAATTGAAGTATAGTTAACAATTTGTAATTTTTAGTTCTAAATTGTTTATTTGAGAATTTCAAATTGACAAACTTCAAATTAAAGTATAGTTAACAATTTGAAACTATCAGTTCTAAATTGTTTATTTGAGAATTTCAAATTGACATCTTTAAATTGAAGTATAGTTAACAATTTGTAATTTTTAGTTCTAAATTATTTATTTGAGAATTTCAAATTGACAACTTCAAATTGAAGTATAGTTAACAATTTGTAATTTTAGTTCTAAATTGTTTATTTGAGAATTTCAACTTGACAACTTCAAATTGAAGTATAGTTAACAATTTGAAACTATCAGTTCTAAATTGTTTATTTGAGAATTTCAAATTGACAACTTCAAATTGAAGTATAGTTAACAATTTGTAATTTTAGTTCTAAATTCTTTATTTGAGAATTTCAAATTGACAACTTCAAATTAAAGTATAGTTAACAATTTGTAATTTTTAGTTCTAAATTTTTATTTGAGAATTTTAAATTGACAACTTCAAATTAAAGTGTATTTGAACAATTTGTAATTTTAGTTCTAAGTTGTTATTTGAAAATTTTACAAATTCCAACTTCAAATTGAAGTATAGTTAACAATTTGAAACTATTGTTCTAAATTGTTTATTTGAGAATTTCAACTTGACAACTTCAAATTGAAGTATAGTTAACAATTTGTAATTTTAGTTCTAAATTTTTATTTGAGAATTTCAAATTGACAACTTCAAATTGAAGTATAGTTAACAATTTGTAATTTTAGTTCTAAATTTTTATTTGAGAATTTTAAATTTATAACTTCAAATTGAAGTATAGTTAACAATTTGTAATTTCAGTTCTAAATTGTTTATTTGAGAATTTCAAATTGACAAATTCAAATTGAGTATAGTTAACAATTTGTAATTTTTAGTTCTAAATTGTTTATTATAGAATTTTAAATTGACAACTTCAAATTGAGGTATAGTTAACAATTTGTAATTTTTAGTTCTAAATTATTTATTTGAGAATTTCAAATTGACAACTTCAAATTGAGTATAGTTAACAATTTGTAATTTTAGTTCTAAATTATTTATTTGAGAATTTCAAATTGACAACTTCAAATTGAAGTATAGTTAACAATTTGTAATTTTTAGTTCTAAATTGTTTATTTGAGAATTTCAACTTGACAACTTCAAATTGAAGTATAGTTAACAATTTGAAACTACCAGTTCTAAATTGTTTATTTGAGAATTTCAAATTGACAACTTCAAATTGAAGTATAGTTAACAATTTGTAATTTTTAGTTCTAAATTCTTTATTTGAAAATTTCAAATTGACAACTTCAAATTGAAGTATAGTTAACAATTTGTAATTTTAGTTCTAAATTGTTTATTTGAGAATTTCAAATTGACAACTTCAAATTGAAGTATAGTTAACAATTTGTAATTTTTAGTTCTAAATTTTTATTTGAGAATTTTAAATTGACAACTTCAAATTAAAGTGTAGTGAACAATTTGTAATTTTTAGTTCTAAGTTGCTTATTTGAGAATTTTAAATTTACAACTTCTAATTGAAGTATAGTTAACAATTTGTAATTTTTAGTTCTAAATTGTTTATTTGAGAATTTCAAATTGACAACTTCAAATTGAGGTATAGTTAACAATTTGTAATTTTAGTTCTAAATTGTTTATTTGAGAATTTCAAATTGACAACTTCAAATTAAAGTATAGTTAACAATTAGTAATTTTAGTTCTAAATTGTTTATTTGAGAATTTCAAATTGACAACTTCAAATTGAAGTGTAGTTAACAATTTGTAATTTTATTTCCCAAAAATGTTTATTTAAGAATTTCAAATTGACAACTTCAAATTGAAGTATAGTTAACAATTTGTAATTTTAGTTCTAAATTGTTTATTTGAGAATTTCAAATTGACAACTTCAAATTGAAGTATAGTTAACAGTTTGTAATTTTAGTTCTAAATTGTTTATTTGAGAATTTCAAATTGACAACTTCAAATTGAAGTATAGTTAACAATTTGTAATTTTTAGTTCTAAATTGTTTATTTGAGAATTTCAAATTGACAACTTCAAATTGAGTATAGTTAACAATTTGTAATTTCAGTTCTAAATTGTTTATTTGAGAATTTCAAATTGACAAATTCAAATTGAGTATAGTTAACAATTTGTAATTTTTAGTTCTAAATTGTTTATTATAGAATTTTAAATTGACAACTTCAAATTAAGGTATAGTTAACAATTTGTAATTTTAGTTCTAAATTATTTATTTGAGAATTTCAAATTGACAACTTCAAATTGAAGTATAGTTAACAATTTGTAATTTTTAGTTCTAAATTCTTTATTTGAGAATTTCAAATTGACAACTTCAAATTAAAGTATAGTTAACAATTTGTAATTTTAGTTCTAAATTTTTATTTGAGAATTTTAAATTGACAACTTCAAATTAAAGTGTAGTTAACAATTTGTAATTTTAGTTCTAAATTATTTATTTGAGAATTTCAAATTGACAACTTCAAATTGAAGTATAGTTAACAATTTGTAATTTTAGTTCTAAATTGTTTATTTGAGAATTTCAACTTGACAACTTCAAATTGAAGTATAGTTAACAATTTGAAACTACCAGTTCTAAATTGTTTATTTGAGAATTTCAAATTGACAACTTCAAATTGAAGTATAGTTAACAATTTGTAATTTTAGTTCTAAATTCTTTATTTGAAAATTTCAAATTGACAACTTCAAATTGAAGTATAGTTAACAATTTGTAATTTTAGTTCTAAATTGTTTATTTGAGAATTTCAAATTGACAACTTCAAATTGAAGTATAGTTAACAATTTGTAATTTTTAGTTCTAAATTTTTATTTGAGAATTTTAAATTGACAACTTCAAATTAAAGTGTAGTGAACAATTTGTAATTTTTAGTTCTAAGTTGCTTATTTGAGAATTACAAATCTACAACTTCAAATTGAAGTATAGTTAACAATTTGAAACTATCAGTTCTAAATTGTTTATTTGAGAATTTCAAATTGACAACTTCAAATTGAAGTATAGTTAACAATTTGTAATTTTAGTTCTAAATTGTTTATTTAAGAATTTCAAATTGACAACTTCAAATTGAAGTGTAGTTAACAATTTGTAATTTTAGTTCTAAATTCTTTATTTGAGAATTTTAAATTTACAACTTCTAATTGAAGTATAGTTAACAATTTGTAATTTTTAGTTCTAAATTGTTTATTTGAGAATTTCAAATTGACAACTTCAAATTGAGGTATAGTTAACAATTTGTAATTTTAGTTCTAAATTGTTTATTTGAGAATTTCAAATTGACAACTTCAAATTAAGTATAGTTAACAATTAGTAATTTTTAGTTCTAAATTGTTTATTTGAGAATTTCAAATTGACAACTTCAAATTGAAGTATAGTTAACAATTTGTAATTTTATTTCCCAAAAATGTTTATTTAAGAATTTCAAATTGACAACTTCAAATTGAAGTATAGTTAACAATTTGTAATTTTAGTTCTAAATTGTTTATTTGAGAATTTCAAATTGACAACTTCAAATTGAAGTATAGTTAACAGTTTGTAATTTTAGTTCTAAATTGTTTATTTGAGAATTTCAAATTGACAACTTCAAATTGAAGTATAGTTAACAATTTGTAATTTTAGTTCTAAATTGTTTATTTGAGAATTTCAAATTGACAACTTCAAATTGCAGTATAGTTAACAATTTGTAATTTCAGTTCTAAATTGTTTATTTGAGAATTTCAAATTGACAAATTCAAATTGAGTATAGTTATCAATTTGTAATTTTAGTTCTAAATTGTTTATTTAGAATTTTAAATTGACAACTTCAAATTAAGGTATAGTTAACAATTTGTAATTTTTAGTTCTAAATTATTTATTTGAGAATTTCAAATTGACAACTTCAAATTGAAGTATAGTTAACAATTTGTAATTTTAGTTCTAAATTCTTTATTTGAGAATTTCAAATTGACAACTTCAAATTAAAGTATAGTTAACAATTTGTAATTTTTAGTTCTAAATTTTTATTTGAGAATTTTAAATTGACAACTTCAAATTAAAGTGTAGTGAACAATTTGTAATTTTAGTTCTAAGTTGCTTATTTGAGAATTACAAATCTACACCTTCAAATTGAAGTATAGTTAACAATTTGAAACTATCAGTTCTAAATTGTTTATTTGAGAATTTAAAACTTGACAACTTCAAATTGAAGTATAGTTAACAATTTGTAATTTTTAGTTCTAAATTCTTTATTTGAGAATTTCAAATTGACAATTTCAAATTGAAGTGTAGTTAACAATTTGTAATTTTTAGTTCTAAATTGTTTATTTGAGAATTTCAAATTGCCAACTTCAAATTGAGGTATAGTTAACAATTTGTAATTTTTAGTTCTGAATTGTTTATTTGAAAATTTCAACTTGACAACTTCAAATTGAAGTATAGTTAACAATTTGTAATTTTAGTTCTAAATTGTTTATTTAAGAATTTCAAATTGACAACTTCAAATTAAAGTAAAGTTAACAATTTGAAACTATCAGTTCTAAATTGTTTATTTGAGAATTTCAAATTGACAACTTCAAATTGAAGTATAGTTAACAATTTGTAATTTTTAGTTCTAAATTGTTTATTTGAGAATTTCAAATTGACAACTTCAAATTGAAGTATAGTTAACAATTTGTAATTTTAGTTCTAAATTGTTTATTTGAGAATTTCAAATTGACAACTTCAAATTGAAGTATAGTTAACAATTTGTAATTTTAGTTCTAAATTGTTTATTTGAGAATTTCAAATTGACAACTTCAAATTGAAGTATAGTTAACAATTTGAAACTATCAGTTCTAAATTGTTTATTTGAGAATTTCAAATTGACAACTTCAAATTGAAGTATAGTTAACAATTTGTAATTTTAGTTCTAAATTGTTTATTTGAGAATTTCAAATTGACAACTTCAAATTGAAGTATAGTTAACAATTTGTAATTTTTAGTTCTAAATTGTTTATTTGAGAATTTCAAATTGACAACTTCAAATTGAAGTATAGTTAACAATTTGTAATTTTAGTTCTAAATTGTTTATTTGAGAATTTCAAATTGACAACTTCAAATTGAGTATAGTTAACAATTTGTAATTTTTAGTTCTAAATTGTTTATTTGAGAATTTCAAATTGACAACTTCAAATTGAAGTATAGTTAACAATTGTAATTTTAGTTCTAAATTGTTTATTTGAGAATTTCAAATTGACAACTTCAAATTGAAGTATAGTTAACAATTTGTAATTTTAGTTCTAAATTGTTTATTTGAGAATTTCAAATTGACAACTTCAAATTGAAGTATAGTTAACAATTTGTAATTTTAGTTCTAAATTGTTTATTTGAGAATTTCAAATTGACAACTTCAAATTGAAGTATAGTTAACAATTTGTAATTTTTAGTTCTAAATTGTTTATTTGAGAATTTCAAATTGACAACTTCAAATTGAAGTATAGTTAACAATTTGTAATTTTAGTTCTAAATTGTTTATTTGAGAATTTCAAATTGACAACTTCAAATTGAAGTATAGTTAACAATTTGTAATTTTTAGTTCTAAATTGTTTATTTGAGAATTTCAAATTGACAACTTCAAATTGAAGTATAGTTAACAATTTGAAACTATCAGTTCTAAATTGTTTATTTGAGAATTTCAAATTGACAACTTCAAATTGAAGTATAGTTAACAATTTGAAACTATCAGTTCTAAATTGTTTATTTGAGAATTTCAAATTGACAACTTCAAATTGAAGTATAGTTAACAATTTGTAATTTTTAGTTCTAAATTTTTATTTGAGAATTTCAAATTGACAACTTCAAATTGAAGTATAGTTAACAATTTAAATTTAGTTCTAAATTGTTTATTTGAGAATTTCAAATTGACAACTTCAAATTGAAGTATAGTTAACAATTTGTAATTTTAGTTCTAAATTGTTTATTTGAGAATTTCAAATTGACAACTTCAAATTGAAGTATAGTTAATAATTTGAAACTATCAGTTCTAAATTGTTTATTTGAGAATTTCAAATTAACAACTTCAAATTGAAGTATAGTTAACAATTTGTAATCTTTAGTTCTAAATTGTTTATTTGAGAATTTCAAATTGACAACTTCAAATTGAAGTATAGTTAACAATTTGTAATTTTAGTTCTAAATTGTTTATTTGAGAATTTCAAATTGACAACTTCAAATTGAAGTATAGTTAACAATTTGTAATTTTAGTTCTAAATTGTTTATTTGAGAATTTTAAATTGACAACTTCAAATTGAAGTATAGTTAACAATTTGTAAATTTTAGTTCTAAATTATTTATTTGAGAATTTCAAATTGACAACTTCAAATTGAAGTATAGTTAACAATTTGAAACTATCAGTTCTAAATTGTTTATTTGAGAATTTCAAATTGACAACTTCAAATTGAAGTATAGTTAACAATTTGTAATTTTTAGTTCTAAATTGTTTATTTGAGAATTTCAAATTGACAACTTCAAATTGAAGTGTAGTTAACAATTTGTAATTTTTAGTTCTAAATTGTTTATTTGAGAATTTCAAATTGACAACTTCAAATTGAAGTATAGTTAACAATTTGTAATTTTTAGTTCTAAATTTTTATTTGAGAATTTTAAATTGACAACTTCAAATTGAAGTGTAGTGAACAATATGTAATTTTAGTTCTAAGTTGCTTATTTGAGAATTTCAAATCTACAACTTCAAATTGAAGTATAGTTAACAATTTGAAACTATCAGTTCTAAATTGTTTATTTGAGAATTTCAAATTGACAACTTCAAATTGAAGTATAGTTAACAATTTGTAATTTTAGTTCTAAATTGTTTATTTAAGAATTTCAAATTGACAACTTCAAATTGAAGTGTAGTTAACAATTTGTAATTTTAGTTCTAAATTGTTTATTTGAGAATTTCAAATTGACAACTTCAAATTGAAGTATAGTTAACAATTTGTAATTTTTAGTTCTAAATTGTTTATTTGAAAATTTTTAAATTGACAACTTCAAATTGAAATATAGTTAACAATTTGTAATTTTAGTTCTAAATTGTTTATTTAAGAATTTCAAATTGACAACTTCAAATTGAAGTATAGTTAACAATTTGTATTTTTAGTTCTAAATTGTTTATTTGAGAATTTGAAATTGACAACTTCAAATTGAAGTTAGTTAACAATTTGTAATTTTAGTTCTAAATTGTTATTTGAGAATTTCAAATTGACAACTTCAAATTAAAGTATAGTTAACAATTTGTAATTTTAGTTCCAAATTGTTTATTTGAGAATTTCAAATTGACAACTTCAAATTGAAGTATAGTTAACAATTTGTAATTTTAGTTCTAAATTGTTTATTTGAGAATTTCAAATTGACAACTTCAAATTGAAGTATAGTTAACAATTTGTAATTTTAGTTCTAAATTGTTTATTTGAGAATTTCAAACTACAACTTCAAATTGAAATATAGTTAAAATTTGTAATTCTTAGTTTTAATTGTTTATTTGAGAATTTCAAATTGACAACTTCAAATTGAAGTATAGTTAACAATTTGTAATTCTTAGTTCTAAATTGTTTATTTGAGAATTTCAAATTGACAACTTCAAATTAAAGTATAGTTAACAATTTGTAATTTTTAGTTCTAAATTGTTTATTTGAGAATTTCAAATTCACAACTTCAAATTGAAGTATAGTTAACAATTTGTAATTTTAGTTCTAAATTGTTTATTTGAGAATTTCAAATTGACAACTTCAAATTGAAGTATAGTTAACAATTTGTAATTTTTAGTTCCAAATTGTTTATTTAGAATTTCAAATTGACAACTTCAAATTGAAGTATAGTTAACAATTTGTAATTTTAGTTCTAAATTGTTTATTTGAGAATTTCAAATTGACAACTTCAAATTGAAGTATGTTAACAATTTGTAATTTTAGTTTAAATTGTTTATTTGAGAATTTCAAATTGACAACTTCAAATTGAAGTATAGTTAACAATTTGTATTTTTAGTTCTAAATTGTTTATTTGAGAATTTCAAATTGACAACTTCAAATTGAAGTATAGTTAACAATTTGTAATTTTTAGTTCTAAATTGTTTATTTGAGAATTTCAAATTGACAACTTCAAATTGAAGTATAGTTAACAATTTGTAATTTTAGTTCTAAATTGTTTATTTGAGAATTTCAAATTGACAACTTCAAATTGAAGTATAGTTAACAATTTGAATTTTAGTTCTAAATTGTTTATTTGAGAATTTCAAATTGACAACTTCAAATTGAAGTATAGTTAACAATTTGTAATTTTAGTTCTAAATTGTTTATTTGAGAATTTCAAATTGACAACTTCAAATTGAAGTATAGTTAACAATTTGTAATTTTTAGTTCTAAATTGTTTATTTGAGAATTTCAAATTGACAACTTCAAATTGAAGTATAGTTAACAATTTGTAATTTTAGTTCTAAATTGTTTATTTGAGAATTTCAAATTGACAACTTCAAATTGAAGTATAGTTAACAATTTGTAATTTTAGTTCTAAATTGTTTATTTGAGAATTTCAAATTGACTACTTCAAATTGAAGTATAGTTAACAATTTGCAATTATTAGTTCTAAATTGTTTATTTGAGAATTTTAAATTGACAACTTCAAATTGAAGTATAGTTAACAATGTGTAATTTTTAGTTCTAACTTGTTTATTTGAGAATTTCAAATTGACAACTTCAAATTGAAGTATAGTTAACAATTTGTAATTTTAGTTCTAAATTGTTTATTTGAGAATTTCAAATTGACAACTTCAAATTGAAGTATAGTTAACAATTTGAAACTATCAGTTCTAAATTGTTAATTTGAGAATTTCAAATTGACAACTTCAAATTGAAGTATAGTTAACAATTTGTAATTTTTAGTTCTAAATTGTTTATTTGAGAATTTCAAATTGACAACTTCAAATTGAATAATAGTTAACAATTTGTAATTTTAGTTCTAAATTGTTTATTTGAGAATTTCAAATTGACAACTTCAAATTGAAGTATAGTTAACAATTTGAAACTATCAGTTCTAAATTGTTAATTTGAGAATTTCAAATTGACAACTTCAAATTGAAGTATAGTTAACAATTTGTAATTTTTAGTTCTAAATTGTTTATTTGAGAATTTCAAATTGACAACTTCAAATTGAAGTATAGTTAACAATTTGAAACTATCAGTTCTAAATTGTTTATTTGAGAATTTCAAATTGACAACTTCAAATTGAAGTATAGTTAACAATTTGTAATTTTAGTTCTAAATTGTTTATTTGAGAATTTCAAATTGACAACTTCAAATTGAAGTATAGTTAACAATTTGAAATTTTAGTTCTAAATTGTTTATTTGAGAATTTAAATTGACAACTTCAAATTGAAATATGTTAACAATTTGTAATTTTAGTTCTAAATTGTTTATTTGAGAATTTCAAATTGACAACTTCAAATTGAAGTTAGTTAACAATTTGTAATTTTTAGTTCTAAATTGTTTATTTGAGAATTTCAAATTGACAACTTCAAATTGAAGTATAGTTAACAATTTGTAATTTTAGTTCTAAATTGTTTATTTGAGAATTTCAAATTGACAACTTCAAATTGAAATATAGTTAACAATTTGTAATTTTAGTTCTAAATTGTTTATTTGAGAATTTCAAATTGACAACTTCAAATTGAAGTATAGTTAACAATTTGTAATTTTTAGTTCTAAATTGTTTATTTGAGAATTTCAAATTGACAACTTCAAATTGAAGTATAGTTAACAATTTGAATTTTAGTTCTAAATTGTTTATTTAAATTTCAAATTGACAACTTCAAATTGAAGTATAGTTAACAATTTGTAATTTTAGTTCTAAATTGTTTATTTAAATTTCAAATTGACAACTTCAAATTGAAGTATAGTTAACAATTTGTAATTTTTAGTTCTAAATTGTTTATTTGAGAATTTCAAATTGACAACTTCAAATTGAAGTATAGTTAACAATTTGTAATTTTTAGTTCTAAATTGTTTATTTGAGAATTTCAAATTGACAACTTCAAATTGAAGTATAGTTAACAATTTGTAATTTTAGTTCTAAATTGTTTATTTGAGAATTTCAAATTGACAACTTCAAATTGAAGTATAGTTAACAATTTGTAATTTTTAGTTCTAAATTGTTTATTTGAGAATTTCAAATTGACAACTTCAAATTGAAGTATAGTTAACAATTTGTAATTTTAGTTCTAAATTGTTTATTTGAGAATTTCAAATTGACAACTTCAAATTGAAGTATAGTTAACAATTTGTAATTTTAGTTCTAAATTGTTTATTTGAGAATTTCAAATTGACAACTTCAAATTGAGTATAGTTAACAATTTGTAATTTTAGTTCTAAATTGTTTATTTGAGAATTTCAAATTGACAACTTCAAATTAGTATAGTTAACAATTTGTAATTTTAGTTCTAAATTGTTTATTTGAGAATTTAAATTGACAACTTCAAATTGAAGTATAGTTAACAATTTGTAATTTTAGTTCTAAATTGTTTATTTGAGAATTTCAAATTGACAACTTCAAATTGAAGTATAGTTAACAATTTGTAATTTTAGTTCTAAATTGTTTATTTGAGAATTTCAAATTGACAACTTCAAATTGAAGTATAGTTAACAATTTGTAATTTTAGTTCTAAATTGTTTATTTGAGAATTTCAAATTGACAACTTCAAATTGAAGTATAGTTAACAATTTGTAATTTAGTTCTAAATTGTTTATTTGAGAATTTCAAATTGACACTTCAAATTGAAGTATAGTTAACAATTTGTAATTTTAGTTCTAAATTGTTTATTTGAGAATTTCAAATTGACAACTTCAAATTGAAGTATAGTTAACAATTTGTAATTTTAGTTCTAAATTGTTTTTTGAGAATTTCAAATTGACAACTTCAAATTGAAAGTATAGTTAACAATTTGTAATTTTTAGTTCTAAATTGTTTATTTGAGAATTTCAAATTGACAACTTCAAATTGAAGTTAGTTAACAATTTGTAATTTTTAGTTCTAAATTGTTTATTTGAGAATTTCAAATTGACAACTTCAAATTGAAGTATAGTTAACAATTTGAATTTAGTTCTAAATTGTTTATTTGAGAATTTCAAATTGACAACTTCAAATTGAAGTATAGTTAACAATTTGTAATTTTAGTTCTAAATTGTTTATTTGAGAATTTCAAATTGACAACTTCAAATTGAAGTATAGTTAACAATTTGTAATTTTTAGTTCTAAATTGTTTATTTGAGAATTTCAAATTGACAAATTCAAATTGAAGTATAGTTAACAATTTGTAATTTTTAGTTCTAAATTGTTTATTTGAGAATTTCAAATTGACAACTTCAATTGAATTAGTTAACAATTTGTAATTTTAGTTCTAAATTGTTTATTTGAAATTTCAAATTGACAACTTCAAATTGAAGTGATAGTTAACAATTTGTAATTTTAGTTCTAAATTGTTTATTTGAGAATTTCAAATTGACAACTTCAAATTGAAGTATAGTTAACAATTTGTAATTTTAGTTCTAAATTGTTTATTTGAGAATTTCAAATTGACAACTTCAAATTGAAAGTATAGTTAACAATTTGTAATTTTAGTTCTAAATTGTTTATTTAAAATTTCAAATTGACAACTTCAAATTGAAGTATAGTTAACAATTTGTAATTTTAGTTCTAAATTGTTTATTTGAAAAGTTGAAATTGACAACATCAAATTGAAGTGTAGTTAACAATTTGTAATTTTTAGTTCTAAATTGTTTATTTGAGAATTTCAAATTGACAACTTCAAATTGAAGTATAGTTAACAATTTGAAATTTTTTAGTTCTAATTTGTTTATTTGAGAATTTCAAATTGACAACTTCAATTTGAAGTATAGTTAACAATTTGTAATTTTTAGTTCCAAATTGTTTATTTGAGAATTACAAATTGACAACTTCAAATTGAAGTATAGTTAACAATTTGTAATTTTAGTTCTAAATTGTTTATTTGAGAATTTGAAATTGAGAACTTCAAATTGAAGTATAGTTAACAATTTGTAATTTTACTTCTAAATTGTTTATTTAAGAATTTCAAATTGACAATTTCAAATTGAAGTGTAGTTAACAATTTGTAATTTTTAGTTCTAAATTCTTTATTTGAGAATTTTAAATTTACAACTTCAATTTGAAGTATAGTTAACAATTTGAAATTTTTTAGTTCCAAATTGTTTATTTGAGAATTACAAATTGACAACTTCAAGTTGAGGAATTGTTAACTATTGGTAATTTTTAGTTCTAAATTGTTTATTATGAATTTCAAATTGAAAACTTCAAATTGAAGTGTAGTTAACAATTTGTAATTTTAGTTCTAAATTGTTTATTTGAGAATTGCAAATTGACAACTTCAAATTGAAGTATAGTTAACAATTTGTAATTTTAGTTCTAAATTGTTTATTTGAGAATTTCAAATTGACAACTTCAAATTGAAATATAGTTAACAATTTGTAATTTTAGTTCTAAATTGTTTATTTAAGATTTTCAAATTGACAACTTCAAATTGAAGTATAGTTAACAATTTGTAATTTTTAGTTCTAAATTGTTTATTTGGAATTTCAAATTGACAACTTTAAATTGAAGTATAGTTAACAATTTGAAACTATCAGTTCTAAATTGTTTATTTAAAATTTCAAATTGACAACTTCAAATTGAAGTATAGTTAACAATTTGTATGTTTTAGTTCTAAATTGTTTATTTGAAAAGTTGAAATTGACAACATCAAATTGAAGTGTAGTTAACAATTTGTAATTTTTAGTTCTAAATTGTTTATTTGAGAATTTCAAATTGACAACTTCAAATTGAAGTATAGTTAACAATTTGTAATTTTAGTTCTAATTTGTTTATTTGAGAATTTCAAATTGACAACTTCAATTTGAAGTATAGTTAACAATTTGTAATTTTAGTTCCAAATTGTTTATTTGAGAATTACAAATTGACAACTTCAAATTGAAGTATAGTTAACAATTTGTAATTTTTAGTTCTAAATTGTTTATTTGAGAATTTGAAATTGAGAACTTCAAATTGAAGTATAGTTAACAATTTTATAATTTTAGTTCTAAATTGTTTATTTGAGAATTTCAAACTCACAACTTCAAATTGAAATATAGTTAACAATTTGTAATTTTAGTTCTAAATTGTTTGTTTGAGAATTTCAAATTGACAACTTCAAATTGAAGTATAGGTAACAATTTGTAATTTTAGTTCTAAATTGTTAATTTGAGAATTTCAAATTGACAACTTCAAATTGAAGTATAGTTAACAATTTGAAACTATCAGTTCTAAATTGTTTATTTGAGAATTTTAAATTGACGACTTCAAATTGAAGTATAGTTAACAATTTGTAATTTTTAGTTCTAAATTGTTTATTTGAGAATTTCAAATTGACAACTTCAAATTGAAGTATAGTTAACAATTTGTAATTTTAGTTCTAAATTGTTTGTTTGAGAATTTCAAATTGACAACTTCAAATTAAAGTATAGTTAACAATTTGTAATTTTTAGTTCTAAATTTTTATTTGAGAATTTTAAATTGACAACTTCAAATTGAAGTGTAGTGAACAATATGTAATTTTTAGTTCTAAGTTGCTTATTTGAGAATTTCAAATCTACAACTTCAAATTGAAGTATAGTTAACAATTTGAAACTATCAGTTCTAAATTGTTTATTTGAGAATTTCAAATTGACAACTTCAAATTGAAGTATAGTTAACAATTTGTAATTTTTACTTCTAAATTGTTTATTTAAGAATTTCAAATTGACAATTTCAAATTGAAGTGTAGTTAACAATTTGTAATTTTTAGTTCTAAATTCTTTATTTGAGAATTTTAAATTTACAACTTCAATTTGAAGTATAGTTAACAATTTGTAATTTTTAGTTCCAAATTGTTTATTTGAGAATTACAAATTGACAACTTCAAGTTAAGGAATTGTTAACTATTGGTAATTTTTAGTTCTAAATTGTTTATTATGAATTTCAAATTGACAACTTCAAATTGAAGTGTAGTTAACAATTTGTAATTTTTAGTTCTAAATTGTTTATTTGAGAATTGCAAATTGACAACTTCAAATTGAAGTATAGTTAACAATTTGTAATTTTAGTTCTAAATTGTTTATTTGAGAATTTCAAATTGACAACTTCAAATTGAAATATAGTTAACAATTTGTAATTTTTAGTTCTAAATTGTTTATTTAAGATTTTCAAATTGACAACTTCAAATTGAAGTATAGTTAACAATTTGTAATTTTAGTTCTAAATTGTTTATTTGTGAATTTCAAATTGACAACTTTAAATTGAAGTATAGTTAACAATTTTAAACTATCAGTTCTAAATTGTTTATTTAAAATTTCAAATTGACAACTTCAAATTGAAGTATAGTTAACAATTTGTATGTTTTAGTTCTAAATTGTTTATTTGAAAAGTTGAAATTGACAACATCAAATTGAAGTGTAGTTAACAATTTGTAATTTTTAGTTCTAAATTGTTTATTTGAGAATTTCAAATTGACAACTTCAAATTGAAGTATAGTTAACAATTTGTAATTTTTAGTTCTAATTTGTTTATTTGAGAATTTCAAATTGACAACTTCAATTTGAAGTATAGTTAACAATTTGTAATTTTTAGTTCCAAATTGTTTATTTGAGAATTACAAATTGACAACTTCAAATTGAAGTATAGTTAACAATTTGTAATTTTAGTTCTAAATTGTTTATTTGAGAATTTGAAATTGAGAACTTCAAATTGAAGTATAGTTAACAATTTGTAATTTTACTTCTAAATTGTTTATTTAAGAATTTCAAATTGACAATTTCAAATTGAAGTGTAGTTAACAATTTGTAATTTTAGTTCTAAATTCTTTATTTGAGAATTTTAAATTTACAACTTCAATTTGAAGTATAGTTAACAATTTGTAATTTTTAGTTCCAAATTGTTTATTTGAGAATTACAAATTGACAACTTCAAGTTGAGGAATTGTTAACTATTGGTAATTTTTAGTTCTAAATTGTTTATTATGAATTTCAAATTGAAAACTTCAAATTGAAGTGTAGTTAACAATTTGTAATTTTAGTTCTAAATTGTTTATTTGAGAATTGCAAATTGACAACTTCAAATTGAAGTATAGTTAACAATTTGTAATTTTAGTTCTAAATTGTTTATTTGAGAATTTCAAATTGACAACTTCAAATTGAAATATAGTTAACAATTTGTAATTTTAGTTCTAAATTGTTTATTTAAGATTTTCAAATTGACAACTTCAAATTGAAGTATAGTTAACAATTTGTAATTTTTAGTTCTAAATTGTTTATTTGTGAATTTCAAATTGACAACTTTAAATTGAAGTATAGTTAACAATTTGAAACTATCAGTTCTAAATTGTTTATTTAAAATTTCAAATTGACAACTTCAAATTGAAGTATAGTTAACAATTTGTATGTTTTAGTTCTAAATTGTTTATTTGAAAAGTTGAAATTGACAACATCAAATTGAAGTGTAGTTAACAATTTGTAATTTTAGTTCTAAATTGTTTATTTGAGAATTTCAAATTGACAACTTCAAATTGAAGTATAGTTAACAATTTGTAATTTTTAGTTCTAATTTGTTTATTTGAGAATTTCAAATTGACAACTTCAATTTGAAGTATAGTTAACAATTTGTAATTTTAGTTCCAAATTGTTTATTTGAGAATTACAAATTGACAACTTCAAATTGAAGTATAGTTAACAATTTGTAATTTTAGTTCTAAATTGTTTATTTGAGAATTTGAAATTGAGAACTTCAAATTGAAGTATAGTTAACAATTTTATAATTTTAGTTCTAAATTGTTTATTTGAGAATTTCAAACTCACAACTTCAAATTGAAATATAGTTAACAATTTGTAATTCTTAGTTCTAAATTGTTTGTTTGAGAATTTCAAATTGACAACTTCAAATTGAAGTATAGGTAACAATTTGTAATTTTAGTTCTAAATTGTTAATTTGAGAATTTCAAATTGACAACTTCAAATTGAAGTATAGTTAACAATTTGAAACTATCAGTTCTAAATTGTTTATTTGAGAATTTTAAATTGACGACTTCAAATTGAAGTATAGTTAACAATTTGTAATTTTAGTTCTAAATTGTTTATTTGAGAATTTCAAATTGACAACTTCAAATTGAAGTATAGTTAACAATTTGTAATTTTAGTTCTAAATTGTTTGTTTGAGAATTTCAAATTGACAACTTCAAATTAAAGTATAGTTAACAATTTGTAATTTTAGTTCTAAATTTTTATTTGAGAATTTTAAATTGACAACTTCAAATTGAAGTGTAGTGAACAATATGTAATTTTTAGTTCTAAGTTGCTTATTTGAGAATTTCAAATCTACAACTTCAAATTGAAGTATAGTTAACAATTTGAAATTATCAGTTCTAAATTGTTTATTTGAGAATTTCAAATTGACAACTTCAAATTGAAGTATAGTTAACAATTTGTAATTTTACTTCTAAATTGTTTATTTAAGAATTTCAAATTGACAATTTCAAATTGAAGTGTAGTTAACAATTTGTAATTTTAGTTCTAAATTCTTTATTTGAGAATTTTAAATTTACAACTTCAAATTGAAGTATAGTTAACAATTTGTAATTTTTAGTTCTAAATTTTTATTTGAGAATTTTAAATTGACAACTTCAAATTGAAGTGTAGTGAACAATATGTAATTTTAGTTCTAAGTTGCTTATTTGAGAATTTCAAATCTACAACTTCAAATTGAAGTATAGTTAACAATTTGAAACTATCAGTTCTAAATTGTTTATTTGAGAATTTCAAATTGACAACTTCAAATTGAAGTATAGTTAACAATTTGTAAATTTTACTTCTAAATTGTTTATTTAAGAATTTCAAATTGACAATTTCAAATTGAAGTGTAGTTAACAATTTCTAATTTTAGTTCTAAATTGTTTATTTGAGAATTTCAAATTGACAACTTCAAATTGAAATATAGTTAACAATTTGTAATTTTTAGTTCTAAATTGTTTATTTAAGAATTTCAAATTGACAACTTCAAATTGAAGTATAGTTAACAATTTGTATGTTTTAGTTCTAAATTGTTTATTTGAGAATTTGAAATTGACAACTTCAAATTGAAGTGTAGTTAACAATTTGTAATTTTTAGTTCTAAATTGGTTATTTGGAATTTCAAATTGACAACTTCAAATTAAAGTATAGTTAACAATTTGTAATTTTAGTTCCAAATTGATATTTGAGAATTTCAAATTGACAACTTCAAATTGAAGTATAGTTAACAATTTGTAATTTTAGTTCTAAATTGTTTATTTGAGAATTTCAAATTGACAACTTCAAATTGAAGTATAGTTAACAATTTGTCATTTTAGTTCTAAATTGTTTATTTGAGAATTTCAAATTCACAACTTCAAATTGAAATATAGTTAACAATTTGTAATTCTTAGTTTTAAATTGATTATTTGAAAATTTCAAATTGACAACTTCAAATTGAAGTATAGTTAACAATTTGAAACTATCAGTTCTAAACTGTTTATTTGAGAATTTCAAATTGACAACTTCAAATTAAAGTATAGTTAACAATTTGTAATTTTAGTTCTAAATTGTTTCTTTGAGAATTTCAAATTGACAACTTCAAATTGAAATATAGTTAACAATTTGTAATTTTTAGTTCTAAATTGTTTATTTGAGAATTTCAAATTGACAACTTCAAATTGAAGTATAGTTAACAATTTGTATTTTTTAGTTCTAAATTGTTTATTTGAGAATTTCAAATTTACAATTTCAAATTGAAGTATAGTTAATAATTTGTAATTTTTAGTTCTAAATTGTTTATTTGAGAATTTCAAATTGACAACTTCAAATTGAGGTATAGTTAACAATTTGTAATTTTAGTTCTAAATTGTTTATTTGAGAATTTCAAATTGACTTCAAATTGAAGTATAGTTAACAATTTGGAATTCTTAGTTCTAAATTGTTTATTTGAGAATTTCAAATTGACAACTTCAAATTGAAGTATAGTTAACAATTTGTAATTTTAGTTCTAAATTGTTTTATTGAGAATTTCAAATTGACAACTTTAAATTGAAGTATAGTTAACAATTTGTATGTTTTAGTTCTAAATTGTTTATTTGAGAATTTCAAATTGACAACTTCAAATTGAAGTGTAGTTAACAATTTGTATGTTTTAGTTCTAAATTGTTTATTTGAGAATTTCAAATTGACAACTTCAAATTGAAGTGTAGTTAACAATTAGTAATTTTAGTTCTAAATTTTTATTTGAGAATTTCAAATTGACAGCTTCAAATTGAAGTATAGTTAACAATTTCTAATTTTAGTTCTAAATTGTTTATTTGAGAATTTCAAACTGACAACTTCAAATTGAAGTATAGTTAACAATTTGAAACTATCAGTTCTAAATTGTTTATTTGAGAATTTTAAATTGACAACTTCAAATTGAAGTATAGTTAACAATTTGTAATTTTAGTTATAAATTGTTTAATTGAGAATTTCAAATTGACAACTTCAAATTGAAGTATAGTTATCCATTTGAAACTATCAGTTCTAAATTGTTTATTTGAGAATTTCAAATTGACAACTTCAAATTGAAATATAGTTAACAATTTGTAATTTTTAGTTCTAAATTGTTTATTTGAGAATTTCAAATTGACAACTTAAAATTGAAGTATAGTTGACAATTTGAAACTATCAGTTCTTAATTGTTTATTTGAGAATTTCAAATTGACAACTTCAAATTGAAGTATAGTTAACAATTTGTAACTTTTAGTTCTAAATTGTTTTATTGAGAATTTCAAATTGACAACTTCAAATTGAAGTATAGTTAACAATTTGAAACTATCAGTTCTTAATTGTTTATTTGAGAATTTCAAATTGACAACTTCAAATTGAAGTATAGTTAATAATTTGTAATTTTAGTTCTAAATTGTTTATTTGAGAATTTCAAATTGACAACTTCAAATTGAAGTATAGTTAACAATTTAAAACTATCAGTTCTAAATTGTTTATTTGAGAATTTCAAATTGACAACTTCAAGTTGAGGAATTGTTAACTATTGGTAATTTTAGTTCTAAATTGTTTATTATGAATTTCAAATTGACAACTTCAAATTGAAGTGTAGTTAACAATTTGTAATTTTTAGTTCTAAATTGTTTATTTGAGAATTTCAAATTGACAACTTCAAATTGAAGTATAGTTAACAATTTGTAATTTTTAGTTCTAAATTGTTTATTTGAGAATTTCAAATTGACAACTTCAAATTGAAATATAGTTAACAATTTGTAATTTTTAGTTCTAAATTGTTTATTTAAGATTTTCAAATTGACAACTTCAAATTGAAGTATAGTTAACAATTTGTAATTTTAGTTCTAAATTGTTTATTTGTGAATTTCAAATTGACAACTTTAAATTGAAGTATAGTTAACAATTTGAAACTATCAGTTCTAAATTGTTTATTTAAAATTTCAAATTGACAACTTCAAATTAAAGTATAGTTAACAATTTGTATGTTTTAGTTCTAAATTGTTTATTTGAGAATTTCAAATTGACAACTTCAAATTGAAGTATAGTTAACAATTTGTAATTTTTACTTCTAAATTGTTTATTTAAGAATTTCAAATTGACAATTTCAAATTGAAGTGTAGTTAACAATTTGTAATTTTAGTTCTAAATTGTTTATTTGAGAATTTCAAATTGACAACTTCAAATTGAAGTATAGTTAACAATTTGTAATTTTTAGTTCTAATTTGTTTATTTGAGAATTTCAAATTGACAACTTCAATTTGAAGTATAGTTAACAATTTGTAATTTTAGTTCTAAATTGTTTATTTGAGAATTACAAATTGACAACTTCAAATTGAAGTATAGTTAACAATTTGTAATTTTAGTTCTAAATTGTTTATTTGAGAATTTGAAATTGAGAACTTCAAATTGAAGTATAGTTAACAATTTTATAATTTTTAGTTCTAAATTGTTTATTTGAGAATTTCAAACTCACAACTTCAAATTGAAATATAGTTAACAATTTGTAATTTTAGTTTTAAATTGTTTATTTGAGAATTTCAAATTGACAACTTCAAATTGAAGTATAGTTAACAATTTGTATTTTTAGTTCTAAATTGTTTATTTGAGAATTTCAAATTCACAACTTCAAATTGAAGTATAGTTAATAATTTGTAATTATTAGTTCTAAATTGTTTATTTGAGAATTTCAAATTGACAACTTCAAATTGAAGTATAGTTAACAATTTGTAAATTTTAGTTCTAAATTGTTTGTTTGAGAATTTCAAATTGACAACTTCAAATTGAAGTATAGGTAACAATTTGTAATTTTAGTTCTAAATTGTTAATTTGAGAATTTCAAATTGACAACTTCAAATTGAAGTATAGTTAACAATTTGAAACTATCAGTTCTAAATTGTTTATTTGAGAATTTTAAATTGACGACTTCAAATTGAAGTATAGTTAACAATTTGTAATTTTAGTTCTAAATTGTTTATTTGAGAATTTCAAATTGACAACTTCAAATTGAAGTATAGTTAACAATTTGTAATTTTTAGTTCTAAATTGTTTGTTTGAGAATTTCAAATTGACAACTTCAAATTAAAGTATAGTTAACAATTTGTAATTTTTAGTTCTAAATTTTTATTTGAGAATTTTAAATTGACAACTTCAAATTGAAGTGTAGTGAACAATATGTAATTTTTAGTTCTAAGTTGCTTATTTGAGAATTTCAAATCTACAACTTCAAATTGAAGTATAGTTAACAATTTGAAACTATCAGTTCTAAATTGTTTATTTGAGAATTTCAAATTGACAACTTCAAATTGAAGTATAGTTAACAATTTGTAATTTTTAGTTCTAAATTGTTTATTTAAGAATTTCAAATTGACAATTTCAAATTGAAGTGTAGTTAACAATTTGTAATTTTTAGTTCTAAATTCTTTATTTGAGAATTTTAAATTTACAACTTCAATTTGAAGTATAGTTAACAATTTGTAATTTTAGTTCCAAATTGTTTATTTGAGAATTACAAATTGACAACTTCAAGTTAAGGAATTGTTAACTATTGGTAATTTTAGTTCTAAATTGTTTATTATGAATTTCAAATTGACAACTTCAAATTGAAGTGTAGTTAACAATTTGTAATTTTTAGTTCTAAATTGTTTATTTGAGAATTGCAAATTGACAACTTCAAATTAAAGTATACTTAACAATTTGTAATTTTTAGTTCTAAATTGTTTATTTGAGAATTTCAAATTGACAACTTCAAATTGAAATATAGTTAACAATTTGTAATTTTAGTTCTAAATTGTTTATTTAAGATTTTCAAATTGACAACTTCAAATTGAAGTATAGTTAACAATTTGTAATTTTTAGTTCTAAATTGTTTATTTGTGAATTTCAAATTGACAACTTTAAATTGAAGTATAGTTAACAATTTTAAACTATCAGTTCTAAATTGTTTATTTAAAATTTCAAATTGACAACTTCAAATTGAAGTATAGTTAACAATTTGTATGTTTTAGTTCTAAATTGTTTATTTGAAAAGTTGAAATTGACAACATCAAATTGAAGTGTAGTTAACAATTTGTAATTTTTAGTTCTAAATTGTTTATTTGAGAATTTCAAATTGACAACTTCAAATTGAAGTATAGTTAACAATTTGTAATTTTTAGTTCTAATTTGTTTATTTGAGAATTTCAAATTGACAACTTCAATTTGAAGTATAGTTAACAATTTGTAATTTTAGTTCCAAATTGTTTATTTGAGAATTACAAATTGACAACTTCAAATTGAAGTATAGTTAACAATTTGTAATTTTAGTTCTAAATTGTTTATTTGAGAATTTGAAATTGAGAACTTCAAATTGAAGTATAGTTAACAATTTGTAATTTTACTTCTAAATTGTTTATTTAAGAATTTCAAATTGACAATTTCAAATTGAAGTGTAGTTAACAATTTGTAATTTTAGTTCTAAATTCTTTATTTGAGAATTTTAAATTTACAACTTCAATTTGAAGTATAGTTAACAATTTGTAATTTTAGTTCCAAATTGTTTATTTGAGAATTACAAATTGACAACTTCAAGTTGAGGAATTGTTAACTATTGGTAATTTTTAGTTCTAAATTGTTTATTATGAATTTCAAATTGAAAACTTCAAATTGAAGTGTAGTTAACAATTTGTAATTTTTAGTTCTAAATTGTTTATTTGAGAATTGCAAATTGACAACTTCAAATTGAAGTATAGTTAACAATTTGTAATTTTAGTTCTAAATTGTTTATTTGAGAATTTCAAATTGACAACTTCAAATTGAAATATAGTTAACAATTTGTAATTTTTAGTTCTAAATTGTTTATTTAAGATTTTCAAATTGACAACTTCAAATTGAAGTATAGTTAACAATTTGTAATTTTTAGTTCTAAATTGTTTATTTGTGAATTTCAAATTGACAACTTTAAATTGAAGTATAGTTAACAATTTGAAACTATCAGTTCTAAATTGTTTATTTAAAATTTCAAATTGACAACTTCAAATTGAAGTATAGTTAACAATTTGTATGTTTTAGTTCTAAATTGTTTATTTGAAAAGTTGAAATTGACAACATCAAATTGAAGTGTAGTTAACAATTTGTAATTTTTAGTTCTAAATTGTTTATTTGAGAATTTCAAATTGACAACTTCAAATTGAAGTATAGTTAACAATTTGTAATTTTTAGTTCCAAATTGTTTATTTGAGAATTTCAAATTGACAACTTCAATTTGAAGTATAGTTAACAATTTGTAATTTTAGTTCTAAATTGTTTATTTGAGAATTTCAAATTGACAACTTCAAATTGAAATATAGTTAACAATTTGTAATTTTAGTTTTAAATTGTTTATTTGAGAATTTCAAATTGACAACTTCAAATTGAAGTATAGTTAACAATTTGTATTTTTAGTTCTAAATTGTTTATTTGAGAATTTCAAATTGACAACTTCAAATTGAAGTATAGTTAACAATTTGTAATTTTAGTTCTAAATTGTTTATTTGAGAATTTCAAATTGACAACTTCAAATTGAGTATAGTTAACAATTTGAAAATTTTAGTTCTAAATTGTTTATTTGAGAATTTCAAATTGACAACTTCAAATTGAAGTATAGGTAACAATTTGTAATTTTAGTTCTAAATTGTTAATTTGAGAATTTCAAATTGACAACTTCAAATTGAAGTATAGTTAACAATTTGAAATTATCAGTTCTAAATTGTTTATTTGAGAATTTTAAATTGACAACTTCAAATTGAAGTATAGTTAACAATTTGTAATTTTTAGTTCTAAATTGTTTATTTGAGAATTTCAAATTGACAACTTCAAATTGAAGTATAGTTAACAATTTGTAATTTTAGTTCTAAATTGTTTATTTGAGAATTTCAAATTGACAACTTCAAATTAAGTATAGTTAACAATTTGTAATTTTAGTTCTAAATTTTTATTTGAGAATTTTAAATTGACAACTTCAAATTGAAGTGTAGTGAACAATTTGTAATTTTAGTTCTAAGTTGTTATTTGAGAATTTCAAATCTACAACTTCAAATTGAAGTATAGTTAACAATTTGAAATTATCAGTTCTAAATTGTTTATTTGAGAATTTCAAATTGACAACTTCAAATTGAAGTATAGTTAACAATTTGTAATTTTACTTCTAAATTGTTTATTTAAGAATTTCAAATTGACAATTTCAAATTGAAGTGTAGTTAACAATTTGTAATTTTTAGTTCTAAATTGTTTATTTGAGAATTTTAAATTTACAACTTCAAATTGAAGTATAGTTAACAATTTGTAATTTTAGTTCTAAATTTTTATTTGAGAATTTTAAATTGACAACTTCAAATTGAAGTGTAGTGAACAATATGAAATTTTTTAGTTCTAAGTTGTTATTTGAGAATTTCAAATCTACAACTTCAAATTGAAGTATAGTTAACAATTTGAAACTATCAGTTCTAAATTGTTTATTTGAGAATTTCAAATTGACAACTTCAAATTGAAGTATAGTTAACAATTTGTAATTTTACTTCTAAATTGTTTATTTAAGAATTTCAAATTGACAATTTCAAATTGAAGTGTAGTTAACAATTTGTAATTTTTAGTTCTAAATTCTTTATTTGAGAATTTCAAATTGACAACTTCAAATTGAAGTATAGTTAACAATTTGGAATTTTAGTTCTAAATTGTTTATTTGAGAATTTCAAATTGCCAACTTCAAATTGAAGTATAGTTAACAATTTGTAAATTTTAGTTCTAAATTGTTTATTTAAGAATTTCAAATTGACAACTTCAAATTAAAGTATAGTTAACACTATGTAATTTTAGTTCTAAATTGTTTATTTGAGAATTTCAAATTGACAACTTCAAATTGAAGTATAGTTAACAATTTGTAATTTTATTTCTAAATTGTTTATTTGAGAATTTCAAATTGACAACTTCAAATTGAAGTATAGTTAACAATTTGTAATTTTAGTTCTAAATTGTTTATTTGAGAATTTCAAATTGACAACTTCAAATTAAAGTATAGTTAACAATTTGTAATTTTAGTTCTAAATTGTTTATTTGAGAATTTCAAATTGACAACTTCAAATTGAAGTATAGTTAACAATTTGTAATTTTTAGTTCTAAATTGTTTATTTAAAATTTCAAATTGACAACTTCAAATTGAAGTATAGTTAACAATTTGAAATTTTTAGTTCTAAATTGTTTATTTGAGAATTTGAAATTGACAACTTCAAATTGAAGTTAGTTAACAATTTGTAATTTTAGTTCTAAATTGGTTTTTTGAGAATTTCAAATTGACAACTTCAAATTAAAGTATAGTTAACAATTTGTAATTTTTAGTTCTAAATTTTTATTTGAGAATTTCAAATTGACAACTTCAAATTGAAGTATAGTTAACAATTTGTAATTTTAGTTCTAAATTGTTTATTTGAGAATTTCAAATTGACAACTTCAAATTGAAGTATAGTTAACAATTTGTATTTTTAGTTCTAAATTGTTTATTTGAGAATTTCAAATTGACAACTTCAAATTGAAATATAGTTAACAATTTGTAATTTTAGTTTAAATTGTTTATTTGAGAATTTCAAATTGACAACTTCAAATTGAAGTATAGTTAACAATTTGAAACTATCAGTTCTAAATTGTTTATTTGAGAATTTCAAATTGACAACTTCAAATTAAGTATAGTTAACAATTTGTAATTTTTAGTTCTAAATTGTTTATTTGAGAATTTCAAATTGACAACTTCAAATTGAAGTATAGTTAACAATTTGTAATTTTAGTTCTAAATTGTATATTTGAGAATTTCAAATTGACAACTTCAAATTGAAGTATAGTTAACAATTTGTAATTTTTAGTTCTAAATTGTTTATTTGAGAATTTCAAATTGACAACTTCAAATTGAGGTATAGTTAACAATTTGTAATTTTAGTTCTAAATTGTTTATTTGAGAATTTCAAATTGACAACTTCAAATTGAGTATAGTTAACAATTTGTAATTTTTAGTTCTAAATTGTTTATTTGAGAATTTCAAATTGACATTCAAATTGAAGTATAGTTAACAATTTGGAATTCTTAGTTCTAAATTGTTTATTTGAGAATTTCAAATTGACAACTTCAAATTGAAGTATAGTTAACAATTTGTAATTTTTAGTTCTAAATTGTTTATTTGAGAATTTCAAATTGACAACTTCAAATTGAAGTATAGTTAACAATTTGAAATTTTTAGTTCCAAATTGTTTATTTGAGAATTTCAAATTGACAACTTCAAATTGAAGTATAGTTAACAATTTGAAATGTTTTAGTTCTAAATTGTTTATTTGAGAATTTCAAATTGACAACTTCAAATTGAAGTTAGTTAACAATTTGTAATTTTAGTTCTAAATTTTTATTTGAGAATTTCAAATTGACAACTTCAAATTGAAGTATAGTTAACAATTTCTAATTTTAGTTCTAAATTGTTTAATTGAGAATTTCAAATTGACAACTTCAAATTGAAGTATAGTTAACAATTTGTAACTATCAGTTCTAAATTGTTTATTTGAGAATTTCAAATTGACAACTTCAAATTGAAGTATAGTTAACAATTTGTAATTTTTAGTTCTAAATTGTTTATTTGAGAATTTCAAATTGACAACTTCAAATTGAAGTATAGTTAACAATTTGAAACTATCAGTTCTAAATTGTTTATTTGAGAATTTCAAATTGACAACTTCAAATTGAAGTATAGTTAACAATTTGTAATTTTAAGTTCTAAATTGTTTATTTGAGAATTTCAAATTGACAACTTCAAATTGAAATATAGTTAACAATTTGTAATTTTTAGTTCTAAATTGTTTATTTGAGAATTTCAAATTGACAACTTCAAATTGAAGTATAGTTAACAATTTGAAACTTTTCAGTTCTTAATTGTTTATTTGAGAATTTCAAATTGACAACTTCAAATTGAAGTATAGTTAACAATTTGTAATTTTAGTTCTAAATTGTTTATTTGAGAATTTCAAATTGACAACTTCAAATTGAAGTATAGTTAACAATTTGAATATCAGTTCTAAATTGTTTATTTGAGAATTTCAAATTGACAACTTCAAATTGAAGTATAGTTAACAATTTGTAATTTTAGTTCTAAATTGTTTATTTGAGAATTTCAAATTGACAACTTCAAATTGAAGTATAGTTAACAATTTTAAACTATCAGTTCTAAATTGTTTATTTGAGAATTTCAAATTGACAACTTCAAGTTGAGGAATTGTTAACTATTGGTATTTTTAGTTCTAAATTGTTTATTATGAATTTCAAATTGACAACTTCAAATTGAAGTGTAGTTAACAATTTGTAATTTTAGTTCTAAATTGTTTATTTGAGAATTGCAAATTGACAACTTCAAATTGAAGTATAGTTAACAATTTGTAATTTTAGTTCTAAATTGTTTATTTGAGAATTTCAAATTGACAACTTCAAATTGAAATATAGTTAACAATTTGAAATTTTTTAGTTCTAAATTGTTTATTTAATAATTTCAAATTGACAACTTCAAATTGAAGTATAGTTAACAATTTGTAATTTTTAGTTCTAAATTGTTTATTTGAGAATTTCAAATTGACAACTTCAAATTGAAGTATAGTTAACAATTTGTAATTTTTAGTTCTAAATTGTTTATTTGAGAATTTCAAATTGACAACTTCAATTTGAAGTATAGTTAACAATTTGTAATTTTTAGTTCCAAATTGTTTATTTAAGAATTTCAAATTGACAACTTCAAATTGAAGTATAGTTAACAATTTGTAATTTTTAGTTCTAAATTGTTTATTTGAGAATTTCAAATTAACAACTTCAAATTGAAGTATAGTTAACAATTTGTAATTTTAGTTCTAAATTGTTTATTTAAGAATTTCAAATTGACAATTTCAAATTGAAGTATAGTTAACAATTTGTAATTTTAGTTCTAAATTGTTTATTTGAGAATTTTAAATTTACAACTTCAAATTGAAGTATAGTTAACAATTTGTAATTTTAGTTCCAAATTGTTTATTTGAGAATTTCAAATTGACAACTTCAAGTTGAGGATATTGTTAACAAATTGGTAATTTTAGTTCTAAATTGTTTATTTGAGAATTTCAAATTGACAACTTCAAATTGAAGTATAGTTAACAATTTGTAATTTTAGTTCTAAATTGTTTATTTGAGAATTTCAAATTGACAACTTCAAATTGAAGTATAGTTAACAATTTGTAATTTTAGTTCTAAATTGTTTATTTGAGAATTTCAAATTGACAACTTCAAATTGAAATATAGTTAACAATTTGTAATTTTAGTTCTAAATTGTTTATTTAAGAATTTTCAAATTGACAACTTCAAATTGAAGTATAGTTAACAATTTGTAATTTTAGTTCTAAATTGTTTATTTGAGAATTTCAAATTGACAACTTTAAATTGAAGTATAGTTAACAATTTGTAAATTATAGTTCTAAATTGTTTATTTAAAATTTCAAATTGACAACTTCAAATTGAAGTATAGTTAACAATTTGTATGTTTTAGTTCTAAATTGTTTATTTGAAAAATTTAAATTGACAACATCAAATTGAAGTGTAGTTAACAATTTGTAATTTTTAGTTCTAAATTGTTTATTTGAGAATTTCAAATTGACAACTTCAAATTGAAGTATAGTTAACAATTTGTAATTTTTAGTTCTAAATTGTTTATTTGAGAATTTCAAATTGACAACTTAAAATTTGAAGTATAGTTAACAATTTGTAATTTTTATTTCCCAAATTGTTTATTTGAAAATTTTACAAATTGACAACTTCAAATTGAAGTATAGTTAACAATTTGTAATTTTTAGTTCTAAATTGTTTATTTGAGAATTTAAATTGACAACTTCAAATTGAAGTATAGTTAACAATTTGTAATTTTAGTTCTAAATTGTTTATTTGAGAATTTCAAATTGACAACTTCAAATTGAAGTATAGTTAACAATTTGTAATTTTTAGTTCTAAATTGTTTATTTGAGAATTTCAAATTGACAACTTCAAATTGAAGTATAGTTAACAATTTGTAATTTTAGTTCTAAATTGTTTATTTGAGAATTTCAAATTGACAACTTCAAATTGAAGTATAGTTAACAATTTGTAATTTTTAGTTCTAAATTGTTTATTTGAGAATTTCAAATTGACAACTTCATATTGAAGTATAGTTAACAATTTGTAATTTTTAGTTCTAAATTGTTTATTTGAATTTTTCAAATTGACAACTTCAAATTGAAGTATAGTTAACAATTTGTAATTTTTAGTTCTAAATTGTTTATTTGAGAATTTCAAATTGACAACTTCAAATTGAAGTATAGTTAACAATTTGTAATTTTAGTTCTAAATTGTTTATTTGAGAATTTCAAATTGACAACTTCAAATTGAAGTATAGTTAACAATTTGTAATTTTAGTTCTAAATTGTTTATTTGAGAATTTTAAATTGACAACTTTAAATTGAAGTATAGTTAACAATTTGTAATTTTTAGTTCTAAATTGTTTATTTGAGAATTTTAAATTGACAACTTTAAATTGAAGTATAGTTAACAATTTGTAATTTTTAGTTCTAAGTTGTTTATTTGTGAATTTCAAATTGACAACTTCAAATTGAAGTATAGTTAACAATTTGTAATTTTAGTTCTAAATTGTTTATTTGAGAATTTCAAATTGACAACTTCAAATTGAAGTATAGTTAACAATTTGTAATTTTTAGTTCTAAATTGTTTATTTGAGAATTTCAAATTGACAACTTCAAATTGAAGTATAGTTAACAATTTGTAATTTTTAGTTCTAAATTGTTTATTTGAGAATTTCAAATTGACAACTTCAAATTGAAGTATAGTTAACAATTTGTAATTTTAGTTCTAAATTGTTTATTTGAGAATTTCAAATTGACAACTTCAAATTGAAGTATAGTTAACAATTTGTAATTTTTAGTTCTAAATTGTTTATTTGAGAATTTCAAATTGACAACTTCAAATTGAAGTATAGTTAACAATTTGTAATTTTAGTTCTAAATTGTTTATTTGAGAATTTCAAATTGACAACTTCAAATTGAAGTATAGTTAACAATTTGTAATTTTTAGTTCTAAATTGTTTATTTGAGAATTTCAAATTGACAACTTCAAATTGAAGTATAGTTAACAATTTGTAATTTTTAGTTCTAAATTGTTTATTTGAGAATTTCAAATTGACAACTTCAAATTGAAGTATAGTTAACAATTTGTAATTTTAGTTCTAAATTGTTTATTTGAGAATTTCAAATTGACAACTTCAAATTGAAGTATAGTTAACAATTTGTAATTTTAGTTCTAAATTGTTTATTTGAGAATTTCAAATTGACAACTTCAAATTGAAGTATAGTTAACAATTTGTAATTTTAGTTCTAAATTGTTTATTTGAGAATTTCAAATTGACAACTTCAAATTGAAGTATAGTTAACAATTTGTAATTTTAGTTCTAAATTGTTTATTTAAGAATTTCAAATTGACAACTTCAAATTGAAGTATAGTTAACAATTTGTAATTTTTAGTTCTAAATTGTTTATTTGAGAATTTCAAATTACAACTTCAAATTGAAGTATAGTTAACAATTTGTAATTTTAGTTCTAAATTGTTTATTTGAGAATTTTAAATTGACAACTTCAAATTGAAGTATAGTTAACAATTTGTAATTTTTAGTTCTAAATTGTTTATTTGAGAATTTCAAATTGACAACTTCAAATTGAAGTATAGTTAACAATTTGAAACTATCAGTTCTAAATTGTTTATTTGAGAATTTCAAATTGACAACTTCAAATTGAAGTATAGTTAACAATTTGTAATTTTATTCTAAATTGTTTATTTGAGAATTTCAAATTGACAACTTCAAATTGAAGTATAGTTAACAATTTGTAATTTTAGTTCTAAATTGTTTATTTGAGAATTTCAAATTGACAACTTCAAATTGAAGTATAGTTAACAATTTGAATTTTTAGTTCTAAATTGTTTATTTGAGAATTTCAAATTCACAACTTCAAATTGAAGTATAGTTAACAATTTGTAATTTTCAGTTCTAAATTGTGTATTTGAGAATTTCAAATTGACAACTTCAAATTGAACTATAGTTAACAATTTGTAATTTTAGTTCTAAATTGTTTATTTGAGAATTTCAAATTGACAACTTCAAATTGAAGTATAGTTAACAATTTGTAATTTTTAGTTCTAAATTGTTTATTTGAGAATTTCAAATTGACAACTTCAAATTGAAGTATAGTTAACAATTTGTAATTTTAGTTCTAAATTGTTTATTTGAGAATTTCAAATTGACAACTTCAAATTAAAGTATAGTTAACAATTTGTAATTTTTAGTTCTAAATTGTTTATTTGAGAATTTCAAATTGACAACTTCAAATTGAAGTATAGTTAACAATTTGTAATTTTAGTTCTAAATTGTTTATTTGAGAATTTCAAATTGACAACTTCAAATTGAAGTATAGTTAACAATTTGTAATTTTTAGTTCTAAATTGTTTATTTGAGAATTTCAAATTGACAACTTCAAATTGAAGTATAGTTAACAATTTGTAATTTTAGTTCTAAATTGTTTATTTGAGAATTTCAAATTGACAACTTCAAATTGAAGTATAGTTAACAATTTGTTATTTTTAGTTCTAAATTGTTTATTTGAGAATTTCAAATTGACAACTTCAAATTGAAGTATAGTTAACAATTTGTAATTTTTAGTTCTAAATTGTTTATTTGAGAATTTCAAATTGACAACTTCAAATTGAAGTATAGTTAACAATTTGAAATTTTTTAGTTCTAAATTGTTTATTTGAGAATTTCAAATTGACAACTTCAAATTGAAGTATAGTTAACAATTTGTAATTTTAGTTCTAAATTGTTTATTTGAGAATTTCAAATTGACAACTTCAAATTGAAGTATAGTTAACAATTTGTAATTTTAGTTCTAAATTGTTTATTTGAGAATTTCAAATTGACAACTTCAAATTGAAGTATAGTTAACAATTTGTAATTTTAGTTCTAAATTGTTTATTTGAGAATTTCAAATTGACAACTTCAAATTGAAGTATAGTTAACAATTTGAAATTTTTAGTTCTAAATTGTTTATTTGAGAATTTCAAATTGACAACTTCAAATTGAAGTATAGTTAACAATTTGTAATTTTAGTTCTAAATTGTTTATTTGAGAATTTCAAATTGACAACTTCAAATTGAAGTATAGTTAACAATTTGTAATTTTAGTTCTAAATTGTTTATTTGAGAATTTCAAATTGACAACTTCAAATTGAAGTATAGTTAACAATTTGTAATTTTTAGTTCTAAATTGTTTATTTGAGAATTTCAAATTGACAACTTCAAATTGAAGTATAGTTAACAATTTGTAATTTTTAGTTCTAAATTGTTTATTTGAGAATTTCAAATTGACAACTTCAAATTGAAGTATAGTTAACAATTTGAAACTATCAGTTCTAAATTGTTTATTTGAGAATTTCAAATTGACAACTTCAAATTGAAGTATAGTTAACAATTTGTAATTTTAGTTCTAAATTGTTTATTTGAGAATTTCAAATTGACAACTTCAAATTGAAGTATAGTTAACAATTTGTAATTTTAGTTCTAAATTGTTTATTTGAGAATTTCAAATTGACAACTTCAAATTGAAGTATAGTTAACAATTTGTAATTTTTAGTTCTAAATTGTTTATTTGAGAATTTCAAATTGACAACTTCAAATTGAAGTATAGTTAACAATTTGTAATTTTTAGTTCTAAATTGTTTATTTGAGAATTTCAAATTGACAACTTCAAATTGAAGTATAGTTAACAATTTGTAATTTTTAGTTCTAAATTGTTTATTTGAGAATTTCAAATTGACAACTTCAAATTGAAGTATAGTTAACAATTTGTAATTTTAGTTCTAAATTGTTTATTTGAGAATTTCAAATTGACAACTTCAAATTGAAGTATAGTTAACAATTTGTAATTTTTAGTTCTAAATTGTTTATTTGAGAATTTCAAATTGACAACTTCAAATTGAAGTATAGTTAACAATTTGTAATTTTTAGTTCTAAATTGTTTATTTGAGAATTTCAAATTGACAACTTCAAATTGAAGTATAGTTAACAATTTGTAATTTTTAGTTCTAAATTGTTTATTTGAGAATTTCAAATTGACAACTTCAAATTGAAGTATAGTTAACAATTTGTAATTTTAGTTCTAAATTGTTTATTTGAGAATTTCAAATTGACAACTTCAAATTGAAGTATAGTTAACAATTTGTAATTTTAGTTCTAAATTGTTTATTTGAGAATTTCAAATTGACAACTTCAAATTGAAGTATAGTTAACAATTTGTAATTTTAGTTCTAAATTGTTTATTTGAGAATTTCAAATTGACAACTTCAAATTGAAGTATAGTTAACAATTTGTAATTTTAGTTCTAAATTGTTTATTTGAGAATTTCAAATTGACAACTTCAAATTGAAGTATAGTTAACAATTTGTAATTTTTAGTTCTAAATTGTTTATTTGAGAATTTCAAATTGACAACTTCAAATTGAAGTATAGTTAACAATTTGTAATTTTAGTTCTAAATTGTTTATTTGAGAATTTCAAATTGACAACTTCAAATTGAAGTATAGTTAACAATTTGTAATTTTTAGTTCTAAATTGTTTATTTGAGAATTTCAAATTGACAACTTCAAATTGAAGTATAGTTAACAATTTGTAATTTTTAGTTCTAAATTGTTTATTTGAGAATTTCAAATTGACAACTTAAAATTGAAGTATAGTTAACAATTTGTAATTTTAGTTCTAAATTGTTTATTTGAGAATTTCAAATTGACAACTTCAAATTGAAGTATAGTTAACAATTTGTAATTTTAGTTCTAAATTGTTTATTTGAGAATTTCAAATTGACAACTTCAAATTGAAGTATAGTTAACAATTTGTAATTTTAGTTCTAAATTGTTTATTTGAGAATTTCAAATTGACAACTTCAAATTGAAGTATAGTTAACAATTTGTAATTTTCAGTTCTAAATTGTTTATTTGAGAATTTCAAATTGACAACTTCAAATTGAAGTATAGTTAACAATTTGTAATTTTTAGTTCTAAATTGTTTATTTGAGAATTTCAAATTGACAACTTCAAATTGAAGTATAGTTAACAATTTGTAATTTTTAGTTCTAAATTGTTTATTTGAGAATTTCAAATTGACAACTTCAAATTGAAGTATAGTTAACAATTTGTAATTTTAGTTCTAAATTGTTTATTTGAGAATTTCAAATTGACAACTTCAAATTGAAGTATAGTTAACAATTTGTAATTTTTAGTTCTAAATTGTTTATTTGAGAATTTCAAATTGACAACTTCAAATTGAAGTATAGTTAACAATTTGTAATTTTAGTTCTAAATTGTTTATTTGAGATTTTCAAATTGACAACTTCAAATTGAAGTATAGTTAACAATTTGAAACTATTAGTTCTAAATTGTTTATTTGAGAATTTCAAATTGACAACTTCAAATTGAAGTATAGTTAACAATTTGTAATTTTTAGTTCTAAATTGTTTATTTGAGAATTTCAAATTGACAACTTCAAATTGAAGTATAGTTAACAATTTGTAATTTTTAGTTCTAAATTGTTTATTTGAGAATTTCAAATTGACAACTTCAAATTGAAGTATAGTTAACAATTTGTAATTTTAGTTCTAAATTGTTTATTTGAGAATTTCAAATTGACAACTTCAAATTGAAGTATAGTTAACAATTTGTAATTTTAGTTCTAAATTGTTTATTTGAGAATTTCAAATTGACAACTTCAAATTGAAGTATAGTTAACAATTTGTAATTTTTAGTTCTAAATTGTTTATTTGAGAATTTCAAATTGACAACTTCAAATTGAAGTATAGTTAACAATTTGTAATTTTAGTTCTAAATTGTTTATTTGAGAATTTCAAATTGACAACTTCAAATTGAAGTATAGTTAACAATTTGTAATTTTTAGTTCTAAATTGTTTATTTGAGAATTTCAAATTGACAACTTCAAATTGAAGTATAGTTAACAATTTGTAATTTTTAGTTCTAAATTGTTTATTTGAGAATTTCAAATTGACAACTTCAAATTGAAGTATAGTTAACAATTTGTAATTTTTAGTTCTAAATTGTTTATTTGAGAATTTCAAATTGACAACTTCAAATTGAAGTATAGTTAACAATTTGTAATTTTTAGTTCTAAATTGTTTATTTGAGAATTTCAAATTGACAACTTCAAATTGAAGTATAGTTAACAATTTGTAATTTTAGTTCTAAATTGTTTATTTGAGAATTTCAAATTGACAACTTCAAATTGAAGTATAGTTAACAATTTGTAATTTTAGTTCTAAATTGTTTATTTGAGAATTTCAAATTGACAACTTCAAATTGAAGTATAGTTAACAATTTGTAATTTTTAGTTCTAAATTGTTTATTTGAGAATTTCAAATTGACAACTTCAAATTGAAGTATAGTTAACAATTTGTGATTTTTAGTTCTAAATTGTTTATTTGAGAATTTCAAATTGACAACTTCAAATTGAAGTATAGTTAACAATTTGTAATTTTAGTTCTAAATTGTTTATTTGAGAATTTCAAATTGACAACTTCAAATTGAAGTATAGTTAACAATTTGTAATTTTAGTTCTAAATTGTTTATTTGAGAATTTCAAATTGACAACTTCAAATTGAAGTATAGTTAACAATTTGTAATTTTTATTTTCTAAATTGTTTATTTGAGAATTTCAAATTGACAACTTCAAATTAAAGTATAGTTAACAATTTGTAATTTTTAGTTCTAAATTGTTTATTTGAGAATTTCAAATTGACAACTTCAAATTGAAGTATAGTTAACAATTTGTAATTTTAGTTCTAAATTGTTTATTTGAGAATTTCAAATTGACAACTTCAAATTGAAGTATAGTTAACAATTTGTAATTTTAGTTCTAAATTGTTTATTTGAGAATTTCAAATTGACAACTTCAAATTGAAGTATAGTTAACAATTTGTAATTTTTAGTTCTAAATTGTTTATTTGAGAATTTCAAATTGACAACTTCAAATTGAAGTATAGTTAATAATTTGTAATTTTAGTTCTAAATTGTTTATTTGAGAATTTCAAATTGACAACTTCAAATTGAAGTATAGTTAACAATTTGTAATTTTAGTTCTAAATTGTTTATTTGAGAATTTAAATTGACAACTTCAAATTGAAGTATAGTTAACAATTTGAATTTTTAGTTCTAAATTGTTTATTTGAGAATTTCAAATTGACAACTTCAAATTGAAGTATAGTTAACAATTTGTAATTTTAGTTCTAAATTGTTTATTTGAGAATTTCAAATTGACAACTTCAAATTGAAGTATAGTTAACAATTTGTATTTTAGTTCTAAATTGTTTATTTGAGAATTTCAAATTGACAACTTCAAATTGAAGTATAGTTAACAATTTGTAATTTTAGTTCTAAATTGTTTATTTGAGAATTTCAAATTGACAACTTCAAATTGAAGTATAGTTAACAATTTGTAATTTTAGTTCTAAATTGTTTATTTGAGATTTTCAAATTGACAACTTCAATTGAAGTATAGTTAACAATTTGAAACTATTAGTTCTAAATGGTTTATTTGAGAATTTCAAATTGACAACTATAAATTGAAGGATAGTTAACAATTTGTCATTTTTAGTTCTAAATTGTTTATTTGAGAATTTCAAATTGACAACTTCAAATTGAAGTATAGTTAACAATTTGGAATTTTTGTTCTAAATTGTTTATTTGAGAATTTCAAATTGACAACTTCAAATTGAAGTATAGTTAACAATTTGTAATTTTAGTTCTAAATTGTTTATTTGAGAATTTCAAATTGACAACTTCAAATTGAAGTATAGTTAACAATTTGTAATTTTAGTTCTAAATTGTTTATTTGAGAATTTCAAATTGACAACTTCAAATTGAAGTATAGTTAACAATTTGTAATTTTTAGTTCTAAATTGTTTATTTAAGAATTTCAAATTGACAACTTCAAATTGAAGTATAGTTAACAATTTGTAATTTTAGTTCTAAATTGTTTATTTGAGAATTTCAAATTGACAACTTCAAATTGAAGTATAGTTAAAATTTGTAATTTTTAGTTCTAAATTGTTTATTTGAGAATTTCAAATTGACAACTTCAAATTGAAGTATAGTTAACAATTTGTAATTTTAGTTCTAAATTGTTTATTTGAGAATTTAAATTGACAACTTCAAATTGAAGTATAGTTAACAATTTGTAATTTTAGTTCTAAATTGTTTATTTGAGAATTTCAAATTGACAACTTCAAATTGAAGTATAGTTAACAATTTGTAATTTTAGTTCTAAATTGTTTATTTGAGAATTTCAAATTGACAACTTCAAATTGAAGTATAGTTAACAATTTGTAATTTTTAGTTCTAAATTGTTTATTTGAGAATTTCAAATTGACAACTTCAAATTGAAGTATAGTTAACAATTTGTAATTTTAGTTCTAAATTGTTTATTTGAGAATTTCAAATTGACAACTTCAAATTGAAGTATAGTTAACAATTTGTAATTTTTAGTTCTAAATTGTTTATTTGAGAATTTCAAATTGACAACTTCAAATTGAAGTATAGTTAACAATTTGTAATTTTTAGTTCTAAATTGTTTATTTGAGAATTTCAAATTGACAACTTCAAATTGAAGTATAGTTAACAATTTGTAATTTTTAGTTCCAAATTGTTTATTTAAGAATTTCAAATTGACAACTTCAAATTGAAGTATAGTTAACAATTTGTAATTTTTAGTTCTAAATTGTTTATTTAAGAATTTCAAATTGACAACTTCAAATTGAAGTATAGTTAACAATTTGTAATTTTAGTTCTAAATTGTTTATTTGAGAATTTCAAATTCACAACTTCAAATTGAAATATAGTTAACAATTTGTAATTCTTAGTTTTAAATTGTTTATTTGAGAATTTCAAATTGACAACTTCAAATTGAAGTATAGTTAACAATTTGAAACTATCAGTTCTAAATTGTTTATTTGAGAACTTCAAATTGACAACTTCAAATTGAAGTATAGTTAACAATTTGAAATTTTTTAGTTCTAAATTGTTTATTTGAGAATTTCAAATTGACAACTTCAAATTGAAGTATAGTTAACAATTTGTAATTTTAGTTCTAAATTGTTTATTTGAGAATTTCAAATTGACAACTTCAAATTGAAGTATAGTTAACAATTTGTAATTTTAGTTCTAAATTGTTTATTTGAGAATTTCAAATTGACAACTTCAAATTGAAGTATAGTTAACAATTTGTAATTTTTAGTTCTAAATTGTTTATTTGAGAATTTCAAATTGACAACTTCAAATTGAAGTATAGTTAACAATTTGAAACTATCAGTTCTAAATTGTTTATTTGAGAATTTCAAATTGACAACTTCAAATTGAAGTATAGTTAACAATTTGTAATTTTTAGTTCTAAATTGTTTATTTGAGAATTTCAAATTGACAACTTCAAATTGAAGTATAGTTAACAATTTGTAATTTTAGTTCTAAATTGTTTATTTGAGAATTTCAAATTGACAACTTCAAATTGAAGTATAGTTAACAATTTGTAATTTTTAGTTCTAAATTGTTTATTTGAGAATTTCAAATTGACAACTTCAAATTGAAGTATAGTTAACAATTTGAAACTATCAGTTCTAAATTGTTTATTTGAGAATTTCAAATTGACAACTTCAAATTGAAGTATAGTTAACAATTTGTAATTTTAGTTCTAAATTGTTTATTTGAGAATTTCAAATTGACAACTTCAAATTGAAGTATAGTTAACAATTTGTAATTTTAGTTCTAAATTGTTTATTTGAGAATTTCAAATTGACAACTTCAAATTGAAGTATAGTTAACAATTTGTAATTTTAGTTCTAAATTGTTTATTTGAGAATTTCAAATTGACAACTTCAAATTGAAGTATAGTTAACAATTTGTAATTTTAGTTCTAAATTGTTTATTTGAGAATTTCAAATTGACAACTTCAAATTGAAGTATAGTTAACAATTTGTAATTTTTAGTTCTAAATTGTTTATTTGAGAATTTCAAATTGACAACTTCAAATTGAAGTATAGTTAACAATTTGTAATTTTTAGTTCTAAATTGTTTATTTGAGAATTTCAAATTGACAACTTCAAATTGAAGTATAGTTAACAATTTGTAATTTTAGTTCTAAATTGTTTATTTGAGAATTTCAAATTGACAACTTCAAATTGAAGTATAGTTAACAATTTGTAATTTTAGTTCTAAATTGTTTATTTGAGAATTTCAAATTGACAACTTCAAATTGAAGTATAGTTAACAATTTGTAATTTTTAGTTCTAAATTGTTTATTTGAGAATTTCAAATTGACAACTTCAAATTGAAGTATAGTTAACAATTTGTAATTTTTAGTTCTAAATTGTTTATTTGAGAATTTCAAATTGACAACTTCAAATTAAAAGTATAGTTAACAATTTGTAATTTTAGTTCTAAATTGTTTATTTGAGAATTTCAAATTGACAACTTCAAATTGAAGTATAGTTAACAATTTGTAATTTTAGTTCTAAATTGTTTATTTGAGAATTTCAAATTGACAACTTCAAATTGGAGTATAGTTAACAATTTGTAATTTTTAGTTCTAAATTGTTTATTTGAGAATTTCAAATTGACAACTTCAAATTGAAGTATAGTTAACAATTTGTAATTTTTAGTTCTAAATTGTTTATTTGAGAATTTCAAATTGACAATTTTCAAATTGAAGTATAGTTAACAATTTGTAATTTTTAGTTTTAAATTGTTTATTTGAGAATTTCAAATTGACAACTTCAAATTGAAGTATAGTTAACAATTTGTAATTTTTAGTTCTAAATTGTTTATTTGAGAATTTCAAATTGACAACTTCAAATTGAAGTATAGTTAACAATTTGTAATTTTTAGTTCTAAATTGTTTATTTGAGAATTTCAAATTGACAACTTCAAATTGAAGTATAGTTAACAATTTGAAACTATCAGTTCTAAATTGTTTATTTGAGAATATCAAATTGACAACTTCAAATTGAAGTATAGTTAACAATTTGTAATTTTTAGTTTAAATTGTTTATTTGAGAATTTCAAATTGACAACTTCAAATTGAAGTATAGTTAACAATTTGAATTTTAGTTCTAAATTGTTTATTTGAGAATTTCAAATTGACAACTTCAAATTGAAGTATAGTTAACAATTTGTAATTTTTAGTTCTAAATTGTTTATTTGAGAATTTCAAATTGACAACTTCAAATTGAAGTATAGTTAACAATTTGAATATTTAGTTCTAAATTGTTTATTTGAGAATTTCAAATTGACAACTTCAAATTGAAGTATAGTTAACAATTTGTAATTTTAGTTCTAAATTGTTTATTTGAGAATTTCAAATTGACAACTTCAAATTGAAGTATAGTTAACAATTTGTAATTTTAGTTCTAAATTGTTTATTTGAGAATTTCAAATTGACAACTTCAAATTGAAGTATAGTTAACAATTTGTAATTTTAGTTCTAAATTGTTTATTTGAGAATTTAAATTGACAACTTCAAATTGAAGTATAGTTAACAATTTGTAATTTTAGTTCTAAATTGTTTATTTGAGAATTTCAAATTGACAACTTCAAATTGAAGTATAGTTAACAATTTGTAATTTTAGTTCTAAATTGTTTATTTGAGAATTTCAAATTGAAACTTCAAATTGAAGTATAGTTAACAATTTGTAATTTTAGTTCCAAATTGTTTATTTGAGAATTTTAAATTGACAACTTCAAATTGAAGTATAGTTAACAATTTGTAATTTTTAGTTCTAAATTGTTTATTTGAGAATTTCAAATTGACAACTTCAAATTGAAGTATAGTTAACAATTTGTAATTTTTAGTTCTAAATTGTTTATTTGAGAATTTCAAATTGACAACTTCAAATTGAAGTATAGTTAACAATTTGTATTTTTAGTTCTAAATTGTTTATTTGAGAATTTCAAATTGACAACTTCAAATTGAAGTTAGTTAACAATTTGTAATTTTAGTTCTAAATTGTTTATTTGAGAATTTTAAATTAACATCTTCAAATTGAAGTATAGTTAACAATTTGTAATTTTTAGTTCTAAATTGTTTATTTGAGAATTTCAAATTGACAACTTCAAATTGAAGTATAGTTAACAATTTGTAATTTTTAGTTCCAAATTGTTTATTTAAGAATTTCAAATTGACAACTTCAAATTGAAGTATAGTTAACAATTTGTAATTTTTAGTTCTAAATTGTTTATTTGAGAATTTCAAATTGACAACTTCAAATTGAAGTATAGTTAACAATTTGTAATTTTAGTTCCAAATTGTTTATTAGAGAATTTCAAATTGACAACTTCAAATTGAAGTATAGTTAACAATTTGTAATTTTTAGTTCTAAATTGTTTATTTGAGAATTTTAAATTGACATCTTCAAATTGTAGTATAGTTAACAATTTGTAATTTTAGTTCTAAATTGTTTATTTGAGAATTTCAAATTGACAACTTCAAATTGAAGTATAGTTAACAATTAGTAACTTTTAGTTCTAAATTGTTTATTTGAGATATTTAAATTGACAACTTCAAATTGATGTATAGTTAACAGTTTGTAATTTTTAGTTTTAATTGTTTATTTGAGAATTTCAAATTGACAACTTCAAAATGAAGTATAGTTAACAATTTGTAAATTTTAGTTCTAAATTGTTTATTTGAGAATTTCAATTGACAACTTCAAATTGAAGTATAGGTAACAATTTGTAATTTTAGTTCTAAATTGTTTATTTGAGAATTTCAAACTACAACTTCAAATTGAAGTATAGTTAACAATTTGTAATTTTAGTTCCAAATTGTTTATTTGAGAATTTCAAATTGACAACTTCAAATTGAAGTATAGTTAACAATTTGTAATTTTTAGTTCTAAATTGTTTATTTGAGAATTTCAAATTGACAACTCAAATTGAAGTATAGTTAACAATTTGTAATTTTAGTTCTAAATTGTTTATTTGAGAATTTCAAATTGACAACTCAAATTGAAGTATAGTTAACAATTTGTAATTTTAGTTCTAAATTGTTTATTTGAGAATTTCAAATTGACAACTTCAAATTGAAGTATAGTTAACAATTTGTAATTTTAGTTCTAAATTGTTTATTTGAGAATTTCAAATTGACAACTTCAAATTGAAGTATAGTTAACAATTTGTAATTTTATTTCCCTAAATTGTTTATTTGAGAATTTCAAATTGACAACTCAAATTGAAGTATAGTTAACAATTTGTAATTTTAGTTCTAAATTGTTTATTTGAGAATTTCAAATTGACAATTTCAAATTGAAGTATAGTTAACAATTTGTAATTTTTAGTTCTAAATTGTTTATTTGAGAATTTCAAATTGACAACTTCAAATTGAAGTATAGTTAAAATTTGAAAATTTTAGTTCTAAATTGTTTATTTGAGAATTTCAAATTGACAACTTCAAATTGAAGTATAGTTAACAATTTGGAATTTTAGTTCTAAATTGTTTATTTGAGAATTTCAAATTGACAACTTCAAATTGAAGTATAGTTAACAATTTGAAATTTAGTTCTAAATTGTTTATTTGAGAATTTCAAATTGACAACTTCAAATTGAAGTATAGTTAACAATTTGTAATTTTAGTTCTAAATTGTTTATTTAGAATTTCAAATTGACAACTTCAAATTGAAGTATAGTTAACAATTTGTAATTTTAGTTCTAAATTGTTTATTTGAGAATTTTAAATTGACAACTTCAAATTGAGTATAGTTAACAATTTGTAATTTTTAGTTCTAAATTGTTTATTTGAGAATTTCAAATTGACAACTTCAAATTGAAGTATAGTTAACAATTTGTAATTTTAGTTCTAAATTGTTTATTTGAGAATTTCAAATTGACAACTTCAAATTGAAGTATAGTTAACAATTTGTAATTTTTAGTTCTAAATTGTTTATTTGAGAATTTTAAATTGACAATTTCAAATTGAAGTATAGTTAACAATTTGTAATTTTTAGTTCTAAATTGTTTATTTGAGAATATCAAATTGACAACTTCAAATTGAAGTATAGTTAACAATTTGTAACTATTAGTTCTAAATTGTTTATTTCAGAATTTCAAATTGACAACTTCAAATTGAAGTATAGTTAACAATTTGTAATTTTTAGTTCTAAATTGTTTATTTGAGAATTTCAAATTGACAACTTCAAATTGAAGTATAGTTAACAATTTGTAATTTTTAGTTCTAAATTGTTTATTTGAGAATTTCAAATTGACAACTTCAAATTGAAGTATAGTTAACAATTTGAAACTATCAGTTCTAAATTGTTTATTTGAGAATTTCAAATTGACAACTTCAAATTAAAGTATAGTTAACAATTTGTAATTTTTACTTCTAAATTGTTTATTTAAGAATTCCAAATTCACAACTTCAAATTGAAATATAGTTAACAATTTGTAATTTTTAGTTCTAAATTGTTTATTTAAGAATTTCAAATTGACAACTTCAAATTGAAGTATAGTTAACAATTTGTATGTTTTAGTTCTAAATTGTTTATTTAAGAATTTGAAATTGACAACTTCAAATTGAAGTATAGTTAACAATTTGTAACTTTCAGTTCTAAATTGTTTATTTGAGATTTCAAATTGACAACTTCAAATTAAAGTATAGTTAACAATTTGTAATTTTAGTTCTAAATTGTTTATTTCAGAATTTCAAATTCACTACTTCAAATTGAAGTATAGTTAACAATTTGTAATTTTTAGTTCTAAATTGTTTATTTGAGAATTTCAAAGTGACAACTTCAAATTGAAATATAGTTAACAATTTGTAATTTTAGTTTTAAATTGTTTATTTGAGAATTTCAAATAACAACTTCAAATTGAAGTATAGTTAACAATTTGAAACTATCAGTTCTAAATTGTTTATTTGAGAATTTCAAATTGACAACTTCAAATTGAAGTATAGTTAACAATTTGTAATTTTTAGTTCTAAATTGTTTATTTGAGAATTTCAAATTGACAACTTCAAATTGAAGTATAGTTAACAATTTGTAATTTTTAGTTCTAAATTGTTTATTTGAGAATTTCAAATTGACAACTTCAAATTGAAGTATAGTTAACAATTTGTAATTTTTAGTTCCAAATTGTTTATTTAATAATTCAAATTGACAACTTCAAATTGAAGTATAGTTAAGAATTTGTAATTTTAGTTCTAAATTGTTTATTTGAGAATTTCAAATTGACAACTTCAAATTGAAGTGTAGTTAACAATTTGTAATTTTAGTTCTAAATAGTTTATTTGAGAATTTCAAATTGACAACTTCAAATTGAAGTATAGTTAACAATTTGTAATTTTTAGTTCTAAATTGTTTATTTGAGAATTTCAAATTGACAACTTTAAATTGAAGTATAGTTAACAATTTGTATGTTTTAGTTCTAAATTGTTTATTTGAGAATTTCAAATTGACAACTTCAAATTGAAGTGTAGTTAACAATTTGTATGTTTTAGTTCTAAATTGTTTATTTGAGAATTTCAAATTGACAACTTCAAATTGAAGTATAGTTAACAATTTGTAATTTTTAGTTCTAAATTGTTTATTTGAGAATTTCAAATTGACAACTTCAAATTGAAGTATAGTTAACAATTTGTAATTTTAGTTCTAAATTGTTTATTTGAGAATTTCAAATTGACAACTTCAAATTGAAGTATAGTTAACAATTTGAAACTATTAGTTCTAAATTGTTTATTTGAGAATTTCAAATTGACAACTTCAAATTGAAGTATAGTTAACAATTGTAATTTTAGTTTTAAATTGTTTATTTGAGAATTTCAAATTATCAACTACAAATTGAAGTATAGTTAACAATTTATAATTTTTAGTTCTAAATTGTTTTTTGAGAATTTCAAATTGAGAACTTCAAATTGAAGTATAGTTAACAATTTGAAACTATCAGTTCTAAATTGTTTATTTGAGAATTTTAAATTGACAACTTCAAATTGAAGTATAGTTAACAATTTGTAATTTTAGTTCTAAATTGTTTAATTGAGAATTTCAAATTGACAACTTCAAATTGAAGTATAGTTAACAATTTGAAACTATCAGTTCTAAATTGTTTATTTGAGAATTTCAAATTGACAACTTCAAATTGAAGTATAGTTAACAATTTGTAATTTTAGTTCTAAATTGTTTATTTGAGAATTTCAAATTGACAAGTTCAAATTGAAATATAGTTAACAATTTGTAATTTTAGTTCTAAATTGTTTATTTAAGAATTTCAAATTGACAACTTCAAATTGAAGTATAGTTAACAATTTGTAATTTTTAGTTCTAAATTGTTTATTTGAGAATTTCAAATTGACAATTTCAAATTGAAGTATAGTTAACAATTTGAAACTATCAGTTCTAAATTGTTTATTTGAGAATTTCAAATTGACAACTTCAAATTGAAGTATAGTTAACAATTTGTAATTTTTAGTTCCAAATTGTTTATTTGAGAATTTCAAATTGTCAACTTCAAATTGAAGTATAATTAACAATTTGTAATTTTTAGTTCTAAATTGTTTATTTGAGAATTTAAATTGACAACTTCAAATTGAAGTGTAGTTAAAATTTGTAAATTTTAGTTCTAAATTGTTATTTGAGAATTTCAAATTACAACTTCAAATTGAAATATAGTTAACAATTTGTAATTCTTAGTTTTAAATTGTTTATTTGAGAATTTCAAATTGACAACTTCAAATTGAAGTATAGTTAACAATTTGAAACTATCAGTTCTAAATTGTTTATTTGAGATTTTCAAATTGACAACTTCAAATTGAAGTATAGTTAACAATTTGTAACTATCAGTTCTAAATTGTTTATTTGAGAATTTCAAATTGACAACTTCAAATTGAAGTATAGTTAACAATTTGTAATTTTTAGTTCTAAATTGTTTATTTGAGAATTTCAAATTGACAAGTTCAAATTGAAATATAGTTAACAATTTGTAATTTTAGTTCTAAATTGTTTATTTAAGAATTTCAAATTGACAACTTCAAATTGAAGTATAGTTAACAATTTGTAATTTTAGTTCTAAATTGTTTATTTGAGAATTTCAAATTGACAACTTCAAATTGAAATATAGTTAACAATTTGTAATTTTTAGTTCTAAATTGTTTATTTAAGAATTTCAAATTGACAACTTCAAATTGAAATGTAGTTAACAATTTGTAATTTTTAGTTCTAAATTGTTTATTTGGAATTTCAAATTGACAACTTTAAATTGAAGTATAGTTAACAATTTGAAACTATCAGTTCTAAATTGTTTATTTAAATATTTCAAATTGACAACTTCAAATTGAAGTATAGTTAACAATTTGTATGTTTTAGTTCTAAATTGTTTATTTGAGAATTTAAATTGACAACTTCAAATTGAAGTATAGTTAACAATTTGTAATTTTAGTTCTAAATTGTTTATTTGAGAATTTCAAATTGACAACTTCAAATTGAAGTATAGTTAACAATTTGGAATTTTAGTTCTAAATTGTTTATTTGAGAATTTCAAATTGACAACTTCAAATTGAAGTATAGTTAACAATTTGTAATTTTAGTTCCCAAATTGTTTATTTGAGAATTTCAAACTGACAACTTCAAATTGAAGTATAGTTAAAATTTGTAATTTTAGTTCTAAATTGTTTATTTGAGAATTTTAAATTGACAACTTCAAATTGAGTATAGTTAACAATTTGTAATTTTTAGTTCTAAATTGTTTATTTGAGAATTTCAAATTGACAACTTCAAATTGAAGTATAGTTAACAATTTGTAATTTTAGTTCCAAATTGTTTATTTGAGAATTTCAAATTGACAACTTCAAATTGAAGTATAGTTAACAATTTGTAATTTTAGTTCTAAATTGTTATTTGAGAATTTCAAATTGACAACTTCAAATTGAAGTATAGTTAACAATTTGTAATTTTAGTTCTAAATTTTTTAAATTTGAGAATTTCAAATTGACAACTTCAAATTGAAGTATAGTTATCAATTTGAAACAATCAGTTTTAAATTGTTTATTTGAAAATTTCAAATTGACAACTTCAAATTGAAGTATAGTTAACAATTTGTAATTTTAGTTCTAAATTGTTTATTTGAGAATTTCAAATTGACAACTTCAAATTGAAGTATAGTTAACAATTTGAAACTATTAGTTCTAAATTGTTTATTTAAGAATTTCAAATTGACAACTTCAAATTGAAGTATAGTTAACAATTTGTAATTTTTAGTTCTAAATTGTTTATTTGAGAATTTCAAATTGACAATTTCAAATTGAAGTATAGTTAACAATTTGAAACTATCAGTTCTAAATTGTTTATTTGAGAATTTCAAATTGACAACTTCAAATTGAAGTATAGTTAACAATTTGTAATTTTTAGTTCCAAATTGTTTATTTGAGAATTTCAAATTGTCAACTTCAAATTGAAGTATAATTAACAATTAGTAATTTTTAGTTCTAAATTGTTTATTTGAGAATTTGAAATTGACAACTTCAAATTGAAGTTAGTTAAAGATTTGTAAATTTTAGTTCTAAATTGTTAATTTGAGAATTTCAAACTCACAACTTCAAATTGAAATATAGTTAACAATTTGTAATTCTTAGTTTTAAATTGTTTATTTGAGAATTTCAAATTGACAACTTCAAATTGAAGTATAGTTAACAATTTGAAACTATCAGTTCTAAATTGTTTATTTGAGATTTTCAAATTGACAACTTCAAATTGATGTATAGTTAACAATTTGTAATTTTTAGTTCTAAATTGTTTATTTGTGAATTTTAAATTGACAACTTCAAATTGAGCTATAGTTAATAATTTGTAATTTTAGTTCTAAATTGTTTAATTGAGAATTTCAAATTGACAACTTCAAATTGAAGTATAGTTAACAATTTGAAACTATCAGTTCTAAATTGTTTATTTGAGAATTTCAAATTGACAACTTCAAATTAAAGTATAGTTAACAATTTGTAATTTTTAGTTCTAAATTGTTTATTTTATAATTTAAAATTGACAACTTCAAATTGAAATATAGTTAACAATTTGTAATTTTTAGTTCTAAATTGTTTATTTAAGAATTTCAAATTGACAACTTCAAATTGAAGTATAGTTAACAATTTGTATGTTTTAGTTCTAAATTGTTTATTTAAGAATTTGAAATTGACAACTTCAAATTGAAGTGTAGTTAACAATTTGTAATTTTCAGTTCTAAATTGTTTATTTGAGAATTTCAAATTGACAACTTCAAATTAAAGTATAGTTAACAATTTGTAATTTTTAGTTCCAAATTGGATATTTGAGAATTTCAAATTGACAACTTCAAATTGAAGTATAGTTAACAATTTGTAATTTTTAGTTCTAAATTGTTTATTTGAGAATTTCAAACTCACAACTTTAAATTGAAATATAGTTAACAATTTGTAATTCTTAGTTTTAAATTGTTTATTTGAGAATTTCAAATAACAACTTCAAATTGAAGTATAGTTAACAATTTGAAACTATCAGTTCTAAATTGTTTATTTGTGAATTTCAAATTGACAACTTCAAGTTGAAGTATAGTTAACAATTTGGAATTTTAGTTCTAAATAGTTTATTTGAGAATTTCAAATTGACAACTTCAAATTGAAGTATAGTTAACAATTTGTAATTTTAGTTCTAAATTGTTTATTTGAGAATTTCAAATTGACAACCTTAAGTTGAAGTATAGTTAACAATTTGTATGTTTTAGTTCTAAATTGTTTATTTGAGAATTTCAAATTGACAACTTCAAATTGAAGTATAGTTAACAATTTGTATGTTTTAGTTCTAAATTGTTTATTTGAGAATTTCAAATTGACAACTTCAAATTGAAGTGTAGTTAACAATTTGTAATTTTAGTTCTAAATTGTTTATTTGAGAATTTCAAATGATCAACTTCAAATTGAAGTATAGTTAACAATTTATAATTTTAGTTCTAAATCGTTTATTTGAGAATTTCAAATTGAGAACTTCAAATTGAAGTATAGTTAACAATTTGAAACTATCAGTTCTAAATTGTTTATTTGAGAATTTTAAATTGACAACTTCAAATTGAAGTATAGTTAACAATTTGTAATTTTAGTTTTTAAATTGTTTAATTGAGAATTTCAAATTGACAACTTCAAATTGAAGTATAGTTATCAATTTGAAACTATCAGTTCTAAATTGTTTATTTGAAAATTTCAAATTGAAAACTTCAAATTGAAGTATAGTTAACAATTTGTAATTTTTAGTTGTAAATTGTTTATTTGAGAATTTCCAATTGACAACTTCAAATTGAAGTATAGTTAACAATTTGAAACTATCAGTTCTAAATTGTTTATTTGAGATTTTCAAATTGACAACTTCAAATTGATGTATAGTTAACAATTTGTAATTTTTAGTTCTAAATTGTTTATTTGTGAATTTTAAATTGACAACTTCAAATTGAGCTATAGTTAATAATTTGTAATTTTTAGTTCTAAATTGTTTAATTGAGAATTTCAAATTGACAACTTCAAATTGAAGTATAGTTAACAATTTGAAACTATCAGTTCTAAATTGTTTATTTGAGAATTTCAAATTGACAACTTCAAATTAAAGTATAGTTAACAATTTGTAATTTTTAGTTCTAAATTGTTTATTTGAGAATTTCAAATTGACAACTTCAAATTGAAATATAGTTAACAATTTGTAATTTTTAGTTCTAAATTGTTTATTTAAGAATTTCAAATTGACAACTTCAAATTGAAGTATAGTTAACAATTTGTATGTTTTAGTTCTAAATTGTTTATTTAAGAATTTGAAATTGACAACTTCAAATTGAAGTGTAGTTAACAATTTGTAATTTTCAGTTCTAAATTGTTTATTTGAGAATTTCAAATTGACAACTTCAAATTAAAGTATAGTTAACAATTTGTAATTTTTAGTTCCAAATTGGATATTTGAGAATTTCAAATTGACAACTTCAAATTGAAGTATAGTTAACAATTTGTAATTTTTAGTTCTAAATTGTTTATTTGAGAATTTCAAACTCACAACTTTAAATTGAAATATAGTTAACAATTTGTAATTCTTAGTTTTAAATTGTTTATTTGAGAATTTCAAATAACAACTTCAAATTGAAGTATAGTTAACAATTTGAAACTATCAGTTCTAAATTGTTTATTTGTGAATTTCAAATTGACAACTTCAAATTGAAGTATAGTTAACAATTTGTAATTTTTAGTTCTAAATTGTTTCTTTGTGATTTCAAATTGACAACTTCAAATTGAAGTATAGTTAACAATTTGTAATTTTTAGTTCTAAATTGTTTATTTGAGAATTTCAAATTGACAACTTCAAATTGAAGTATAGTTAACAATTTGTAATTTTAGTTCCAAATTGTTTATTTAATAATTCCAATTGACAAACTTAAAATTGAAGTATAGTTAACAATTTGTAATTTTTAGTTCTAAATTGTTTATTTGAGAATTTCAAATTTGACAACTTCAAATTGAAGTATAGTTAACACGTTGTAATTTTTAGTTCCAAATTGTTTATTTAAGAATTTCAAATTGACAACTTCAAATTGAAGTATAGTTAACAATTTGTAATTTTTAGTTCTAAATTGTTTAATTGAGAATTTCAAATTGACAACTTCAAATTGAAGTATAGTTATCAATTTGAAACAATCAGTTCTAAATTGTTTATTTGAGAATTTCAAATTCACAACTTCAAATTGAAATATAGTTAACAATTTGTAATTCTTAGTTTTAAATTGTTTATTTGAAAATTTCAAATTGACAACTTCAAATTGAAGTATAGTTAACAATTTGAAACTATCAGTTCTAAATTGTTTATTTGAGAATTTCAAATTGACAACTTCAAATTGAAGTATAGTTAACAATTTGAAACTATCAGTTCTAAATTGTTTATTTGAGAATTTCAAATTGACAACTTCAAATTAAAGTATAGTTAACAATTTGTAATTTTTAGTTCTAAATTGTTTATTTGAGAATTTCAAATTGACAACTTCAAATTGAAATATAGTTAACAATTTGTAATTTTTAGTTCTAAATTGTTTATTTAAGAATTTCAAATTGACAACTTCAAATTGAAGTATAGTTAACAATTTGTATGTTTTAGTTCTAAATTGTTTATTTAAGAATTTGAAATTGACAACTTCAAATTGAAGTGTAGTTAACAATTTGTAATTTTCAGTTCTAAATTGTTTATTTGAGAATTTCAAATTGACAACTTCAAATTAAAGTATAGTAAACAATTTGTAATTTTTACTTCCAAATTGATATTTAAGAATTTCAAATTGACAACTTCAAATTGAAGTATAGTTAACAATTTGTAATTTTAGTTCTAAATTGTTTATTTGAGAATTTCAAACTCATAACTTCAAATTGAAATATAGTTAACAATTTGTAATTCTTAGTTTTAAATTTTTTATTTGAGAATTTCAAATAACAACTTCAAATTGAAGTATAGTTAACAATTTGAAACTATCAGTTCTAAATTGTTTATTTGTGAATTTCAAATTGACAACTTCAAATTGAAGTATAGTTAACAATTTGTAATTTTTAGTTCTAAATTGTTTCTTTGAGGATTTCAAATTGAAAACTTCAAATTGAAGTATAGTTAACAATTTGTAATTTTTAGTTCTAAATTGTTTATTTGAGAATTTCAAATTGACAACTTCAAATTGAAGTATAGTTAACAATTTGTAATTTTTAGTTCCAAATTGTTTATTTAAGAATTTCAAATTGACAACTTCAAATTGAAGTATAGTTAACAATTTGTAATTTTTAGTTCTAAATTGTTTATTTGAGAATTTCAAATTCACAACTTCAAATTGAAATATAGTTAACAATTTGTAATTCTTAGTTTTAAATTGTTTATTTGAGAATTTCAAATTGACAACTTTAAATTGAGGTATAGTTAACAATTTGTAATTTTTAGTTCTAAATTGTTTATTTCAGAATTTCAAATTGACAACTTCAAGTTGAAGTATAGTTAACAATTTGGAATTCTTAGTTCTAAATAGTTTATTTGAGAATTTCAAATTGACAACATCAAATTGAAGTATAGTTAACAATTTGTAATTTTAGTTCTAAATTGTTTATTTGAGAATTTCAAATTGACAACTTCAAATTGAAGTATAGTTAACAATTTGTATGTTTTAGTTCTAAATTGTTTATTTGAGAATTTCAAATTGACAACTTCAAATTGAAGTGTAGTTAACAATTTGTATGTTTTAGTTCTAATTTGGTTATTTGAGAATTTCAAATTGACAACTTCAAATTGAAGTATAGTTAACAATTTGAAACTATCAGTTCTAAATTGTTTATTTGAGAATTTCAAATTGACAACTTCAAATTGAAGTATAGTTAACAATTTGTAATTTTAGTTCTAAATTGTTTATTTGAGAATTTCAAATTGACAAGTTCAAATTGAAATATAGTTAACAATTTGTAAGTTTTAGTTCTAAATTGTTTATTTAAGAATTTCAAATTGACAACTTCAAATTGAAGTATAGTTAACAAATTGAAATTTTTTAGTTCTAAATTGTTTATTTGAGAATTTCAAATTGACAACTTCAATTGAAGTATAGTTAACAATTTGAAACTACCAGTTCTAAATTGTTTATTTGAGAATTTCAAATTGACAACTTCAAATTGAAGTATAGTTAACAATTTGTAATTTTAGTCCTAAATTGTTTATTTGAGAATTTCAAATTGACAAGTTCAAATTGAAATATAGTTAACAATTTGTAATTTTAGTTCTAAATTGTTTATTTAAGAATTTCAAATTGACAACTTCAAATTGAAGTATAGTTAACAATTTGTAATTTTTAGTTCTAAATTGTTTATTTGAGAATTTCAAATTGACAACTTCAAATTGAAATATAGTTAACAATTTGTAATTTTTAGTTCTAAATTGTTTATTTAAGAATTTCAAATTGACAACTTCAAATTGAAGTATAGTTAACAATTAGTAATTTTTAGTTCTAAATTGTTTATTTGGAATTTCAAATTGACAACTTTAAATTGAAGTATAGTTAACAATTTGAAACTATCAGTTCTAAATTGTTAATTTAAATATTTCAAATTGACAACTTCAAATTGAAGTATAGTTAACAATTTGTATGTTTTAGTTCTAAATTGTTTATTTGAGAATTTGAAATTGGCAACTTCAAATTGATGTGTAGTTAACAATTTGTAATTTTTAGTTCTAAATTGTTTATTTGAGAATTTCAAATTGACAACTTCAAATTGAAGTATAGTTAACAATTTGGAATTTTAGTTCTAAATTGTTTATTTGAGAATTTCAAATTGACAACTTCAAATTGAAGTATAGTTAACAATTTGAAACTATCAGTTCTAAATTGTTTATTTGAGAATTTCAAATTGACAACTTCAAATTGAAGTATAGTTAACAATTTGTAATTTTAGTTCCAAATTGTTTATTTAAGAATTTCAAATTGACAACTTCAAATTGCAGTATAGTTAACAATTTGTAATTTTAGTTCTAAATTGTTTATTTGAGAATTTCAAATTGACAGCTTCAAATTGAAGTATAGTTAACAATTTGTAATTTTAGTTCCAAATTGTTTATTTAAGAATTTCAAATTGACAACTTCAAATTGAAGTATAGTTAACAATTTGTAATTTTTAGTTCTAAATTGTTTATTTGAGAATTTTAAATTGACATCTTCAAATTGTAGTATAGTTAACAATTTGTAATTTTTAGTTCTAAATTGTTTATTTGAGAATTTCAAATTGACAACTTCAAATTGAAGTATAGTTAACAATTAGTAACTTTTAGTTCTAAATTGTTTATTTGAGATATTTAAATTGACAACTTCAAATTGATGTATAGTTAACAGTTTGTAATTTTAGTTTTAATTGTTTATTTGAGAATTTCAAATTCACAACTTCAAAATGAAGTATAGTTAACAATTTGTAAATTTTAGTTCTAAATTGTTTATTTGAGAATTTCAAATTGACAACTTCAAATTGAAGTATAGGTAACAATTTGTAATTTTTAGTTCTAAATTGTATATTTGAGAATTTCAAATTCACAACTTCAAATTGAAGTATAGTTAACAATTAGTAATTTTTAGTTCTAAATTGTTTATTTAAAAATTTCAAATTGACAACTTCAAATTGAAGTATAGTTAACAATTTGTATGTTTTAGTCCTAAATTGTTTATTTGAGAATTTGAAATTGACAACAACAAATTGAAGTATAGTTAACAATTTGTAATTGTTAGTTTTAAATTGTTTATTTGAGAATTTCAAATTGCCAACTTCAAATTGAAGTATAGTTAACAATTTGTAATTTTTAGTTCTAAATTGTTTATTTGAGAATTTCAAATTGAACACTTCAAATTAAAGTATAGTTAACAATTTGTAATTTTTAGTTCCAAATTGTTTATTTGAGAATTTCAAATTGACAACTTCAAATTGAAGTATAATTAACAATTTGTAATTTTAGTTCTAAATTGTTTATTTGAGAATTTCAAATTGAAAACTTCAAATTGAAGTATAGTTAACAATTTGTAATTTTAGTACTAAATTGTTAATTTGAGAATTTCAAACTCACGACTTCAAATTGAAATATAGTTAACAATTTGTAATTTTTAGTTTTTAATTGTTTATTTGAGAATTTCAAATTGACAACTTCAAATTGAAGTATAGTTAACAATTTGTATTTCTTAGTTCTAAATTGTTTATTTGAGAATTTCAAATTCACAACTTCAAATTGAAGTATAGTTAATAATTTGTAATTATTAGTTCTAAATTGTTTATTTGAGAATTTCAAATTTACAACTTCAAATTGAAGTATAGTTAACAATTTGCAATTATCATTTCTAAATTGTTTATTTGAGAATTTCAAATTGACAACTTCAAATTGAAGTATAGTTAACAATTTGAAACTATCAGTTCTAAATTGTTTATTTGAGAATTTCAAATTGACAACTTCAAATTGAAGTATAGTTAACAATTTGTAATTTAAGTTTTAAATTGTTTATTTGAGAATTTCAAATTCACAACTTCAAATTGAAGTATAGTTAACAATTTGAAATTTTTTAGTTCTAAATTGTTTATTTGAGAATTTCAAATTGACAACTTCAAATTGAAGTATAGTTAACAATTTGTAATTCTTAGTTCTAAATTGTTTATTTGAGAATTTCAAATTGACAACTTCAAATTGAAGTATAGTTAACAATTTGTAATTTTTAGTTCTAAATTGTTTATTTGAGAATTTCAAATTGACAACTTCAAATTGAAGTATAGTTAACAATTTGTAATTTTTAGTTCTAAATTGTTTATTTGAGAATTTCAAATTGACAACTTCAAATTGAAGTATAGTTAACAATTTGTAATTTTTAGTTCTAAATTGTTTATTTGAGAATTTCAAATTGACAACTTCAAATTGAAGTATAGTTAACAATTTGTAATTTTTAGTTCTAAATTGTTTATTTGAGAATTTCAAATTGACAACTTCAAATTGAAGTATAGTTAACAATTTGTAATTTTAGTTCTAAATTGTTTATTTGAGAATTTCAAATTGACAACTTCAAATTGAAGTATAGTTAACAATTTGTAATTATCAGTTCTAAATTGTTTATTTGAGAATTTCAAATTGACAACTTCAAATTGAAGTATAGTTAACAATTTGTAATTTTTAGTTCTAAATTGTTTATTTGAGAATTTAAATTGACAACTTCAAATTGAAGTATAGTTAAAATTTGTAATTTTAGTTCTAAATTGTTTATTTGAGAATTTCAAATTGACAACTTCAAATTGAAGTATAGTTAACAATTTGTAATTTAGTTCTAAATTGTTTATTTGAGAATTTCAAATTGACAACTTCAAATTGAAGTATAGTTAACAATTTGTAATTTTAGTTCTAAATTGTTTATTTGAGAATTTCAAATTGACAACTTCAAATTGAATATAGTTAACAATTTGTAATTTTAGTTCTAAATTGTTTATTTGAGAATTTCAAATTGACAACTTCAAATTGAAGTATAGTTAACAATTTGTAATTTTTAGTTCTAAATTGTTTATTTGAGAATTTCAAATTGACAACTTCAAATTGAAGTATAGTTAACAATTTGTAATTTTAGTTCTAAATTGTTTCTTTGAGAATTTCAAATTGACAACTTGAAATTGAAGTATAGTTAACAATTTGTAATTTTTAGTTCTAAATTGTTTATTTGAGAATTTCAAATTGACAACTTCAAATTGAAGTATAGTTAACAATTTGTAATTTTAGTTCCAAATTGTTTATTTAAGAATTTCAAATTGACAACTTCAAATTGAAGTAGAGTTAACAATTTGTAATTTTTAGTTCTAAATTGTTTATTTGAGATTTTCAAATTGACAACTTTAAATTGAAGTATAGTTAACAATTTGTATGTTTTAGTTCTAAATTGTTTATTTGAGAATTTCAAATTGACAACTTCAAATTGAAGTATAGTTAACAATTTGTATGTTTTAGTTCTAAATTGTTTATTTGAGAATTTCAAATTGACAACTTAAATTGAAGTATAGTTAACAATTTGAAATGTTTTAGTTCTAAATTGTTTATTTGAGAATTTCAAATTGACAACTTCAAATTGAAGTATAGTTAACAATTTGTAATTTTTAGTTCTAAATTGTTTATTTGAGAATTTCAAATTACAACTTCAAATTGAAGTATAGTTAACAATTTGTAATTTTAGTTTTAATTGTTTATTTGAGAATTTCAAATTGACAACTTCAAATTGAAGTATAGTTAACAATTTGTAATTTTTAGTTCTAAATTGTTTATTTGAGAATTTCAAATTGACAACTTCAAATTGAAGTATAGTTAACAATATGTAATTTTAGTTCTAAATTGTTTATTTGAGAATTTCAAATTGACAACTTCAAATTGAAGTATAGTTAACAATTTGTAATTTTTAGTTCTAAATTGTTTATTTGAGAATTTCAAATTGACAACTTCAAATTGAAGTATAGTTAACAATTTGAATTTTAGTTCTAAATTGTTTATTTGAGAATTTCAAATTGACAACTTCAAATTGAAGTATAGTTAACAATTTGTAATTTTAGTTCTAAATTGTTTATTTGAGAATTTCAAATTGACAACTTAAATTGAAGTATAGTTAACAATTTGTAATTTTTAATTCTAAATTGTTTATTTGAGAATTTCAAATTGACAACTTCAAATTGAAGTGTAGTTAACAATTTGTAATTTTTAGTTCTAAATTGTTTATTTGAGAATTTCAAATTGACAACTTCAAATTGAAGTATAGTTAACAATTTGTAATTTTTAGTTCTAAATTGTTTATTTGAGAATTTCAAATTGACAACTTCAAATTGAAGTATAGTTAACAATTTGAAACTATCAGTTCTAAATTGTTTATTTGAGAATTTCAAATTGACAACTTCAAATTGAAGTATAGTTAACAATTTGTAATTTTTAGTTCTAAATTGTTTATTTGAGAATTTCAAATTGACAACTTCAAATTGAAGTATAGTTAACAATTTGTAATTTTTAGTTCTAAATTTTTATTTGAGAATTTTAAATTGACAACTTCAAATTGAAGTATAGTTAACAATTTGTAATTTTTAGTTCTAAATTGTTTATTTGAGAATTTCAAATTGACAACTTCAAATTGAAGTATAGTTAACAATTTGGTACTTTTAGTTCTAAATTGTTTATTTGAGAATTTCAAATTGACAACTTCAAATTGAAGTATAGTTAACAATTTGTAATTTTTAGTTCTAAATTGTTTATTTGAGAATTTCAAATTGACAACTTCAAATTGAAGTATAGTTAACAATTTGTAATTTTAGTTCTAAATTGTTTATTTGAGAATTTCAAATTGACAACTTCAAATTGAAGTATAGTTAACAATTTGTAATTTTAGTTCTAAATTGTTTATTTAAGAATTTCAAATTGACAACTTTAAATTGAAGTATAGTTAACAATTTGAAACTATCAGTTCTAAATTGTTTATTTGAGAATTTCAAATTGACAACTTCAAATTGAAGTATAGTTAACAATTTGTAATTTTAGTTCTAAATTGTTTATTTGAGAATTTCAAATTGACAACTTCAAATTGAAGTATAGTTAACAATTTGTAATTTTTAGTTCTAAATTGTTTATTTGAGAATTTCAAATTGACAACTTCAAATTGAAGTATAGTTAACAATTTGGAATTGTTAGTTCTAAATTGGTTATTTGAGAATTTCAAATTGACAACTTCAAATTGAAGTATAGTTAACAATTTGAAACTATAGTTCTAAATTGTTTATTTGAGAATTTCAAATTGACAACTTCAAATTGAAGTATAGTTAACAATTTCTAATTTTAGTTCTAAATTGTTTATTTGAGAATTTCAAATTGACAACTTCAAATTGAAGTATAGTTAACAATTTGTAATTTTAGTTCTAAATTGTTTATTTGAGAATTTCAAATTGACAACTTCAAATTGAAGTATAGTTAACAATTTGTAATTTTAGTTCTAAATTGTTTATTTGAGAATTTCAAATTGACAACTTCAAATTGAAGTATAGTTAACAATTTGTAATTTTAGTTCTAAATTGTTTATTTGAGAATTTTCAAATTGACAACTTCAAATTGAAGTATAGTTAACAATTTGTAATTTTTAGTTCTAAATTGTTTATTTGAGAATTTCAAATTGACAACTTCAAATTGAAGTATAGTTAACAATTTGTAATTTTTAGTTCTAAATTGTTTATTTGAGAATTTCAAATTGACAACTTCAAATTGAAGTATAGTTAACAATTTGTAATTTTAGTTCTAAATTGTTTATTTGAGAATTTCAAATTGACAACTTCAAATTGAAGTATAGTTAACAATTTGTAATTTTAGTTCTAAATTGTTTATTTGAGAATTTCAAATTGACAACTTCAAATTGAAGTATAGTTAACAATTTGTAATTTTTAGTTCTAAATTGTTTATTTGAGAATTTCAAATTGACAACTTCAAATTGAAGTATAGTTAACAATTTGTAATTTTAGTTCTAAATTGTTTATTTGAGAATTTCAAATTGACAACTTCAAATTGAAGTATAGTTAACAATTTGTAATTTTAGTTCTAAATTGTTTATTTGAGAATTTCAAATTGACAACTTCAAATTGAAGTATAGTTAACAATTTGTAATTTTTAGTTCTAAATTGTTTATTTGAGAATTTCAAATTGACAACTTCAAATTGAAGTATAGTTAACAATTTGTAATTTTAGTTCTAAATTGTTTATTTGAGAATTTCAAATTGACAACTTCAAATTGAAGTATAGTTAACAATTTGTAATTTTAGTTCTAAATTGTTTATTTGAGAATTTCAAATTGACAACTTCAAATTGAAGTATAGTTAACAATTTGTAATTTTAGTTCTAAATTGTTTATTTGAGAATTTCAAATTACAACTTCAAATTGAAGTATAGTTAACAATTTGTAATTTTAGTTCTAAATTGTTTATTTGAGAATTTCAAATTGACAACTTCAAATTGAAGTATAGTTAACAATTTGTAATTTTTAGTTCTAAATTGTTTATTTGAGAATTTCAAATTACAACTTCAAATTGAAGTATAGTTAACAATTTGTAATTTTTAGTTCTAAATTGTTTATTTGAGAATTTCAAATTGACAACTTCAAATTGAAGTATAGTTAACAATTTGTAATTTTTAGTTCTAAATTGTTTATTTGAGAATTTCAAATTGACAACTTCAAATTGAAGTATAGTTAACAATTTGTAATTTTAGTTCTAAATTGTTTATTTGAAGAATTTCAAATTGACAACTTCAAATTGAAGTATAGTTAACAATTTGTAATTTTTAGTTCTAAATTGTTTATTTGAGAATTTCAAATTGACAACTTCAAATTGAAGTATAGTTAACAATTTGTAATTTTAGTTCTAAATTGTTTATTTGAGAATTTCAAATTGACAACTTCAAATTGAAGTATAGTTAACAATTTGTAATTTTAGTTCTAAATTGTTTATTTGAGAATTTCAAATTGACAACTTCAAATTGAAGTATAGTTAACAATTTGTAATTTTAGTTCTAAATTGTTTATTTGAGAATTTCAAATTGACAACTTCAAATTGAAGTATAGTTAACAATTTGTAATTTTTAGTTCTAAATTGTTTATTTGAGAATTTCAAATTGACAACTTCAAATTGAAGTATAGTTAACAATTTGTAATTTTTAGTTCTAAATTGTTTATTTGAGAATTTCAAATTGACAACTTCAAATTGAAGTATAGTTAACAATTTGTAATTTTAGTTCTAAATTGTTTATTTGAGAATTTCAAATTGACAACTTCAAATTGAAGTATAGTTAACAATTTGTAATTTTAGTTCTAAATTGTTTATTTGAGAATTTCAAATTGACAACTTCAAATTGAAGTATAGTTAACAATTTGTAATTTTAGTTCTAAATTGTTTATTTGAGAATTTCAAATTGACAACTTCAAATTGAAGTATAGTTAACAATTTGTAATTTTAGTTCTAAATTGTTTATTTGAGAATTTCAAATTGACAACTTCAAATTGAAGTATAGTTAACAATTTGTAATTTTAGTTCTAAATTGTTTATTTGAGAATTTCAAATATACAACTTCAAATTGAAGTATAGTTAACAATTTGTAATTTTTAGTTCTAAATTGTTTATTTGAGAATTTCAAATTGACAACTTCAAATTGAAGTATAGTTAACAATTTGTAATTTTAGTTCTAAATTGTTTATTTGAGAATTTCAAATTGACAACTTCAAATTGAAGTATAGTTAACAATTTGTAATTTTTAGTTCTAAATTGTTTATTTGAGAATTTCAAATTGACAACTTCAAATTGAAGTATAGTTTACAATTTGTAATTTTTAGTTCTAAATTGTTTATTTGAGAATTTCAAATTGACAACTTCAAATTGAAGTATAGTTAACAATTTGTAATTTTAGTTCTAAATTGTTTATTTGAGAATTTCAAATTGCCAACTTCAAATTGAAGTATAGTTAACAATTTGTAATTTTAGTTCTAAATTGTTTATTTGAGAATTTCAAATTGACAACTTCAAATTGAAGTATAGTTAACAATTTGTAATTTTAGTTCTAAATTGTTTATTTGAGAATTTCAAATTGACAACTTCAAATTGAAGTATAGTTAACAATTTGTAATTTTTAGTTCTAAATTGTTTATTTGAGAATTTCAAATTGACAACTTCAAATTGAAGTATAGTTAACAATTTGTAATTTTTAGTTCTAAATTGTTTATTTGAGAATTTCAAATTGACAACTTCAAATTGAAGTATAGTTAACAATTTGTAATTTTTAGTTCTAAATTGTTTATTTGAGAATTTCAAATTGAGAACTTCAAATTGAAGTATAGTTAACAATTTGTAAGTTTTAGTTCTAAATTGTTTATTTGAGAATTTCAAATTCACAACTTCAAATTGAAGTATAGTTAACAATTTGTAATTCTTAGTTCTAAATTGTTTATTTGAGAATTTCAAATTGACAACTTCAAATTGAAGTATAGTTAACAATTTGAAACTATCAGTTCTAAATTGTTTATTTGAGAATTTCAAATTGACAACTTCAAATTGAAGTATAGTTAACAATTTGTAATTTTAGTTCTAAATTGTTTATTTGAGAATTTCAAATTGACAACTTCAAATTGAAGTATAGTTAACAATTTGTAATTTTTAGTTCTAAATTGTTTATTTGAGAATTTCAAATTGACAACTTCAAATTGAAGTATAGTTAACAATTTGTAATTTTAGTTCTAAATTGTTTATTTGAGAATTTCAAATTGACAACTTCAAATTGAAGTATAGTTAACAATTTGTAATTTTAGTTCTAAATTGTTTATTTGAGAATTTCAAATTGACAACTTCAAATTGAAGTATAGTTAACAATTTGTAATTTTTAGTTCTAAATTGTTTATTTGAGAATTTCAAATTGACAACTTCAAATTGAAGTATAGTTAACAATTTGAAACTATCAGTTCTAAATTGTTTATTTGAGAATTTCAAATTGACAACTTCAAATTGAAGTATAGTTAACAATTTGTAATTTTTAGTTCTAAATTGTTTATTTGAGAATTTCAAATTGACAACTTCAAATTGAAGTATAGTTAACAATTTGTAATTTTTAGTTCTAAATTGTTTATTTGAGAATTTCAAATTGACAACTTCAAATTGAAGTATAGTTAACAATTTGTAATTTTAGTTCTAAATTGTTTATTTGAGAATTTCAAATTGACAACTTCAAATTGAAGTATAGTTAACAATTTGTAATTTTTAGTTCTAAATTGTTTATTTGAGAATTTCAAATTGACAACTTCAAATTGAAGTATAGTTAACAATTTGTAATTTTTAGTTCTAAATTGTTTATTTGAGAATTTCAAATTGACAACTTCAAATTGAAGTATAGTTAACAATTTGTAATTTTTAGTTCTAAATTGTTTATTTGAGAATTTCAAATTGACAACTTCAAATTGAAGTATAGTTAACAATTTGTAATTTTAGTTCTAAATTGTTTATTTGAGAATTTCAAATTGACAACTTCAAATTGAAGTATAGTTAACAATTTGTAATTTTAGTTCTAAATTGTTTATTTGAGAATTTCAAATTGACAACTTCAAATTGAAGTATAGTTAACAATTTGTAATTTTAGTTCTAAATTGTTTATTTGAGAATTTCAAATTGACAACTTCAAATTGAAGTATAGTTAACAATTTGAAATTTTTTAGTTCTAAATTGTTTATTTGAGAATTTCAAATTGACAACTTCAAATTGAAGTATAGTTAACAATTTGTAATTTTAGTTCTAAATTGTTTATTTGAGAATTTCAAATTGACAACTTCAAATTGAAGTATAGTTAACAATTTGTAATTTTAGTTCTAAATTGTTTATTTGAGAATTTCAAATTGACAACTTCAAATTGAAGTATAGTTAACAATTTGTAATTTTTAGTTCTAAATTGTTTATTTGAGAATTTCAAATTGACAACTTCAAATTGAAGTATAGTTAACAATTTGTAATTTTAGTTCTAAATTGTTTATTTGAGAATTTCAAATTGACAACTTCAAATTGAAGTATAGTTAACAATTTGTAATTTTAGTTCTAAATTGTTTATTTGAGAATTTCAAATTGACAACTTCAAATTGAAGTATAGTTAACAATTTGTAATTTTAGTTCTAAATTGTTTATTTGAGAATTTCAAATTGACAACTTCAAATTGAAGTATAGTTAACAATTTGTAATTTTAGTTCTAAATTGTTTATTTGAGAATTTCAAATTGACAACTTCAAATTGAAGTATAGTTAACAATTTGTAATTTTTAGTTCTAAATTGTTTATTTGAGAATTTCAAATTGACAACTTCAAATTGAAGTATAGTTAACAATTTGTAATTTTAGTTCTAAATTGTTTATTTGAGAATTTCAAATTGACAACTTCAAATTGAAGTATAGTTAACAATTTGTAATTTTAGTTCTAAATTGTTTATTTGAGAATTTCAAATTGACAACTTCAAATTGAAGTATAGTTAACAATTTGTAATTTTAGTTCTAAATTGTTTATTTGAGAATTTCAAATTGACAACTTCAAATTGAAGTATAGTTAACAATTTGTAATTTTAGTTCTAAATTGTTTATTTGAGAATTTCAAATTGACAACTTCAAATTGAAGTATAGTTAACAATTTGTAATTTTAGTTCTAAATTGTTTATTTGAGAATTTTAAATTGACAACTTCAAATTGAAGTATAGTTAACAATTTGTAATTTTTAGTTCTAAATTGTTTATTTGAGTATTTCAAATTGACAACTTCAAATTGAAGTATAGTTAACAATTTGTAATTTTAGTTCTAAATTGTTTATTTGAGAATTTCAAATTGACAACTTCAAATTGAAGTATAGTTAACAATTTGTAATTTTTAGTTCTAAATTGTTTATTTGTGAATTTCAAATTGACAACTTCAAATTGAAGTATAGTTAAAAATTTGTAATTTTCAGTTCTAAATTCTTTATTTGAGAATTTTAAATTTACAACTTCAAATTGAAGTATAGTTAACAATTTGTAATTTTTAGTTCTAAATTGTTTATTTGAGAATTTCAAATTGACAACTTCAAATTGAAGTATAGTTAACAATTTGTAATTTTAGTTCTAAATTTTTATTTGAGAATTTCAAATTGACAACTTTAAATTGAAGTATAGTTAACAATTTGTAATTTTAGTTCTAAATTGTTTATTTGAGAATTTCAATTGACAACTTCAAATTGAAGTATAGTTAACAATTTGTAATTTTTAGTTCTAAATTGTTTATTTGAGAATTTCAAATTGACAACTTCAAATTGAAGTATAGTTAACAATTTGTAATTTTAGTTCTAAATTGTTTATTTGAGAATTTCAATTGACAACTTCAAATTGAAGTATAGTTAACAATTTGTAATTTTAGTTCTAAATTGTTTATTTGAGAATTTCAAATTGACAACTTCAAATTGAAGTATAGTTAACAATTTGTAATTTTTAGTTCTAAATTGTTTATTTGAGAATTTCAAATTACAACTTCAAATTGAAGTATAGTTAACAATTTGTAATTTTAGTTCTAAATTGTTTATTTGAGAATTTCAAATTGACAACTTCAAATTGAAGTATAGTTAACAATTTGTAATTTTTAGTTCTAAATTGTTTATTTGAGAATTTCAAATTCACAACTTCAAATTGAAGTATAGTTAACAATTTGTAATTTTAGTTCTAAATTGTTTATTTGAGAATTTCAAATTGACAACTTCAAATTGAAGTATAGTTAACAATTTGTAATTTTAGTTCTAAATTGTTTATTTGAGAATTTCAAATTGACAACTTCAAATTGAAGTATAGTTAACAATTTGTAATTTTTAGTTCTAAATTGTTTATTTGAGAATTTCAAATTGACAACTTCAAATTGAAGTATAGTTAACAATTTGTAATTTTTAGTTCTAAATTGTTTATTTGAGAATTTCAAATTGACAACTTCAAATTGAAGTATAGTTAACAATTTTAATTTTTAGTTCTAAATTGTTTATTTGAGAATTTCAAATTCACAACTTCAAATTGAAGTGTAGTTAATAATTTGTAATTCTTAGTTCTAAATTGTTTATTTGAGAATTTCAAATTGACAACTTTAAATTGAAGTATAGTTAATAATTTGAAACTATCAGTTCTAAATTGTTTATTTGAGAATTTCAAATTGACAACTTCAAATTGAAGTATAGTTAACAATTTGTAATTTTTAGTTCTAAATTGTTTATTTGAGAATTTCAAATTGACAACTTCAAATTGAAGTATAGTTAACAATTTGAAACTATCAGTTCTAAATTGTTTATTTGAGAATTTCAAATTGACAACTTCAAATTGAAGTATAGTTAACAATTTGTAATTTTTAGTTCTAATCTGTTTATTTGAGAATTTTAAATTGACAACTTCAAATTGAAATATAGTTAACAATTTGTAATTTTTAGTTCTAAATTGTTTATTTAAGAATTTCAAATTGACAACTTCAAATTGAAGTATAGTTAACAATTTGAAACTATCAGTTCTAAATTGTTTATTTGAGAATTTCAAATTGACAACTTCAAATTGAAGTATAGTTAACAATTTGTAATTTTTAGTTCTAATCTGTTTATTTGAGAATTTTAAATTGACAACTTCAAATTGAAATATAGTTAACAATTTGTAATTTTTAGTTCTAAATTGTTTATTTGAGAATTTCAAATTGACAACTTCAAATTGAAGTATAGTTAACAATTTGGAATTCTTAGTTCTAAATTGTTTATTTGAGAATTTCAAATTGACAACTTCAAATTGAAGTATAGTTAACAATTTGTAATTTTTAGTTCTAAATTGTTTATTTGAGAATTTCAAATTGACAACTTTAAATTGAAGTATAGTTAACAATTTGTATGTTTTAGTTCTAAATTGTTTATTTGAGAATTTCAAATTGACAACTTCAAATTGAAGTGTAGTTAACAATTTGTATGTTTTAGTTCTAAATTGTTTATTTGAGAATTTCAAATTGACAACTTCAAATTGAAGTATAGTTAACAATTTGTAATTTTCAGTTCTAAATTGTTTATTTGAGAAATTCAAATTGACAACTTTAAATTGAAGTATAGTTAACAATTTGAAACTATCAGTTCTAAATTGTTTATTTAAAATTTCAAACTGACAACTTCAAATTGAAGTATAGTTAACAATTTGTATGTTTTAGTTCTAAATTGTTTATTTGAGAATTTCAAATTGACAACTTCAAATTGAAGTATAGTTAACAATTTGAAACTATCAGTTCTAAATTGTTTATTTGAGAATTTCAAATTGACAACTTCAAATTGAAGTGTAGTTAACAATTTGTATGTTTTAGTTCTAAATTGTTTATTTGAGAATTTCAAATTGACAACTTCAAATTGAAGTGTAGTTAACAATTTGTAATTTTCAGTTCTAAATTGTTTATTTGAGAAATTCAAATTGACAACTTTAAATTGAAGTATAGTTAACAATTTGAAACTATCAGTTCTAAATTGTTTATTTAAAATTTCAAACTGACAACTTCAAATTGAAGTATAGTTAACAATTTGTATGTTTTAGTTTTAAATTGTTTATTTGAGAATTTCAAATTGACAACTTCAAATTGAAGTATAGTTAACAATTTGTAATTTTTAGTTCTAAATTGTTTATTTGAGAATTTCAAATTGACAACTTCAAATTGCAGTATAGTTAACAATTTGTAATTTTTAGTTCTAAATTGTTTATTTGAGAATTTCAAATTGAGAACTTCAAATTGAAGTATAGTTAACAATTTTAATTTCTAGTTCTAAATTGTTTATTTGAGAATTTCAAATTCATAACTTCAAATTGAAGTGTAGTTAATAATTTGTAATTCTTAGTTCTAAATTGTTTATTTGAGAATTTCAAATTGACAACTTCAAATTGCAGTATAGTTAACAATTTGTAATTTTAGTTCTAAATTTTTATTTGAGAATTTCAAATTGAGAACTTCAAATTGAAGTATAGTTAACAATTTTAATTTTTAGTTCTAAATTGTTTATTTGAGAATTTCAAATTCATAACTTCAAATTGAAGTGTAGTTAATAATTTGTAATTCTTAGTTCTAAATTGTTTATTTGAGAATTTCAAATTGACAACTTCAAATTGAAGTATAGTTAACAATTTGAAACTATCAGTTCTAAATTGTTTATTTGAGAATTTCAAATTGACAACGTCAAATTGAAGTATAGTTAACAATTTGTAATTTTTAGTTCTAAATTGTTTATTTGAGAATTTCAAATTGACAACTTCAAATTGAAGAATAGTTAACAATTTGAAACTATCAGTTCTAAATTGTTTATTTGAGAATTTCAAATTGACAACTTCAAATTGAAGTATAGTTAACAATTTGTAATTTTAGTTCTAATCTGTTTATTTGAGAATTTTAAATTGACAACTTCAAATTGAAATATAGTTAACAATTTGTAATTTTTAGTTCTAAATTGTTTATTTAAGAATTTTAAATTGACAACTTCAAATTGAAGTATAGTTAACAATTTGTAATTTTTAGTTCTAAATTGTTTATTTGAGAATTTCAAATTCACAACTTCAAATTGAAGTATAGTTAATAATTTGTAATTTTAGTTCTAAATTGTTTATTTGAGAATTTCAAATTGACAACTTCAAATTGAGGTATAGTTAACAATTTGTAATTTTAGTTCTAAATTGTTTATTCGAGAATTTCAAATTGACAACTTCAAATTGAAGTATAGTTAACAATTTGGAATTCTTAGTTCTAAATTGTTTATTTGAGAATTGTAAATTGACAACTTCAAATTGAAGTATAGTTAACAATTTGAAACTACAGTTCTAAATTGTTTATTTGAGAATTTTAAATTGACATCTTCTAATTGAAGTATAGTTAAAAATTTGTAATTTTAGTTCTAAATTGTTTATTTGAGAATTTCAAATTGACAACTTCAAATTGAAGTATAGTTAACAATTTGTAATTTTTAGTTCCAAATTGTTTATTTAAGAATTTCAAATTGACAACTTCAAATTGAAGTATAGTTAACAATTAGTAATTTTAGTTCTAAATTGTTTATTTGAGAATTTCAAATTAACAACTTCAAATTGAAGTATAGTTAACAATTTGTAATTTTTAGTTCTAAATTGTTTATTTGAGGATTTCAAATTGACAACTTCAAATTGAACTATAGTTAACAATTTGGAATTTTTAATTCTAAATTGTTTATTTGAGAATTTTTAATTGACAACTTCAAATTGAAGTATAGTTAACAATTTGTAATTTTAGTTCTAAATTGTCTATTTGAGAATTTCAAATTGAGAACTTCAAATTGAAGTATAGTTAACAATTTGTAATTTTAGTTCTAAATTGTTTATTTGAGAATTTCAGATTGACAACTTCAAATTGAAGTATAGTTAACAATTTGTAATTTTAGTTCCAAATTGTTTATTTGAGAATTTCTAATTGACAACTTCAAATTGAAGTATAGTTAACAATTTGTAATTTTAGTTCTAAATTGTCTATTTGAGAATTTCAAATTGAGAACTTCAAATTGAAGTATAGTTAACAATTTGTAATTTTAGTTCTAAATTGTTTATTTGAGAATTTCAAACTCACAACTTCAAATTGAAATATAGTTAACAATTTGTAATTCTTAGTTTTAAATTGTTTATTTGAGAATTTCAAATTGACAACTTCAAATTGAAGTATAGTTAACAATTTGTATTTTTAGTTCTAAATTGTTTATTTGAGAATTTCAAATTGACAACTTCAAATTGAGGTATAGTTAACAATTTGTAATTTTAGTTCTAAATTGTTTATTAGAGAATTTCAAATTGAGAACTTCAAATTGAAGTATAGTTAACAATTTTAATTTTAGTTCTAAATTGTTAATTTGAGAATTTCAAATTGACAACTTCAAATTGAAGTATAGTTAACAATTTAAAATTTTTAGTTCTAAATTGTTTATTTGAGAATTTCAAATTGACAACTTCAAATTGAAGTATAGTTAACAATTTGAAACTATCAGTTCTAAATTGTTTATTTGAGAATTTCAAATTGACAACTTCAAATTGAAGTATAGTTAACAATTTGAAATTTTTAGTTCTAAATTGTTTATTTGAGAATTTCAAATTGACAACTTCAAATTGAAGTATAGTTAACAATTTGAAACTATCAGTTCTAAATTGTTTATTGAGAATTTCAAATTGACAACTTCAAATTGAAGTATAGTTAACAATTTGTAATTTTTAGTTCTAAATTGTTTATTTGAGAATTTCAAATTGACAACTTCAAATTGAAGTATAGTTAACAATTTGTAATTTTTAGTTCTAAATTGTTTATTTAAGAATTTCAAATTGACAACTTCAAATTGAAGTATAGTTAACAATTTGTAATTTTTAGTTCTAAATTGTTTATTTGAGAATTTCAAATTGACAACTTCAAATTGAAGTATAGTTAACAATTTGAAACTATCAGTTCTAAATTGTTTATTTGAGAATTTCAAATTGACAACTTCAAATTGAAGTATAGTTAACAATTTGTAATTTTTAGTTCTAAATTGTTTATTTGAGAATTTCAAATTGACAACTTCAAATTGAAGTATAGTTAACAATTTGTAATTTTAGTTCTAAATTGTTTATTTGAGAATTTCAAATTGACAACTTCAAATTGAAGTATAGTTAACAATTTGTAATTTTAGTTCTAAATTGTTTATTTGAGAATTTCAAATTGACAACTTCAAATTGAAGTATAGTTAACAATTTGTAATTCTTAGTTCTAAATTGTTTATTTGAGAATTTCAAATTGACAACTTCAAATTGAAGTATAGTTAACAATTTGTAATTTTTAGTTCTAAATTGTTTATTTGAGAATTTCAAATTGACAACTTCAAATTGAAGTATAGTTAACAATTTGTAATTTTTAGTTCTAAATTGTTTATTTGAGAATTTTAAATTGACAACTTCAAATTGAAGTATAGTTAACAATTTGTAATTATTAGTTCTAAATTGTTTATTTGAGAATTTCAAATTGACAACTTCAAATTGAAGTATAGTTAACAATTTGAATTTAGTTCTAAATTGTTTATTTGAGAATTTCAAATTGACAACTTCAAATTGAAGTATAGTTAACAATTTGTAATTTTAGTTCTAAATTGTTTATTTGAGAATTTCAAATTACAACTTCAAATTGAAGTATAGTTAACAATTTGTAATTTTTAGTTCTAAATTGTTTATTTGAGAATTTCAAATTGACAACTTCAAATTGAAGTATAGTTAACAATTTGTAATTTTAGTTCTAAATTGTTTATTTGAGAATTTCAAATTGACAACTTCAAATTGAAGTATAGTTAACAATTTGTAATTTTAGTTCTAAATTGTTTATTTGAGAATTTCAAATTGAGAACTTCAAATTGAAGTATAGTTAACAATTTGTAATTTTAGTTCTAAATTGTTTATTTGAGAATTTCAAATTGACAACTTCAAATTGAAGTATAGTTAACAATTTGTAATTTTAGTTCTAAATTGTTTATTTGAGAATTTCAAATTGACAACTTCAAATTGAAGTATAGTTAACAATTTGTAATTTTAGTTCTAAATTGTTTATTTGAGAATTTCAAATTGACAACTTCAAATTGAAGTATAGTTAACAATTTGTAATTTTTAGTTCAAATTGTTTATTTGAGAATTTCAAATTGACAACTTCAAATTGAAGTATAGTTAACAATTTGTAATTTTTAGTTCTAAATTGTTTATTTGAGAATTTCAAATTGAAACCTTCAAATTGAAGTATAGTTAACAATTTGTAATTTTTAGTTCTAAATTGTTTATTTGAGAATTTCAAATTGACAACTTCAAATTGAAGTATAGTTAACAATTTGTAATTTTTAGTTCTAAATTGTTTATTTGAGAATTTCAAATTGACAACTTCAAATTGAAGTATAGTTAACAATTTGTAATTTTTAGTTCTAAATTGTTTATTTGAGAATTTCAAATTGACAACTTCAAATTGAAGTATAGTTAACAATTTGTAATTTTAGTTCTAAATTGTTTATTTGAGAATTTCAAATTGACAACTTCAAATTGAAGTATAGTTAACAATTTGTAATTTTAGTTCTAAATTGTTTATTTGAGAATTTCAAATTGACAACTTCAAATTGAAGTATAGTTAACAATTTGTAATTTTAGTTCTAAATTGTTTATTTGAGAATTTCAAATTGACAACTTCAAATTGAAGTATAGTTAACAATTTGTAATTTTAGTTCTAAATTGTTTATTTGAGAATTTCAAATTGACAACTTCAAATTGAAGTATAGTTAACAATTTGTAATTTTTAGTTCTAAATTGTTTATTTGAGAATTTCAAATTGACAACTTCAAATTGAGTATAGTTAACAATTTGTAATTTTAGTTCTAAATTGTTTATTTGAGAATTTCAAATTGACAACTTCAAATTGAAGTATAGTTAACAATTTGTAATTTTAGTTCTAAATTGTTTATTTGAGAATTTCAAATTCACAACTTCAAATTGAAGTATAGTTAACAATTTGTAATTTTAGTTCTAAATTGTTTATTTGAGAATTTCAAATTGACAACTTCAAATTGAAGTATAGTTAACAATTTGAAATCTTCAGTTCTAAATTGTTTATTTGAGAATTTCAAATTGACAACTTCAAATTGAAGTATAGTTAACAATTTGGAATTTTTAGTTCTAAATTGTTTATTTGAGAATTTCAAATTGACAACTTCAAATTGAAGTATAGTTAACAATTTGAAACTATCAGTTCTAAATTGTTTATTTGAGAATTTCAAATTGACAACTTCAAATTGAAGTATAGTTAACAATTTGTAATTTTTAGTTCTAAATTGTTTATTTGAGAATTTCAAATTGACAACTTCAAATTGAAGTATAGTTAACAATTTGTAATTTTAGTTCTAAATTGTATATTTGAGAATTTCAAATTGACAACTTCAAATTGAAGTATAGTTAACAATTTGTAATTTTAGTTCTAAATTGTTTATTTGAGAATTTCAAATTGACAACTTCAAATTAAAGTATAGTTAACAATTTGTAATTTTTAGTTCTAAATTGTTTATTTGAGAATTTCAAATTCACAACTTCAAATTGAAGTATAGTTAACAATTTGTAATTTTTAGTTCTAAATTGTTTATTTGAGAATTTCAAATTGACAACTTCAAATTGAAGTATAGTTAACAATTTGTAATTTTAGTTCTAAATTGTTTATTTGAGAATTTCAAATTGACAACTTCAAATTGAAGTATAGTTAACAATTTGAATTTTAGTTCTAAATTGTTTATTTGAGAATTTAAATTGACAACTTCAAATTGAAGTATAGTTAACAATTTGAAACTACAGTTCTAAATTGTTTATTTGAGAATTTTAAATTGACAACTTCTAATTGAAGTATAGTTAAAATTTGTAATTTTAGTTCTAAATTGTTTATTTGAGAATTTCAAATTGACAACTTCAAATTGAAGTATAGTTAACAATTTGTAATTTTATTTCCCTAAATTGTTTATTTGAGAATTTCAAATTGACAACTTCAAATTGAAGTATAGTTAACAATTTGTAATTTTAGTTCTAAATTGTTTATTTGAGAATTTCAAATTAACAACTTCAAATTGAAGTATAGTTAACAATTTGTAATTTTTAGTTCTAAATTGTTTATTTGAGAATTTCAAATTGACAACTTCAAATTGAAGTATAGTTAACAATTTGTAATTTTTAGTTCTAAATTGTTTATTTGAGAATTTCAAATTGACAACTTCAAATTGAAGTATAGTTAACAATTTGTGATTTTAGTTCTAAATTGTCTATTTGAGAATTTCAAATTGACAACTTCAAATTGAAGTATAGTTAACAATTTGTAATTTTTAGTTCTAAATTGTTTATTTGAGAATTTCAAATTGACAACTTCAAATTGAAGTATAGTTAACAATTTGTAATTTTAGTTCTAAATTGTTTATTTGAGAATTTCAAATTGACAACTTCAAATTGAAGTATAGTTAACAATTTGTAATTTTAGTTCTAAATTGTTTATTTGAGAATTTCAAATTGACAACTTCAAATTGAAGTATAGTTAACAATTTGTAATTTTAGTTCTAAATTGTTTATTTGAGAATTTCAAATTGACAACTTCAAATTGAAGTATAGTTAACAATTTGTAATTTTTAGTTCTAAATTGTTTATTTGAGAATTTCAAATTGACAACTTCAAATTGAAGTATAGTTAACAATTTGTAATTTTTAGTTCTAAATTGTTTATTTGAGAATTTCAAATTGAGAACTTCAAATTGAAGTATAGTTAACAATTTGTAATTTTTAGTTCTAAATTTTTTATTTGAGAATTTCAATTTGACAACTTCAAATTGAAGTATAGTTAACAATTTGTAATTTTAGTTCTAAATTGTTTATTTGAGAATTTCAAATTGACAACTTCAAATTGAGTATAGTTAACAATTTGTAATTTTAGTTCTAAATTGTTTATTTGAGATTTTCAAATTGAGAACTTCAAATTGAAGTATAGTTAACAATTTGTAATTTTTAGTTCTAAAGTGTTAATTTGAGAATTTCAAATTCACAACTTCAAAATGAAGTATAGTTAATAATTTGTAATTTTTAGTTCTAAATTGTTTATTTGAGAATTTCAAATTGACAACTTCAAATTGAAGTATAGTTAACAATTTGAAACTATCAGTTCTAAATTGTTTATTTGAGAATTTCAAATTGACAACTTCAAATTGAAGTATAGTTAACAATTTGTAATTTTTAGTTCTAAATTGTTTATTTGAAAATTTTAAATTGACAACTTCAAATTGAAGTGTAGTTAACAATTTGTAATTTTAGTTCTAAATTGTTTATTTGAGAATTTCAAATTGACAACTTCAAATTGAAGTATAGTTAACAATTTGTAATTTTAGTTCTAAATTGTTTATTTGAGAATTTCAAATTGACAACTTCAAATTGAAGTATAGTTAACAATTTGAAATTATCAGTTCTAAATTGTTTATTTAAGAATTTCAAATTGACAACTTCAAATTGAAGTATAGTTAACAATTTGTATTTTTAGTTCTAAATTGTTTATTTGAGAATTTCAAATTGACAACTTCAAATTGAAGTATAGTTAACAATTTGTAATTTTTAGTTCTAAATTGTTAATTTGAGAATTTCAAATTGACAACTTCAAATTGAAGTATAGTTAACAATTTGTAATTTTAGTTCTAAATTGTTTATTTGAGAATTTCAAATACAACTTCAAATTGAAGTATAGTTAACAATTTGTAATTTTTAGTTCTAAATTGTTTATTTGAGAATTTCAAATTACAACTTCAAATTGAAGTATAGTTAACAATTTGTAATTTTAGTTCTAAATTGTTTATTTGAGAATTTCAAATTGACAACTTCAAATTGAAGTATAGTTAACAATTTGTAATTTTTATTTCCCTAAATTGTTTATTTAGAATTTCAAATTGACAACTTCAAATTGAAGTATAGTTAACAATTTGTAATTTTAGTTCTAAATTGTTTATTTGAGAATTTCAAATTAACAACTTCAAATTGAAGTATAGTTAACAATTTGTAATTTTAGTTCTAAATTGTTTATTTGAAAATTTCAAATTGACAACTTCAAATTGAAGTATAGTTAACAATTTGTAATTTTAGTTCTAAATTGTTTATTTGAGAATTTCAAATTGACAACTTCAAATTGAAGTATAGTTAACAATTTGTAATTTTAGTTCTAAATTGTTTATTTGAAAATTTCAAATTGACAACTTCAAATTGAAGTATAGTTAACAATTTGTAATTTTAGTTCTAAATTGTTTATTTGAGAATTTCAAATTGACAACTTCAAATTGAAGTATAGTTAACAATTTGTAATTTTTAGTTCTAAATTGTTTATTTGAGAATTTCAAATTGACAACTTCAAATTGAAGTATAGTTAACAATTTGTAATTTTAGTTCTAAATTGTTTATTTGAGAATTTCAAATTGACAACTTCAAATTGAAGTATAGTTAACATTTTGTAATTTTTAGTTCCAAAGTGTTTATTTGAGAATTTCAAATTACAACTTCAAATTGAAGTATAGTTAACAATTTGTAATTTTAGTTCTAAATTGTTTATTTGAAAATTTCAAATTGACAACTTCAAATTGAAGTATAGTTAACAATTTGTAATTTTTAGTTCTAAATTGTTTATTTGAGAATTTCAAATTGACAACTTCAAATTGAAGTATAGTTAACAATTTGTAATTTTTAGTTCTAAATTGTTTATTTGAGAATTTCAAATTGACAACTTCAAATTGAAGTATAGTTAACAATTTGTAATTTTTAGTTCTAAATTGTTTATTTGAGAATTTCAAATTGACAACTTCAAATTGAAGTATAGTTAACAATTTGTAATTTTAGTTCTAAATTGTTTATTTGAGAATTTCAAATTGACAACTTCAAATTGAAGTATAGTTAACAATTTGTAATTTTTAGTTCTAAATTGTTTATTTGAGAATTTCAAATTGACAACTTCAAATTGAAGTATAGTTAACAATTTGTAATTTTTAGTTCTAAATTGTTTATTTGAGAATTTCAAATTGACAACTTCAAATTGAAGTATAGTTAACAATTTGTATTTTTTAGTTCTAAATTGTTTATTTGAGAATTTCAAATTGACAACTTCAAATTGAAGTATAGTTAACAATTTAAAACTATCAGTTCTAAATTGTTTATTTGAGAATTTCAAATTGACAACTTCAAATTGAAGTATAGTTAACAATTTGTAATTTTAGTTCTAAATTGTTTATTTGAGAATTTCAAATTGACAACTTCAAATTGAAGTATAGTTAACAATTTGAAACTATCAGTTCTAAATTGTTTATTTGAGAATTTCAAATTGACAACTTCAAATTGAAGTATAGTTAACAATTTGTAATTTTAGTTCTAAATTGTTTATTTGAGAATTTCAAATTGACAACTTCAAATTGAAGTATAGTTAACAATTTGTAATTTTTAGTTCTAAATTGTTTATTTGAGAATTTCAAATTGACAACTTCAAATTGAAGTATAGTTAACAATTTGTAATTTTAGTTCTAAATTGTTTATTTGAGAATTTCAAATTGACAACTTCAAATTGAAGTATAGTTAACAATTTGTAATTTTAGTTCTAAATTGTTTATTTGAGAATTTCAAATTGACAACTTCAAATTGAAGTATAGTTAACAATTTGTAATTTTAGTTCTAAATTGTTTATTTGAGAATTTCAAATTGACAACTTCAAATTGAAGTATAGTTAACAATTTGTAATTTTAGTTCTAAATTCTTTATTTGAGAATTGCAAATTCACAACTTCAAATTGAAATATAGTTAACAATTTGTAATTCTTAGTTTTAAATTGTTTATTTGAGAATTTCAAATTGACAACTTCAAATTGAAGTGTAGTTAACAATTTGGAACTATCAGTTCTAAATTGTTTATTTGAGAACTTCAAATTGACAACTTCAAATTGAAGTATAGTTAACAATTTGTAATTTTTAGTTCTAAATTGTTTATTTGAGAATTTCAAATTGACAACTTCAAATTGAAGTATAGTTAACAATTTGTAATTTTTAGTTCTAAATTGTTTATTTGAGAATTTCAAATTGACAACTTCAAATTGAAGTATAGTTAACAATTTGTAATTTTTAGTTCTAAATTGTTTATTTGAGAATTTCAAATTGCAACATTCAAATTGAAGTATAGTTAACAATTTGTAATTTTAGTTCTAAATTGTTTATTTGAGAATTTCAAATTGACAACTTCAAATTGAAGTATAGTTAACAATTTGTAATTTTAGTTCTAAATTGTTTATTTAAAGAATTTCAAATTGACAACTTCAAATTGAAGTATAGTTAACAATTTGTAATTTTTAGTTCTAAATTGTTTATTTGAGAATTTCAAATTGACAACTTCAAATTGAAGTATAGTTAACAATTTGTAATTTTAGTTCTAAATTGTTTATTTAAAGAATTTCAAATTGACAACTTCAAATTGAAGTATAGTTTACAATTTGTAATTTAAGTTCTAAATTGTTTATTTGAGAATTTCAAATTGACAACTTCAAATTGAAGTATAGTTAACATTTTGTAATTTTAGTTCTAAATTGTTTATTTGAGAATTTCAAATTAACAACTTCAAATTGAAGTATAGTTAACAATTTGTAATTTTAGTTCTAAATTGTTTATTTGAAAATTTCAAATTGACAACTTCAAATTGAAGTATAGTTAACAATTTGTAATTTTAGTTCTAAATTATTTATTTGAGAATTTAAAATTAACAACTTCAAATTGAAGTATAGTTAACAATTTGTAATTTTAGTTCTAAATTGTTTATTTGAAAATTTCAAATTGACAACTTCAAATTGAAGTATAGTTAACAATTTGTAATTTTAGTTCTAAATTGTTTATTTGAGAATTTCAAATTGACAACTTCAAGTTGAAGTATAGTTTACAATTTGTAATTTTAGTTCTAAATTGTTTATTTGAGAATTTCAAATTGACAACTTCAAATTGAAGTATAGTTAACAATTTGTAATTTTTAGTTCTAAATTGTTTATTTGAGAATTTCAAATTGAGAACTTCAAATTGAAGTATAGTTAACAATTTGTAATTTTTAGTTCTAAATTGTTTATTTGAGAATTTCAAATTGACAACTTCAAATTGAAGTATAGTTAACAATTTGTGATTTTAGATCTAAATTGTTTATTTGAGAATTTCAAATTGACAACTTCAAATTGAAGTATAGTTAACAATTTGTAATTTTTAGTTCTAAATTGTTTACTTGAGAATTTCAAATTGACAACTTCAATCTGAAGTATAGTTAACAATTTGTAATTTTTAGTTCTAAATTGTTTATTTGAGAATTTCAAATTGACAACTTCAAATTGAAGTATAGTTAACAATTTGTAATTTTTAGTTCTAAATTGTTTATTTGAGAATTTCAAATTGAGAACTTCAAATTGAAGTATAGTTAACAATTTGTAAGTTTTAGTTCTAAATTGTTTATTTGAGAATTTCAAATTCACAACTTCAAATTGAAGTATAGTTAACAATTTGTATTTCTTAGTTCTAAATTATTTATTTGAGAATTTCAAATTGACAACTTCAAATTGAAGTATAGTTAACAATTTGAAACTATCAGTTCTAAATTGTTTATTTGAGAATTTCAAATTGACAACTTCAAATTGAAGTATAGTTAACAATTTGTAATTTTTAGTTCTAAATTGTTTATTTGAGAATTTCAAATTGACAACTTCAAATTGAAGTATAGTTAACAATTTGTGATTTTAGTTCTAAATTGTTTATTGAGAATTTCAAATTGACAACTTCAAATTGAAGTATAGTTAACAATTTGTAATTTTAGTTCTAAATTGTTTACTTGAGAATTTCAAATTGACAACTTCAAACTGAAGTATAGTTAACAATTTGTAATTTTAGTTCTAAATTGTTTGTTTGAGAATTTCAAATTGACAACTTCAAATTGAAGTATAGTTAACAATTTGTAATTTTAGTTCTAAATTGTTTATTTGAGAATTTCAAATTGAGAACTTCAAATTGAAGTATAGTTAACAATTTGTAATTTTAGTTCTAAATTGTTTATTTGAGAATTTCAAATTCACAACTTCAAATTGAAGTATAGTTAACAATTTGTAATTCTTAGTTCTAAATTGTTTATTTGAGAATTTCAAATTGACAACATCAAATTGAAGTATAGTTAACAATTTGAAACTATCAGTTCTAAATTGTTTATTTGAGAATTTCAAATTGACAACTTCAAATTGAAGTATAGTTAACAATTTGTAATTTTTAGTTCTAAATTGTTTATTTGAGAATTTCAAATTGACAACTTCAAATTGAAGTATAGTTAACAATTTGAAACTATCAGTTCTAAATTGTTTATTTGAGAATTTCAAATTGACAACTTCAAATTGAAGTATAGTTAACAATTTGTAATTTTAAGTTCTAATCTGTTTATTTGAGAATTTCAAATTGACAACTTCAAATTGAAATATAGTTAATAATTTGTAATTTTAGTTCTAAATTGTTTATTTAAGAATTTCAAATTGACAACTTCAAATTGAAGTATAGTTAACAATTTGTAATTTTAGTTCTAAATTGTTTATTTGAAAATTTCAAATTGACAACTTTAAATTGAAGTATAGTTAACAATTTGAAACTATTAGTTCTAAATTGTTTATTTAAAATTTCAAATTGACAACTTCAAATTGAAGTATAGTTAACAATTTGTATGTTTTAGTTCTAAATTGTTTATTTGAGAATTTGAAATTGACAACTTCAAATTGAAGTATAGTTAACAATTTGTAATTTTAGTTCCAAATTGTTTATTTAAGAATTTCAAATTGACAACTTCTAATTGAAGTATAGTAAACAGTTTGTAATTTTTAGTTCTAAATTGTTTATTTGAGAATTTCAAATTGAGAACTTCAAATTGAAGTATAGTTAACAATTTGTAATTTTAGTTCTAAATTGTTTATTTGAGAATTTCAAATTCACAACTTCAAATTGAAGTATAGTTAACAATTTGTAATTCTTAGTTCTAAATTGTTTATTTGAGAATTTCAAATTGACAACATCAAATTGAAGTATAGTTAACAATTTGAAACTATCAGTTCTAAATTGTTTATTTGAGAATTTCAAATTGACAACTTCAAATTGAAGTAGAGTTAACAATTTGTAATTATAGTTCTAAATTGTTTATTTGAGAATTTCAAATTGACAACTTCAAATTGAAGTATAGTTAACAATTTGAAACTATCAGTTCTAAATTGTTTATTTGAGAATTTCAAATTGACAACTTCAAATTGAAGTATAGTTAACAATTTGTAATTTTAAGTTCTAATCTGTTTATTTGAGAATTTCAAATTGACAACTTCAAATTGAAATATAGTTAACAATTTGTAATTTTCAGTTCTAAATTGTTTATTTAAGAATTTCAAATTGACAACTTCAAATTGAAGTATAGTTAACAATTTGTAATTTTTAGTTCTAAATTGTTTATTTGAGAATTTCAAATTGACAACTTTAAATTGAAGTATAGTTAACAATTTGAAACTATTAGTTCTAAATTGTTTATTTAAAAATTTCAAATTGACAACTTCAAATTGAAGTATAGTTAACAATTTGTATGTTTTAGTTCTAAATTGTTTATTTGAGAATTTGAAATTGACAACTTCAAATTGAAGTGTAGTTAACAATTTGTAATTTTAGTTCTAAATTGTTTATTTGAGAATTTCAAATTGACAACTTCAAATTGAAGTATAGTTAACAATTTGTAATTTTAAGTTCTAAATTGTTTATTTGAGAATTTCAAATTAACAACTTCAAATTGAAGTATAGTTAACAATTTGTAATTTTTAGTTCCAAATTGTTTATTTGAGAATTTCTAATTGACAACTTCAAATTGAAGTATAGTTAACAATTTGTAATTTTTAGTTCTAAATTGTCTATTTGAGAATTTCAAATTGAGAACTTCAAATTGAAGTATAGTTAACAATTTGTAATTTTTAGTTCTAAATTGTTTATTTGAGAATTTCAAACTCACAACTTCAAATTGAAATATAGTTAACAATTTGTAATTCTTAGTTTTAAATTGTTTATTTGAGAATTTCAAATTGACAACTTCAAATTGAAGTATAGTTAACAATTTGTATTTTTTAGTTCTAAATTGTTTATTTGAGAATTTCAAATTCACAACTTCAAATTGAAGTATAGTTAACAATTTGTAATTTTTAGTTCCAAATTGTTTATTTAAGAATTTTAAATTGACAACTTCAAATTGAAGTATAGTTAACAATTAGTAATTTTAGTTCTAAATTGTTTATTTGAGAATTTCAAATTGACAACTTCAAATTGAAGTATAGTTAACAGTTTGTAATTTTTAGTTCCAAATTGTTTATTAGAGAATTTCAAATTGACAACTTCAAATTGAAGTATAGTTAACAATTTGTAATTTTAGTTCGAAATTTTTATTTGAGAATTTTAAATTGACATCTTCAAATTGTAGTATAGTTAACAATTTGTAATTTTTAGTTCTAAATTGTTTATTTGAGAATTTCAAATTGACAACTTCAAATTGAAGTATAGTTAACAATTTGTAACTATCAGTTCTAAATTGTTTATTTAAAATTTCAAATTCACAACTTCAAATTGAAGTATAGTTAACAATTTGTAATTCTTAGTTCTAAATTGTTTATTTGAGAATTTCAAATTGACAACTTCAAATTGAAGTATAGTTAACAATTTGAAACTATCAGTTCTAAATTGTTTATTTGAGAATTTCAAATTGACAACTTCAAATTGAAGTATAGTTAACAATTTGTAATTTTTAGTTCTAAATTGTTTATTTGAGAATTTCAAATTGACAACTTCAAATTGAAGTATAGTTAACAATTTGTGATTTTTAGTTCTAAATTGTTTATTTGAGAATTTCAAATTGACAACTTCAAATTGAAGTATAGTTAACAATTTGTAATTTTTAGTTCTAAATTGTTTACTTGAGAATTTCAAATTGACAACTTCAAACTGAAGTATAGTTAACAATTTGTAATTTTTAGTTCTAAATTGTTTATTTGAGAATTTCAAATTGACAACTTCAAATTGAAGTATAGTTAACAATTTGTAATTTTTAGTTCTAAATTGTTTATTTGAGAATTTCAAATTGAGAACTTCAAATTGAAGTATAGTTAACAATTTGTAATTTTTAGTTCTAAATTGTTTATTTGAGAATTTCAAATTCACAACTTCAAATTGAAGTATAGTTAACAATTTGTAATTCTTAGTTCTAAATTGTTTATTTGAGAATTTCAAATTGACAACATCAAATTGAAGTATAGTTAACAATTTGAAACTATCAGTTCTAAATTGTTTATTTGAGAATTTCAAATTGACAACTTCAAATTGAAGTAGAGTTAACAATTTGTAATTTTAGTTGTAAATTGTTTATTTGAGAATTTCAAATTGACAACTTCAAATTGAAGTATAGTTAACAATTTGAAACTATCAGTTCTAAATTGTTTATTTGAGAATTTCAAATTGACAACTTCAAATTGAAGTATAGTTAACAATTTGTAATTTTAAGTTCTAATCTGTTTATTTGAGAATTTCAAATTGACAACTTCAAATTAAAATATAGTTAACAATTTGTAATTTTAGTTCTAAATTGTTTATTTGAGAATTTGAAATTGACAACTTCAAATTGAAGTGTAGTTAACAATTTGTAATTTTTAGTTCTAAATTGTTTATTTGAGAATTTCAAATTGACAACTTCAAATTGAAGTATAGTTAACAATTTGTAATTTTAAGTTCTAAATTGTTTATTTGAGAATTTCAAATTAACAACTTCAAATTGAAGTATAGTTAACAATTTGTAATTTTTAGTTCCAAATTGTTTATTTGAGAATTTCTAATTGACAACTTCAAATTGAAGTATAGTTAACAATTTGTAATTTTTAGTTCTAAATTGTCTATTTGAGAATTTCAAATTGACAACTTCAAATTGAAGTATAGTTAACAATTTGTAATTTTTAGTTCTAAATTGTTTATTTGAGAATTTCAAACTCACAACTTCAAATTGAAATATAGTTAACAATTTGTAATTCTTAGTTTTAAATTGTTTATTTGAGAATTTCAAATTGACAACTTCAAATTGAAGTATAGTTAACAATTTGTATTTTTTAGTTCTAAATTGTTTATTTGAGAATTTCAAATTGACAACTTTAAATTGAAGTATAGTTAACAATTTGTAATTTTTAGTTCCAAATTGTTTATTTAAGAATTTCAAATTGACAACTTCAAATTGAAGTATAGTTAACAATTAGTAATTTTTAGTTCTAAATTGTTTATTTGAGAATTTCAAATTGACAACTTCAAATTGAAGTATAGTTAACAGTTTGTAATTTTTAGTTCCAAATTGTTTATTAGAGAATTTCAAATTGACAACTTCAAATTGAAGTATAGTTAACAATTTGTAATTTTTAGTTCTAAATTGTTTATTTGAGAATTTTAAATTGACATCTTCAAATTGTAGTATAGTTAACAATTTGTAATTTTTAGTTCTAAATTGTTTATTTGAGAATTTCAAATTGACAACTTCAAATTGAAGTATAGTTAACAATTTGTAACTATCAGTTCTAAATTGTTTATTTAAAAATTTCAAATTGACAACTTCAAATTGAAGTATAGTTAACAATTTGAAGTTTTAGTTCTAAATTGTTTATTTGAGAATTTGAAATTGACAACTTCAAATTGAAGTGTAGTTAAAGATTTGTAATTTTTAGTTCTAAATTGTTTATTTGAGAATTTCAAATTGACAACTTCAAATTGAAGTATAGTTAACAATTAGTAATTTTAGTTCTAAATTGTTTATTTGAGAATTTGAAATTGACAACTTCAAATTGAAGTATAGTTAACAATTTGAAACTATCAGTTCTAAATTGTTTATTTGAGAATTTCAAATTGACAACTTCAAATTGAAGTATAGTTAACAATTTGTAATTTTAAGTTCTAATCTGTTTATTTGAGAATTTTAAATTGACATCTTCAAATTGTAGTATAGTTAACAATTTGTAATTTTTAGTTCTAAATTGTTTATTTGAGAATTTCAAATTGACAACTTCAAATTGAAGTATAGTTAACAATTTGTAACTATCAGTTCTAAATTGTTTATTTAAAATTTCAAATTCACAACTTCAAATTGAAGTATAGTTAACAATTTGTATTTCTTAGTTCTAAATTGTTTATTTGAGAATTTCAAATTGACAACATCAAATTGAAGTATAGTTAACAATTTGAAACTATCAGTTCTAAATTGTTTATTTGAGAATTTCAAATTGACAACTTCAAATTGAAGTAGAGTTAACAATTTGTAATTTTAGTTCTAAATTGTTTATTTGAGAATTTCAAATTGACAACTTCAAATTGAAGTATAGTTAACAATTTGAAACTATCAGTTCTAAATTATTTATTTGAGAATTTCAAATTGACAACTTCAAATTGAAGTATAGTTAACAATTTGTAATTTTTAGTTCTAAATTGTTTATTTGAGAATTTCAAATTGACAACTTCAAATTGAAGTATAGTTAACAATTTGTGATTTTAGTTCTAAATTGTTTATTTGAGAATTTCAAATTGACAACTTCAAATTGAAGTATAGTTAACAATTTGTAATTTTAGTTCTAAATTGTTTACTTGAGAATTTCAAATTGACAACTTCAAACTGAAGTATAGTTAACAATTTGTAATTTTAGTTCTAAATTGTTTATTTGAGAATTTCAAATTGACAACTTCAAATTGAAGTATAGTTAACAATTTGTAATTTTAGTTCTAAATTGTTTATTTGAGAATTTCAAATTGAGAACTTCAAATTGAAGTATAGTTAACAATTTGTAATTTTTAGTTCTAAATTGTTTATTTGAGAATTTCAAATTCACAACTTCAAATTGAAGTATAGTTAACAATTTGTAATTCTTAGTTCTAAATTGTTTATTTGAGAATTTCAAATTGACAACATCAAATTGAAGTATAGTTAACAATTTGAAACTATCAGTTCTAAATTGTTTATTTGAGAATTTCAAATTGACAACTTCAAATTGAAGTATAGTTAACAATTTGTAATTTTTAGTTCTAAATTGTTTATTTGAGAATTTCAAATTGACAACTTCAAATTGAAGTATAGTTAACAATTTGAAACTATCAGTTCTAAATTGTTTATTTGAGAATTTCAAATTGACAACTTCAAATTGAAGTATAGTTAACAATTTGTAATTTTAAGTTCTAATCTGTTTATTTGAGAATTTCAAATTGACAACTTCAAATTAAAATATAGTTAACAATTTGTAATTTTAGTTCTAAATTGTTTATTTAAAAATTTCAAATTGACAACTTCAAATTGAAGTATAGTTAACAATTTGTGATTTTTAGTTCTAAATTGTTTATTTGAGAATTTGAAATTGACAACTTCAAATTGAAGTGTAGTTAACAATTTGTAATTTTTAGTTCTAAATTGTTTATTTGAGAATTTCAAATTGACAACTTCAAATTGAAGTATAGTTAACAATTTGTAATTTTAAGTTCTAAATTGTTTATTTGAGAATTTCAAATTAACAACTTCAAATTGAAGTATAGTTAACAATTTGTAATTTTTAGTTCCAAATTGTTTATTTGAGAATTTCTAATTGACAACTGCAAATTCAAGTATAGTTAACAATTTGTAATTTTTAGTTCTAAATTGTCTATTTGAGAATTTCAAATTGAGAACTTCAAATTGAAGTATAGTTAACAATTTGTAATTTTTAGTTCTAAATTGTTTATTTGAGAATTTCAAACTCACAACTTCAAATTGAAATATAGTTAACAATTTGTAATTCTTAGTTTTAAATTGTTTATTTGAGAATTTCAAATTGACAACTTCAAATTGAAGTATAGTTAACAATTTGTATTTTTTAGTTCTAAATTGTTTATTTGAGAATTTCAAATTGACAACTTTAAATTGAAGTATAGTTAAAATTTGTAATTTTTAGTTCCAAATTGTTTATTTAAGAATTTCAAATTGACAACTTCAAATTGAAGTATAGTTAACAATTAGTAATTTTAGTTCTAAATTGTTTATTTGAGAATTTCAAATTGACAACTTCAAATTGAAGTATAGTTAACAGTTTGTAATTTTTAGTTCCAAATTGTTTATTAGAGAATTTCAAATTGACAACTTCAAATTGAAGTATAGTTAACAATTTGTAATTTTAGTTCTAAATTGTTTATTTGAGAATTTCAAATTGACATCTTCAAATTGTAGTATAGTTAACAATTTGAAATTTTTTAGTTCTAAATTGTTTATTTGAGAATTTCAAATTGACAACTTCAAATTGAAGTATAGTTAACAATTTGTAACTATCAGTTCTAAATTGTTTATTTAAAAATTTCAAATTGACAACTTCAAATTGAAGTATAGTTAACAATTTGAAGTTTTAGTTCTAAATTGTTTATTTGAGAATTTGAAATTGACAACTTCAAATTGAAGTGTAGTTAAAGATTTGTAATTTTTAGTTCTAAATTGTTTATTTGAGAATTTCAAATTGACAACTTCAAATTGAAGTATAGTTAACAATTTGTAATTTTTAGTTCTAAATTGTTTATTTGAGAATTTCAAATTGACAACTTCAAATTGAAGTATAGTTAACAATTTGTAATTTTTAGTTCCAAATTGTTTATTTGAGAATTTCAAATTGTCAACTTCAAATTGAAGTATAATTAACAATTAGTAATTTTTAGTTCTAAATTGTTTATTTGAGAATTTGAAATTGACAACTTCAAATTGAAGTATAGTTAACAATTTGAAACTATCAGTTCTAAATTGTTTATTTGAGAATTTCAAATTGACAACTTCAAATTGAAGTATAGTTAACAATTTGTAATTTTAAGTTCTAATCTGTTTATTTGAGAATTTCAAATTGACAACTTCAAATTGAAATATAGTTAACAATTTGTGATTTTAGTTCTAAATTGTTTATTTGAGAATTTCAAATTGACAACTTCAAATTGAAGTATAGTTAACAATTTGTAATTTTAGTTCTAAATTGTTTATTTGAGAATTTTAAATTGACATCTTCAAATTGTAGTATAGTTAACAATTTGTAATTTTAGTTCTAAATTGTTTATTTGAGAATTTCAAATTGACAACTTCAAATTGAAGTATAGTTAACAATTTGTAACTATCAGTTCTAAATTGTTTATTTAAAATTTCAAATTCACAACTTCAAATTGAAGTATAGTTAACAATTTGTATTTCTTAGTTCTAAATTGTTTATTTGAGAATTTCAAATTGACAACATCAAATTGAAGTATAGTTAACAATTTGAAACTATCAGTTCTAAATTGTTTATTTGAGAATTTCAAATTGACAACTTCAAATTGAAGTAGAGTTAACAATTTGTAATTTTTAGTTCTAAATTGTTTATTTGAGAATTTCAAATTGACAACTTCAAATTGAAGTATAGTTAACAATTTGAAACTATCAGTTCTAAATTGTTTATTTGAGAATTTCAAATTGACAACTTCAAATTGAAGTATAGTTAACAATTTGTAATTTTAAGTTCTAAATTGTTTATTTGAGAATTTCAAATTAACAACTTCAAATTGAAGTATAGTTAACAATTTGTAATTTTAGTTCCAAATTGTTTATTTGAGAATTTCTAATTGACAACTTCAAATTGAAGTATAGTTAACAATTTGTAATTTTAGTTCTAAATTGTCTATTTGAGAATTTCAAATTGAGAACTTCAAATTGAAGTATAGTTAACAATTTGTAATTTTAGTTCTAAATTGTTTATTTGAGAATTTCAAACTCACAAGTTCAAATTGAAATATAGTTAACAATTTGTAATTCTTAGTTTTAAATTGTTTATTTGAGAATTTCAAATTGACAACTTCAAATTGAAGTATAGTTAACAATTTGTATTTTTAGTTCTAAATTGTTTATTTGAGAATTTCAAATTGACAACTTCAAATTGAAGTATAGTTAACAATTTGTAATTTTTAGTTCCAAATTGTTTATTTAAGAATTTCAAATTGACAACTTCAAATTGAAGTATAGTTAACAATTAGAAATTTTTTAGTTCTAAATTGTTTATTTGAGAATTTCAAATTGACAACTTCAAATTGAAGTATAGTTAACAGTTTGTAATTTTAGTTCCAAATTGTTTATTAGAGAATTTCAAATTGATGACATCAAATTGAAGTATAGTTAACAATTTGAAACTATCAGTTCTAAATTGTTTATTTGAGAATTTCAAATTGACAACTTCAAATTGAAGTATAGTTAACAATTTGTAATTTTTAGTTCTAAATTGTTTATTTGAGAATTTCAAATTGACAACTTCAAATTGAAGTATAGTTAACAATTTGAAACTATCAGTTCTAAATTGTTTATTTGAGAATTTCAAATTGACAACTTCAAATTGAAGTATAGTTAACAATTTGTAATTTTAAGTTCTAATCTGTTTATTTGAGAATTTCAAATTGACAACTTCAAATTGAAATATAGTTAACAATTTGTAATTTTCAGTTCTAAATTGTTTATTTAAGAATTTCAAATTGACAACTTCAAATTGAAGTATAGTTAACAATTTGTAATTTTTAGTTCTAAATTGTTTATTTGAGAATTTCAAATTGACAACTTTAAATTGAAGTATAGTTAACAATTTGAAACTATTAGTTCTAAATTGTTTATTTAAAAATTTCAAATTGACAACTTCAAATTGAAGTATAGTTAACAATTTGTATGTTTTAGTTCTAAATTGTTTATTTGAGAATTTGAAATTGACAACTTCAAATTGAAGTGTAGTTAACAATTTGTAATTTTTAGTTCTAAATTGTTTATTTGAGAATTTCAAATTGACAACTTCAAATTGAAGTATAGTTAACAATTTGTAATTTTAAGTTCTAAATTGTTTATTTGAGAATTTCAAATTAACAACTTCAAATTGAAGTATAGTTAACAATTTGTAATTTTTAGTTCCAAATTGTTTATTTGAGAATTTCTAATTGACAACTGCAAATTCAAGTATAGTTAACAATTTGAAATTTTTTAGTTCTAAATTGTCTATTTGAGAATTTCAAATTGAGAACTTCAAATTGAAGTATAGTTAACAATTTGTAATTTTAGTTCTAAATTGTTTATTTGAGAATTTCAAACTCACAAGTTCAAATTGAAATATAGTTAACAATTTGTAATTCTTAGTTTTAAATTGTTTATTTGAGAATTTCAAATTGACAACTTCAAATTGAAGTATAGTTAACAATTTGTATTTTTAGTTCTAAATTGTTTATTTGAGAATTTCAAATTGACAACTTCAAATTGAGTATAGTTAACAATTTGTAATTTTAGTTCCAAATTGTTTATTTAAGAATTTCAAATTGACAACTTCAAATTGAAGTATAGTTAACAATTAGTAATTTTAGTTCTAAATTGTTTATTTGAGAATTTCAAATTGACAACTTCAAATTGAAGTATAGTTAACAGTTTGTAATTTTAGTTCCAAATTGTTTATTAGAGAATTTCAAATTGACAACTTCAAATTGAAGTATAGTTAACAATTTGTAATTTTTAGTTCGAAATTTTTATTTGAGAATTTTAAATTGACATCTTCAAATTGTAGTATAGTTTACAATTTGTAATTTTTAGTTCTAAATTGTTTATTTGAGAATTTCAAATTGACAACTTCAAATTGAAGTATAGTTAACAATTTGTAACTATCAGTTCTAAATTGTTTATTTAAAATTTCAAATTCACAACTTCAAATTGAAGTATAGTTAACAATTTGTATTTCTTAGTTCTAAATTGTTTATTTGAGAATTTCAAATTGACAACTTCAAATTGAAGTATAGTTAACAATTTGAAACTATCAGTTCTAAATTGTTAATTTGAGAATTTCAAATTGACAACTTCAAATTGAAGTATAGTTAACAATTTGTAATTTTTAGTTCTAAATTGTTTATTTGAGAATTTCAAATTGACAACTTCAAATTGAAGTATAGTTAACAATTTGTGATTTTAGTTCTAAATTGTTTATTTGAGAATTTCAAATTGACAACTTCAAATTGAAGTATAGTTAACAATTTGTAATTTTTAGTTCTAAATTGTTTATTGAGAATTTCAAATTGACAACTTCAAACTGAAGTAAGTTAACAATTTGTAATTTTTAGTTCTAAATTGTTTATTTGAGAATTTCAAATTGACAACTTCAAATTGAAGTTTAGTTAACAATTTGTAATTTTTAGTTCTAAATTGTTTATTTGAGAATTTCAAATTGACAACTTCAAATTGAAGTATAGTTAACAATTTGAAATTTTTTAGTTCTAAATTGTTTATTTGAGAATTTCAAATTCACAACTTCAAATTGAAGTATAGTTAACAATTTGTAATTCTTAGTTCTAAATTGTTTATTTGAGAATTTCAAAATGGCAACATCAAATTGAAGTATAGTTAACAATTTGAAACTATCAGTTCTAAATTGTTTATTTGAGAATTTCAAATTGACAACTTCAAATTGAAGTAGAGTTAACAATTTGTAATTTTAGTGCTAAATTGTTTATTTGAGAATTTCAAATTGACAACTTCAAATTGAAGTATAGTTAACAATTTGAAACTATCAGTTCTAAATTGTTTATTTGAGAATTTCAAATTGACAACTTCAAATTGAAGTATAGTTAACAATTTGTAATTTTTAGTTCTAAACTGTTTATTTGAGAATTTCAAATTGACAACTTCAAATTAAAATATAGTTAACAATTTGTAATTTTTAGTTCTAAATTGTTTATTTAAGAATTTCAAATTGACAACTTCAAATTGAAGTATAGTTAACAATTTGTAATTTTTAGTTCTAAATTGTTTATTTGAGAATTTCAAATTGACAACTTTAAATTGAAGTATAGTTAACAATTGGAAACTATTAGTTCTAAATTGTTAATTTAAAATTTCAAATTGACAACTTCAAATTGAAGTATAGTTAACAATTTGTATGTTTTAGTTCTAAATTGTTTATTTGAGAATTTGAAATTGACAACTTCAAATTGAAGTGTAGTTAACAATTTGTAATTTTTAGTTCTAAATTGTTTATTTGAGAATTTCAAATTGACAACTTTAAATTGAAGTATAGTTAACAATTTGTAATTTTTAGTTCTAAATTGTCTATTTGAGAATTTCAAATTAACAACTTCAAATTGATGTATAGTTAACAATTTGTAATTTTTAGTTCCAAATTGTTTATTTGAGAATTTCTAATTGACAACTTCAAATTGAAGTATAGTTAACAATTTGTAATTTTTAGTTCTAAATTGTCTATTTGAGAATTTCAAATTGAGAACTTCAAATTGAAGTATAGTTAACAATTTGTAATTTTTAGTTCTAAATTGTTTATTTGAGAATTTCAAACTCACAACTTCAAATTGAAATATAGTTAACAATTTGTAATTCTTAGTTTTAAATTGTTTATTTGAGAATTTCAAATTGACAACTTCAAATTGAAGTATAGTTAACAATTTGTATTTTTTAGTTCTAAATTGTTTATTTGAGAATTTCAAATTCACAACTTCAAATTGAAGTATAGTTAATAATTTGTAATTTTAGTTCCAAATTGTTTATTTAAGAATTTCAAATTGACAACTTCAAATTGAAGTATAGTTAACAATTAGTAATTTTAGTTCTAAATTGTTTATTTGAGAATTTCAAATTGACAACTTCAAATTGAAGTATAGTTAACAGTTTGTAATTTTAGTTCCAAATTGTTTATTAGAAATTTCAAATTGACAACTTCAAATTGAAGTCTAGTTAACAATTTGTAATTTTTAGTTCTAAATTGTTTATTTGAGAATTTTAAATTGACATCTTCAAATTGTAGTATAGTTAACAATTTGTAATTTTTAGTTCTAAATTGTTTATTTGAGAATTTCAAATTGACAACTTCAAATTGAAGTATAGTTAACAATTTGTAACTATCAGTTCTAAATTGTTTATTTAAAAATTTCAAATTGACAACTTCAAATTGAAGTATAGTTAACAATTTGAAGTTTTAGTTCTAAATTGTTTATTTGAGAATTTGAAATTGACAACTTCAAATTGAAGTGTAGTTAAAGATTTGTAATTTTTAGTTCTAAATTGTTTATTTGAGAATATCAAATTGACAACTTCAAATTGAAGTATAGTTAACAATTTGTAATTTTTAGTTCTAAATTGTTTATTTGAGAATTTCAAATTGACAACTTCAAATTGAAGTATAGTTAACAATTTGTAATTTTTAGTTCCAAATTGTTTATTTGAGAATTTCAAATTGTCAACTTCAAATTGAAGTATAATTAACAATTAGTAATTTTTAGTTCTAAATTGTTTATTTGAGAATTTGAAATTGACAACTTCAAATTGAGTATAGTTAACAATTTGAAACTATCAGTTCTAAATTGTTTATTTGAGAATTTCAAATTGACAACTTCAAATTGAAGTATAGTTAACAATTTGTAATTTTAAGTTCTAATCTGTTTATTTGAGAATTTCAAATTGACAACTTCAAATTGAAATATAGTTAACAATTTGTGATTTTTAGTTCTAAATTATTTATTTGAGAATTTCAAATTGACAACTTCAAATTGAAGTATAGTTAACAATTTGTAATTTTTAGTTCTAAATTGTTTATTTGAGAATTTCAAATTGACAACTTCAAATTGAAGTATAGTTAACAATTTGTGATTTTTAGTTCTAAATTGTTTATTTGAGAATTTCAAATTGACAACTTCAAATTGAAGTATAGTTAACAATTTGTAATTTTTAGTTCTAAATTGTTTACTTGAGAATTTCAAATTGACAACTTCAAACTGAAGTATAGTTAACAATTTGTAATTTTTAGTTCTAAATTGTTTATTTGAGAATTTCAAATTGACAACTTCAAATTGAAGTATAGTTAACAATTTGTAATTTTAGTTCTAAATTGTTTATTTGAGAATTTCAAATTCACAACTTCAAATTGAAGTATAGTTAACAATTTGTAATTCTTAGTTCTAAATTGTTTATTTGAGAATTTCAAATTGACAACATCAAATTGAAGTATAGTTAACAATTTGAAACTATCAGTTCTAAATTGTTTATTTGAGAATTTCAAATTGACAACTTCAAATTGAAGTATAGTTAACAATTTGTAATTTTTAGTTCTAAATTGTTTATTTGAGAATTTCAAATTGACAACTTCAAATTGAAGTATAGTTAACAATTTGAAACTATCAGTTCTAAATTGTTTATTTGAGAATTTCAAATTGACAACTTCAAATTGAAGTATAGTTAACAATTTGTAATTTTAAGTTCTAATCTGTTTATTTGAGAATTTCAAATTGACAACTTCAAATTGAAATATAGTTAACAATTTGTAATTTTCAGTTCTAAATTGTTTATTTAAGAATTTCAAATTGACAACTTCAAATTGAAGTATAGTTAACAATTTGTAATTTTAGTTCTAAATTGTTTATTTGAGAATTTCAAATTGACAACTTTAAATTGAAGTATAGTTAACAATTTGAAACTATTAGTTCTAAATTGTTTATTTAAAATTTCAAATTGACAACTTCAAATTGAAGTATAGTTAACAATTTGTATGTTTTAGTTCTAAATTGTTTATTTAAGAATTTGAAATTGACAACTTCAAATTGAAGTGTAGTTAACAATTTGTAATTTTCAGTTCTAAATTGTTTATTTGAGAATTTCAAATTGACAACTTCAAATTAAAGTATAGTTAACAATTTGTAATTTTTAGTTCCAAATTGGATATTTGAGAATTTCAAATTGACAACTTCAAATTGAAGTATAGTTAACAATTTGTAATTTTTAGTTCTAAATTGTTTATTTGAGAATTTCAAACTCACAACTTTAAATTGAAATATAGTTAACAATTTGTAATTCTTAGTTTTAAATTGTTTATTTGAGAATTTCAAATAACAACTTCAAATTGAAGTATAGTTAACAATTTGTAATTTTTAGTTCTAAATTGTTTATTTAAGAATTTCAAATTGACAACTTCAAATTGAAGTATAGTTAACAATTTGTAATTTTTAGTTCTAAATTGTTTATTTGAGAATTTCAAATTGACAACTTCAAATTGAAGTATAGTTAACAATTTGTAATTTTAGTTTTAAATTGTTTATTTGAGAATTTCAAATTGACAACTTCAAATTGAAGTATAGTTAATAATTTGTAATTTTTAGTTCTAAATTGTTTATTTGAGAATTTCAAATTCACAACTTCAAATTGAAGTATAGTTAACAATTTGTAATTTTAGTTCTAAATTGTTTATTTGAGAATTTCAAATTGACAACTTCAAATTGAGGTATAGTTAACAATTTGTAATTTTAGTTCTAAATTGTTTATTTGAGAATTTCAAATTGACAACTTCAAATTGAAGTATAGTTAACAATTTGTAATTTTAGTTCTAAATTGTTTATTTGAGAATTTCAAATTGACAACTTCAAATTGAAGTATAGTTAACAATTTGTAATTTTAGTTCTAAATTGTTTATTTGAGAATTCCAAATTGACAACTTTAAATTGAAGTATAGTTAACAATTTGTAATTTTTAGTTCTAAATTGTTTATTTGAGAATTTCAAATTGACAACTTCAAATTGAAGTATAGTTAACAATTTGTAATTTTTAGTTCTAAATTCTTTATTTGAGAATTTCAAATTGACAACTTAAATTGAGTTATTAACAATTGTATTTAGTTCTAAATTGTTTATTTGAGATTTCAAATTACAACTAAAATTAGTTAGTTAACAATTTGATTAGTTCTAAATTGTTTATTTGAGAATTTCAAATTGACAACTTCAAATTGAAGTATAGTTAACAATTTGTAATTTTTAGTTCTAAATTGTTTATTTGAGAATTTCAAATTGACAACTTCAAATTGAAGTATAGTTAACAATTTGTAATTTTAGTTCTAAATTGTTTATTTGAGAATTTCAAATTGACAACTTCAAATTGAAGTATAGTTAACAATTTGTAATTTTTAGTTCTAAATTATTTATTTGAGAATTTCAAATTGACAACTTCAAATTGAAGTATAGTTAACAATTTGAAACTATCAGTTCTAAATTGTTTATTTGAGAATTTCAAATTGACAACTTCAAATTGAAGTATAGTTAACAATTTGTAATTTTTAGTTCTAAATTGTTTATTTGAGAATTTCAAATTGACAACTTCAAATTGAAGTATAGTTAACAATTTGTGATTTTTAGTTCTAAATTGTTTATTTGAGAATTTCAAATTGACAACTTCAAATTGAAGTATAGTTACCAATTTGTAATTTTTAGTTCTAAATTGTTTATTTGAGAATTTCAAATTGACAACTTCAAAATGAAGTATAGTTAACAATTTGTAAATTTTAGTTCTAAATTGTTTATTTGAGAATTTCAAATTGACAACTTCAAATTGAAGTATAGTTAACAATTTGTAATTTTTAGTTCTAAATTGTTTATTTGAGAATTTCAAATTCACAACTTCAAATTGAAGTATAGTTAACAATTTGTAATTCTTAGTTCTAAATTGTTTATTTGAGAATTTCAAATTGACAACTTCAAATTGAAGTATAGTTAACAATTTGAAACTATCAGTTCTAAATTGTTTATTTGAGAATTTCAAACTGACAACTTCAAATTGAAGTAGAGTTAACAATTTGTAATTCTTAGTTCTAAATTGTTTATTTGAGAATTTCAAATTGACAACTTCAAATTAAAGTATAGTTAACAATTTGAAACTATCAGTTCTAAATTGTTTACTTGAGAATTTCAAATTGACACCTTCAAATTGAAGTATAGTTAACAATTTGTAATTTTAAGTTCTAATCTGTTTATTTGAGAATTTCAAATTGACAACTTCAAATTGAAATATAGTTAACAATTTGTAATTTTAGTTCTAAATTGTTTATTTAAAATTTCAAATTGACAACTTCAAATTGAAGTATAGTTAACAATTTGTAATTTTAGTTCTAAATTGTTTATTTGAGAATTTCAAATTGACAACTTTAAATTGAAGTATAGTTAACAATTTGAAACTATTAGTTCTAAATTGTTTATTTAAAAATTTCAAATTGACAACTTCAAATTGAAGTATAGTTAACAATTTGTATGTTTTAGTTCTAAATTGTTTATTTAAGAATTTGAAATTGACAACTTCAAATTGAAGTGTAGTTAACAATTTGTAATTTTCAGTTCTAAATTGTTTATTTTAGAATTTCAAATTGACAACTTCAAATTAAAGTATAGTTAACAATTTGTAATTTTTAGTTCCAAATTGGATATTTGAGAATTTCAAATTGACAACTTCAAATTGAAGTATAGTTAACAATTTGTAATTTTTAGTTCTAAATTGTTTATTTGAGAATTTCAAACTCACAACTTTAAATTGAAATATAGTTAACAATTTGTAATTCTTAGTTTTAAATTGTTTATTTGAGAATTTCAAATAACAACTTCAAATTGAAGTATAGTTAACAATTTGAAACTATCAGTTCTAAATTGTTTATTTGTGAATTTCAAATTGACAACTTCAAATTGAAGTATAGTTAACAATTTGTAATTTTTAGTTCTAAATTGTTTCTTTGAGAATTTCAAATTGACAACTTGAAATTGAAGTATAGTTAACAATTTGTAATTTTTAGTTCTAAATTGTTTATTTGAGAATTTCAAATTGACAACTTCAAATTGAAGTATAGTTAACAATTTGTAATTTTTAGTTGCAAATTGTTTATTTAAGATTTTCAAATTGACAACTTCAAATTGAAGTACAGTTAACAATTTGTAATTTTTAGATCTAAATTGTTTATTTGAGAATTTCAAACTCACAACTTCAAATTGAAATATAGTTAACAATTTGTAATTCCTAGTTTTAAATTGTTTATTTGAGAATTTCAAATTGACAACTTCAAATTGAAGTATAGTTAACAATTTGTATTTTTTAGTTCTAAATTGTTTATTTGAGAATTTCAAATTCACAACTTCAAATTGAAGTATAGTTAATAATTTGTAATTTTTAGTTCTAAATTGTTTATTTGAGAATTTCAAATTGACAACTTCAAATTGAGGTATAGTTAACAATTTGTAATTTTTAGTTCTAAATTGTTTATTTGAGAATTTCAAATTGACAACTTCAAATTGAAGTATAGTTAACAATTTGGAATTCTTAGTTCTAAATTGTTTATTTGAGAATTTCAAATTGACAACTTCAAATTGAAGTATAGTTAACAATTTGTAATTTTTAGTTCTAAATTGTTTATTTGAGAATTTCAAATTGACAACTTTAAATTGAAGTATAGTTAACAATTTGTATGTTTTAGTTCTAAATTGTTTATTTGAGAATTTCAAATTGACAACTTCAAATTGAAGTGTAGTTAACAATTTGTATGTTTTAGTTCTAAATTGTTTATTTGAGAATTTCAAATTGACAACTTCAAATTGAAGTGTAAATAACAATTTGTAATTTTAGTTCTAAATTGTTTATTTGAGAATTTCAAATTGACAACTTCAAATTGAAGTATAGTTAACAATTTGAAACTATCAGTTCTAAATTGTTTATTTGAGAATTTCAAATTGACAACTTCAAATTGAAGTATAGTTAACAATTTCTAATTTTTAGTTCTAAATTGTTTATTTAAGAATTTCAAATTGTTAACTTCAAATTGAAGTGTAGTTAACAATTTGTAATTTTTAGTTCTAAATTCTTTATTTGAGAATTTTAAATTTACAACTTCAAATTGAAGTATAGTTAACAATTTGTAATTTTTAGTTCTAAATTGTTTATTTGAGAATTTCAAATTGACAACTTCAAATTGAAGTATAGTTAACAATTTGTAATTTTTAATTCTAAATTGATTATTTGAGAATTTCAAATTGACAACTTCAAATTGAAGTATAGTTAACAATTTGTAATTTTTAGTTCCAAATTGTTTATTTAAGAATTCAAATTGACAACTTCAAATTGAAGTATAGTTAACAATTTGTAATTTTTAGTTCTAAATTGTTTATTTGAGAATTTCAAATTGACAACTTCAAATTGAAGTATAGTTAACAATTTGTAATTTTTAGTTCTAAATTGTTTATTTGAGAATTTCAAATTGACAACTTCAAATTGAAGTATAGTTAACAATTTGTAATTTTAGTTCTAAATTGTTTATTTGAGAATTTCAAATTGACAACTTCAAATTGAAGTATAGTTAACAATTTGTAATTTTAGTTCTAAATTGTTTATTTGAGAATTTCAAATTGACAACTTCAAATTGAAGTATAGTTAACAATTTGTAATTTTTAGTTCTAAATTGTTTATTTGAGAATTTCAAATTGACAACTTCAAATTGAAGTATAGTTAACAATTTGAATTTTTAGTTCTAAATTGTTTATTTGAGAATTTCAAATTGACAACTTCAAATTGAAGTATAGTTAACAATTTGTAATTTTAGTTCTAAATTGTTTATTTGAGAATTTCAAATTGACAACTTCAAATTGAAGTATAGTTAACAATTTGTAATTTTTAGTTCTAAATTGTTTATTTGAGAATTTCAAATTGACAACTTCAAATTGAAGTATAGTTAACAATTTGTAATTTTTAGTTCTAAATTGTTTATTTTAGAATTTCAAATTGACAACTTCAAATTGAAGTATAGTTAACAATTTGTAATTTTAGTTCTAAATTGTTTATTTGAGAATTTCAAATTGACAACTTCAAATTGAAGTATAGTTAACAATTTGTAATTTTTAGTTCTAAATTGTTTATTTGAGAATTTCAAATTGACAACTTCAAATTGAAGTATAGTTAACAATTTGTAATTTTAGTTCTAAATTGTTTATTTGAGAATTTCAAATTACAACTTCAAATTGAAGTATAGTTAACAATTTGTAATTTTAGTTCTAAATTGTTTATTTTAGAATTTCAAATTGACAACTTCAAATTGAAGTATAGATAATAATTTGTAACTTTTAGTTCTAAATTGTTTATTTGAGAATTTCAAATTGACAACTTCAAATTGAAGTATAGTTAACAATTTGTAATTTTTAGTTCTAAATTGTTTATTTAAGAATTTCAAATTGACAACTTCAAATTGAAGTATAGTTAACAATTTGTAATTTTTAGTTCTAAATTGTTTATTTGAAAATTTTTAAAATTTTGACAACTTCAAATTGAAGTATAGTTAACAATTTGTAATTTTCAATTCTAAACTGTTTATTTGAGAATTTCAAATTGACAACTTCAAATTGAAGTATAGTTAACAATTTGAAACTATCAGTTCTAAATTGTTTATTTGAGAATTTCAAATTGACAACTTCAAATTGAAGTATAGTTAACAATTTGTAATTTTTAGTTCTAAATTGTTTATTTGAGAATTTCAAATTGTCAACTTCAAATTGAAGTATAGTTAACAATTTGTAATTTTAGTTCTAAATTGTTTATTTGAAAATTTTTAAAATTTTGACAACTTCAAATTGAAGTATAGTTAACAATTTGTAATTTTAGTTCTAAATTGTTTATTTAAGAATTTCAAATTGTCAACTTCAAATTGAAGTCTAGTTAACAATTTGTAATTTTTAGTTCTAAATTGTTTATTTGAGAATTTCAAATTACAACTTCAAATTGAAGTATAGTTAACAATTTGTAATTTTAGTTCTAAATTGTTTATTTGAGAATTTCAAATTGACAACTTCAAATTGAAGTATAGTTAACAATTTGTAATTTTAGTTCTAAATTGTTTATTTGAGAATTTCAAATTGACAACTTCAAATTGAAGTATAGTTAACAATTTGTAATTTTTAGTTCTAAATTGTTTATTTAAGAATTTCAAATTGACAACTTCAAATTGAAGTATAGTTAACAATTTGTAATTTTTAGTTCTAAATTGTTTATTTGAGAATTTCAAATTGACAACTTCAAATTGAAGTATAGTTAACAAATTGTAATTTTAGTTCTAAATTGTTTATTTGAGAATTTCAAATTGACAACTTCAAATTGAAGTATAGTTAACAATTTGTAATTTTAGTTCTAAATTGTTTATTTGAGAATTTCAAATTGACAACTTCAAATTGAAGTATAGTTAACAATTTGTAATTTTTAGTTCTAAATTGTTTATTTGAGAATTTCAAATTGACAACTTCAAATTGAAGTATAGTTAACAATTTGTAATTTTAGTTCTAAATTGTTTATTTGAGAATTTCAAATTACAACTTCAAATTGAAGTATAGTTAACAATTTGAAACTATCAGTTCTAAATTGTTTATTTGAGAATTTCAAATTGACAACTTCAAGTTGAAGTATAGTTAACAATTTGTAATTTGTAGTTCTAAATTGTTTATTTGAGAATTTCAAATTGACAACTTCAAATTGAAGTATAGTTAACAATTTGTAATTTTTAGTTCTAAATTGTTTATTTGAGAATTTCAAATTGACAACTTCAAATTGAAGTATAGTTAACAATTTGTAATTTTAGTTCTAAATTGTTTATTTGAGAATTTCAAATTGACAACTTCAAATTGAAGTATAGTTAATAATTTGTAATTTTAGTTGTAAATTGTTTATTTGAGAATTTCAAATTGACAACTTCAAATTGAAGTATAGTTAACAATTTGTAATTTTTAGTTCTAAATTGTTTATTTGAGAATTTCAAATTGAGAACTTCAAATTGAAGTATAGTTAACAATTTGTAATTTTTAGTTCTAAATTGTTTATTTGAGAATTTCAAATTGACAACTTCAAATTGAAGTATAGTTAACAATTTGTAATTTTAGTTCTAAATTGTTTATTTGAGAATTTCAAATTGACAACTTCAAATTGAAGTATAGTTAACAATTTGTAATTTTAGTTCTAAATTGTTTATTTGAGAATTTCAAATTGACAACTTCAAATTGAAGTATAGTTAACAATTTGTAATTTTAGTTCTAAATTGTTTATTTGAGAATTTCAAATTGACAACTTCAAATTGAAGTATAGTTAACAATTTGTAATTTAGTTCTAAATTGTTTATTTGAGAATTTCAAATTGACAACTTCAAATTGAAGTATAGTTAACAATTTGTAATTTTTAGTTCTAAATTGTTTATTTGAGAATTTCAAATTGACAACTTCAAATTGAAGTATAGTTAACAATTTGTAATTTTAGTTCTAAATTGTTTATTTGAGAATTTCAAATTGACAACTTCAAATTGAAGTATAGTTAACAATTTGTAATTTTAGTTCTAAATTGTTTATTTGAGAATTTCAAATTGACAACTTCAAATTGAAGTATAGTTAACAATTTGTAATTTTAGTTCTAAATTGTTTATTTGAGAATTTCAAATTGACAACTTCAAATTGAAGTATAGTTAACAATTTGTAATTTTTAGTTCTAAATTGTTTATTTGAGAATTTCAAATTGACAACTTCAAATTGAAGTATAGTTAACAATTTGTAATTTTTAGTTCTAAATTGTTTATTTGAGAATTTCAAATTGACAACTTCAAATTGAAGTATAGTTAACAATTTGTAATTTTAGTTCTAAATTGTTTATTTGAGAATTTCAAATTGACAACTTCAAATTGAAGTATAGTTAACAATTTGTAATTTTTAGTTCTAAATTGTTTATTTGAGAATTTCAAATTGACAACTTCAAATTGAAGTATAGTTAACAATTTGTAATTTTAGTTCTAAATTGTTTATTTGAGAATTTCAAATTGACAACTTCAAATTGAAGTATAGTTAACAATTTGTAATTTTAGTTCTAAATTGTTTATTTGAGAATTTCAAATTGACAACTTCAAATTGAAGTATAGTTAACAATTTGTAATTTTAGTTCTAAATTGTTATTTGAGAATTTCAAATTGACAACTTCAAATTGAAGTATAGTTAACAATTTGTAATTTTTAGTTCTAAATTGTTAATTTGAGAATTTCAAATTGACAACTTCAAATTGAAGTATAGTTAACAATTTGTGATTTTTAGTTCTAAATTGTTTATTTGAGAATTTCAAATTGACAACCTCAAATTGAAGTATAGTTAACAATTTGTAATTTTTAGTTCTAAATTGTTTACTTGAGAATTTCAAATTGACAACTTCAAATTGAAGTATAGTTAACAATTTGTAATTTTAGTTCTAAATTGTTTATTAGAGAATTTCAAATTGACAACTTCAAATTGCAGTATGGTTAACAATTTGTAATTTTTAGTTCTAAATTGTTTATTTGAGATTTTCAAATTGAGAACTTCAAATTGAAGTATAGTTAACAATTTTAATTTTAGTTCTAAATTGTTTATTTGAGAATTTCAAATTCATAACTTCAAATTGAAGTGTAGTTAATAATTTGTAATTCTTAGTTCTAAATTGTTTATTTGAGAATTTCAAATTGACAACTTCAAATTGAAGTATAGTTAACAATTTGAAACTATCAGTTCTAAATTGTTTATTTGAGAATTTCAAATTGACAACTTCAAATTGAAGTATAGTTAACAATTTGTAATTTTTAGTTCTAAATTGTTTATTTGAGAATTTCAAATTGACAACTTCAAATTGAAGTATAGTTAACAATTTGTAATTTTTAGTTCTAAATTGTTTATTTGAGAATTTCAAATTGACAACTTCAAATTGAAGTATAGTTAACAATTTGTAATTTTTAGTTCTAATTGTTTATTTGAGAATTTCAAATTGACAACTTCAAATTGAAGTATAGTTAACAATTTGTAATTTTTAGTTCTAAATTGTTTATTTGAGAATTTCAAATTGACAACTTCAAATTGAAGTATAGTTAACAATTTGAAACTATCAGTTCTAAATTGTTTATTTGAGAATTTCAAATTGACAACTTCAAATTGAAGTATAGTTAACAATTTGTAATTTTTAGTTCTAATCTGTTTATTTGAGAATTTTAAATTGACAACTTCAAATTGAAATATAGTTAACAATTTGTAATTTTTAGTTCTAAATTGTTTATTTGAGAATTTCAAATTGACAACCTCAAATTGAAGTATAGTTAACAATTTGTAATTTTTAGTTCTAAATTGTTTACTTGAGAATTTCAAATTGACAACTTCAAATTGAAGTATAGTTAACAATTTGTAATTTTTAGTTCTAAATTGTTTATTAGAGAATTTCAAATTGACAACTTCAAATTGAGTATGGTTAACAATTTGTAATTTTTAGTTCTAAATTGTTTATTTGAGATTTTCAAATTGAGAACTTCAAATTGAAGTATAGTTAACAATTTTAATTTTTAGTTCTAAATTGTTTATTTGAGAATTTCAAATTCACAACTTCAAATTGAAGTGTAGTTAATAATTTGTAATTCTTAGTTCTAAATTGTTTATTTGAGAATTTCAAATTGACAACTTTAAATTGAAGTATAGTTAATAATTTGAAACTATCAGTTCTAAATTGTTTATTTGAGAATTTCAAATTGACAACTTCAAATTGAAGTATAGTTAACAATTTGTAATTTTTAGTTCTAATCTGTTTATTTGAGAATTTTAAATTGACAACTTCAAATTGAAATATAGTTAACAATTTGTAATTTTAGTTCTAAATTGTTTATTTAAGAATTTCAAATTGACAACTTCAAATTGAAGTATAGTTAACAATTTGGAATTCTTAGTTCTAAATTGTTTATTTGAGAATTTCAAATTGACAACTTCAAATTGAAGTATAGTTAACAATTTGTAATTTTTAGTTCTAAATTGTTTATTTGAGAATTTCAAATTGACAACTTTAAATTGAAGTATAGTTAACAATTTGTATGTTTTAGTTCTAAATTGTTTATTTGAGAATTTCAAATTGACAACTTCAAATTGACGTGTAGTTAACAATTTGTAATTTTAGTTCTAAATTGTTTATTTGAGAATTTCAAATTGACAACTTCAAATTGAAGTGTAGTTAACAATTTGTAATTTTAGTTCTAAATTGTTTATTTGAGAATTCAAATTGACAACTTAAATTGAAGTATAGTTAACAATTTGAAACTATCAGTTCTAAATTGTTTATTTAAATTTCAAACTGACAACTTCAAATTGAAGTATAGTTAACAATTTGTATGTTTTAGTTTAAATTGTTTATTTGAGAATTTCAAATTGACAACTTCAAATCGAAGTATAGTTAACAATTTGTAATTTTTAGTTCTAAATTTTTATTTGAGAATTTCAAATTGACAACTTCAAATTGAAGTATAGTTAACAATTTGTAATTTTTAGTTCTAAATTGTTTATTTGAGAATTTCAAATTGACAACTTCAAATTGAAGTATAGCTAACAATTTGTAATTTTTAGTTCTAAATTGTTTATTTGAGAATTTCAAATTGACAACTTCAAATTGAAGTATAGTTAACAATTTGTAATTTTAGTTCTAAATTGTTTATTTGAAATTTCAAATTGACAACTTCAAATTGAAGTATAGTTAACAATTTGTAATTTTAGTTCTAAATTGTTTATTTGAGAATTTCAAATTGACAACTTCAAATTGAAGTATAGTTAACAATTTGTAATTTTAGTTCTAAATTGTTTATTTGAGAATTTCAAATTGACAACTTCAAATTGAAGTATAGTTAACAATTTGTAATTTTAGTTCTAAATTGTTTATTTGAGAATTTCAAATTGACAACTTCAAATTGAAGTATAGGTAACAATTTGTAATTTTTAGTTCTAAATTGTTTATTTGAGAATTTCAAATTGACAACTTCAAATTGAAGTATAGTTAACAATTTGTAATTTTTAGTTCTAAATTGTTTATTTGAGAATTTCAAATTGACAACTTCAAATTGAAGTATAGTTAACAATTTGTAATTTTTAGTTCTAAATTGTTTATTTGAGAATTTCAAATTGACAACTTCAAATTGAAGTATAGTTAACAATTTGTAATTCTTAGTTCTAAATTGTTTATTTGAGAATTTCAAATTGACAACTTCAAATTGAAGTATAGTTAACAATTTGTAATTTTAGTTCTAAATTGTTTATTTGAGAATTTCAAATTGACAACTTCAAATTGAAGTATAGTTAACAATTTGTAATTTTAGTTCTAATCTGTTTATTTGAGAATTTCAAATTGACAACTTCAAATTGAAATATAGTTAACAATTTGTAATTTTAGTTCTAAATTGTTTATTTGAGAATTTCAAATTGACAACTTCAAATTGAAGTATAGTTAACAATTTGTAATTTTAGTTCTAAATTGTTTATTTGAGAATTTCAAATTGACAACTTCAAATTGAAGTATAGTTAACAATTTGAAACTATTAGTTCTAAATTGTTTATTTGAGAATTTCAAATTGACAACTTCAAATTGAAGTATAGTTAACAATTTGTATAGTTTTAGTTCTAAATTGTTTATTTGAGAATTTAAATTGACAACTTCAAATTGAAGTGTAGTTAACAATTTGTAATTTTAGTTCTAAATTGTTTATTTGAGAATTTCAAATTGACAACTTCAAATTGAAGTATAGTTAACAATTTGTAATTTTAGTTCTAAATTGTTTATTTGAGAATTCAAATTGACAACTTAAATTGAAGTATAGTTAACAATTTGTAATTTTAGTTCTAAATTGTTTATTTGAGAATTTCAAATTGACAACTTCAAATTGAAGTATAGTTAACAATTTGAAACTATTAGTTCTAAATTGTTTATTTAAAATTTCAAATTGACAACTTCAAATTGAAGTATAGTTAACAATTTGTATGTTTTAGTTCTAAATTGTTTATTTGAGAATTTCAAATTGACAACTTCAAATTGAAGTATAGTTAACAATTTGAAACTATCAGTTCTAAATTGTTTATTTGAGAATTTCAAATTGATAACTTCAAATTGAAATATAGTTAACAATTTGTAATTTTAGTTCTAAATTGTTTATTTGAGAATTTCAAATTGAAACTTCAAATTGAAGTATAGTTAACAATTTGTAATTTTAGTTCTAAATCTGTTTATTTGAGAATTTCAAATTGACAACTTCAAATTGAAATATAGTTAACAATTTGTAATTTTTAGTTCTAAATTGTTTATTTAGAATTTCAAATTGACAACTTCAAATTGATGTATAGTTAACAATTTGTAATTTTTAGTTCCAAATTGTTTATTTGAGAATTTCTAATTGACAACTTCAAATTGAAGTATAGTTAACAATTTGTAATTTTAGTTCTAAATTGTCTATTTGAGAATTTCAAATTGAGAACTTCAAGTTGAGTATATTTTACAATTTGTAATTTTAGTTCTAAATTGTTTATTTGAGAATTTCAAATTGACAACTTCAAATTGAAGTATAGTTAACAATTTGTAATTTTTAGTTCTAAATTGTTTATTTGAGAATTTCAAATTGAGAACTTCAAATTGAAGTATAGTTAACAATTTGTAATTTTAGTTCTAAATTGTTTATTTGAGAATTTCAAATTGACAACTTCAAATTGAAGTATAGTTAACAATTTGTAATTTTAAGTTCTAAATTGTTTATTTGAGAATTTCAAATTGACAACTTCAAATTAAGTATAGTTAACAATTTCTAATTTTAGTTCTAAATTGTTTATTTGAGAATTTCAAATTGACAACTTCAAATTGAAGTATAGTTAACAATTTGTAATTTTAGTTCTAAATTGTTTATTTGAGAATTTCAAATTGACAACTTCAAATTGAAGTATAGTTAACAATTTGTAATTTTTAGTTCTAAATTGTTTATTTGAGAATTTCAAATTGAAACTTCAAATTGAGTATAGTTAACAATTTGTAATTTTTAGTTCTAAATTGTTTATTTGAGAATTTCAAATTCACAACTTCAAATTGAAGTATAGTTAACAATTTGTAATTTTAGTTCTAAATTGTTTATTTGAGAATTTCAAATTGACAACATTAAATTAGTATAGTTAACAATTTGAAACTATCAGTTCTAAATTGTTTATTTGAGAATTTCAAATTGACAACTTCAAATTGAAGTATAGTTAACAATTTGTAATTTTTAGTTCTAAATTGTTTATTTGAGAATTTCAAATTGACAACTTCAAATTGAAGTATAGTTAACAATTTGTAATTTTAAGTTCTAAATTGTTTATTTGAGAATTTCAAATTCACAACTTCAAATTGAAGTATAGTTAACAATTTGTAATTTTTAGTTCTAAATTGTTTATTTGAGAATTTCAAATTGAAACTTCAATTGAAGTATAGTTAACAATTTGTAATTTTTAGTTCTAAATTGTTTATTTGAGAATTTCAAATTGACAACTTCAAATTGAAGTATAGTTAACAATTTGTAATTTTTAGTTTTAAATTGTTTATTTGAGAATTTCAAATTGACAACTTCAAATTGAAGTATAGTTAATAATTTGTAATTTTTAGTTCTAAATTGTTTATTTGAGAATTTCAAATTGACAACTTCAAATTGAAGTATAGTTAACAATTTGTAATTTTTAGTTCTAAATTGTTTATTTGAGAATTTCAAATTGAGAACTTAAAAGTTGAAGTATAGTTAACAATTTGTAATTTTAGTTCTAAATTGTTTATTTGAGAATTTCAAATTGACAACTTCAAATTGAAGTATAGTTAACAATTTGTAATTTTTAGTTCTAAATTGTTTATTTGAGAATTTCAAATTGAGAACTTCAAATTGAAGTATAGTTAACAATTTGTAATTTTAGTTCTAAATTGTTTATTTGAGAATTTCAAATTGACAACTTCAAATTGAAGTATAGTTAACAATTTGTGATTTTTAGGTCTAAATTGTTTATTTGAGAATTTCAAATTGACAACTTCAAATTGAAGTATAGTTAACAATTTCTAATTTTTAGTTCTAAATTGTTTATTGAGAATTTCAAATTGACAACTTCAAATTGAAGTATAGTTAACAATTTGTAATTTTAGTTCTAAATTGTTTATTTGAGAATTTCAAATTGACAACTTCAAATTGAAGTATAGTTAACAATTTGTAATTTTAGTTCTAAATTGTTTATTTGAGAATTTCAAATTGACAACTTCAAATTGAAGTATAGTTAACAATTTGTAATTTTAGTTCTAAATTGTTTATTTGAGAATTTCAAATTGACAACTTCAAATTGAAGTATAGTTAACAATTTGTAATTTTAGTTCTAAATTGTTTATTTGAGAATTTCAAATTGACAACATTAAATTGAAGTATAGTTAACAATTTGAAACTATCAGTTCTAAATTGTTTATTTGAGAATTTCAAATTGACAACTTCAAATTGAAGTATAGTTAACAATTTGTAATTTTAGTTCTAAATTGTTTATTTGAGAATTTCAAATTGATAACTTCAAATTGAAGTATAGTTAACAATTTGTAATTTTAAGTTCTAATCTGTTTATTTGAGAATTTCAAATTGACAACTTCAAATTGAAATATAGTTAACAATTTGTAATTTTAGTTCTAAATTGTTTATTTAAGAATTTCAAATTGACAACTTCAAATTGAAGTATAGTTAACAATTTGAAATTTTTTAGTTCTAAATTGTTTATTTGAGAATTTCAAATTGACAACTTTAAATTGAAGTATAGTTAACAATTTGAAACTATTAGTTCTAAATTGTTTATTTAAAAATTTCAAATTGACAACTTCAAATTGAAGTATAGTTAACAATTTGTATGTTTTAGTTCCAAATTGTTTATTTGAGAATTTCAAATTGACAACTTCAAATTGAAGTATAGTTAACAATTTGTAATTTTAGTTCTAAATTGTTTATTTGAGAATTTCAAATTGACAACTTCAAATTGAAGTATAGTTAACAATTTGTAATTTTAGTTCTAAATTGTTTATTTGAGAATTTCAAATTGAGAACTTCAAATTGAAGTATAGTTAACAATTTGTAATTTTAGTTCTAAATTGTTTATTTGAGAATTTCAAATTGACAACTTCAAATTGAAGTATAGTTAACAATTTGTAATTCTTAGTTCTAAATTGTTTATTTGAGAATTTCAAATTGACAACTTCAAATTGAAGTATAGTTAACAATTTGTAATTTTAGTTCTAAATTGTTTATTTAAGAATTTCAAATTGACAACTTCAAATTGAAGTATAGTTAACAATTTGTAATTTTTAGTTCTAAATTGTTTATTTGAGAATTTCAAATTGACAACTTCAAATTGAAGTATAGTTAACAATTTGTAATTTTAGTTCTAAATTGTTTATTTGAGAATTTCAAATTGACAACTTCAAATTGAAGTATAGTTAACAATTTGTAATTTTAGTTCTAAATTGTTTATTTGAGAATTTCAAATTGAAACTTCAAATTGAAGTATAGTTAACCATTTGTAATTTTTAGTTCTAAATTGTTTATTTGAGAATTTCAAATTGACAACTTCAAATTGAAGTATAGTTAACAATTTGTAATTTTTAGTTCTAAATTGTTTATTTGAGAATTTCAAATTGACAACTTCAAATTGAAAGTATAGTTAACAATTTGTAATTTTTAGTTCTAAATTGTTTATTTGAGAATTTCAAATTGACAACTTCAAATTGAAGTATAGTTAACAATTTGTAATTTTTAGTTCTAAATTGTTTATTTGAGAATTTCAAATTGACAACTTCAAATTGAAGTATAGTTAACACTATGTAATTTTAGTTCTAAATTGTTTATTTGAGAATTTCAAATTGACAACTTCAAATTGAAGTATAGTTAACAATTTGTAATTTTTAGTTCTAAATTGTTTATTTGAGAATTTCAAATTGACAACTTCAAATTAAAGTATAGTTAACAATTTTTTTTTTAGTTCTAAATTGTTTATTTGAGAATTTCAAATTGACAACTTCAAATTGAAGTATAGTTAACAATTTGTAATTTTTAGTTCTAAATTGTTTATTTGAGAATTTCAAATTGACAACTTCAAATTGAAGTATAGTTAACAATTTGTAATTTTTAGTTCTAAATTGTTTATTTGAGAATTTCAAATTGAAACTTCAAATTAAAGTATAGGTAACAATTTGTAATTATTAGTTCTAAATTATTTATTTGAGAATTTCAAATTGACAACTTCAAATTGAAGTATAGTTAACAATTTGTAATTTTAGTTCTAAATTGTTTATTTTAGAATTTTAAATTCACAACTTCAAATTGAAGTATAGTTAACAATTTGAAATTATCAGTTCTAAATTGTTTATTTGAGAATTTCAAATTGACAACTTCAAATTGAAGTATAGTTAACAATTTGTAATTTTAGTTCTAAATTGTTTATTTGAAATTTCAAATTGATAACTTCAAATTAAAGTATAGTTAACAATTTGTAATTTTAGTTCTAAATTGTTTATTTGAGAATTTCAAATTGACAACTTCAAATTGAAGTATAGTTAACAATTTGTAATTTTTAGTTCTAAATTGTTTATTTGAGAATTTCAAATTGACAACTTCAAATTGAAGTATAGTTAACAATTTGTAATTTTTAGTTCTAAATTGTCTATTTGAGAATTTCAAATTAACAACTTCAAATTGATGTATAGTTAACAATTTGTAATTTTTAGTTCAAAATTGTTTATTTGAGAATTTCTAATTGACAACTTCAAATTGAAGTATAGTTAACAATTTGTAATTTTAGTTCTAAATTGTCTATTTGAGAATTTCAAATTGAGAACTTCAAATTGAAGTATAGTTAACAATTTGTAATTTTTAGTTCTAAATTGATTATTTGAGAATTTCAAACTCACAACTTCAAATTGAAATATAGTTAACAATTTGTAATTCTTAGTTTTAAATTGTTTATTTGAGAATTTCAAATTGACAACTTCAAATTGAAGTATAGTTAATAATTTGTAATTTTAGTTCTAAATTGTTTATTTGAGAATTTCAAATTGACAACTTCAAATTGAAGTATAGTTAACAATTTGTAATTTTAGTTCTAAATTGTTTATTTGAGAATTTCAAATTGACAACTTCAAATTGAAGTATAGTTTACAATTTGTAATTTTAGTTCTAAATTGTTTATTTGAGAATTTCAAATTGACAACTTCAAATTGAAGTATAGTTAACAATTTGAAATTTTTTAGTTCTAAATTGTTTATTTGAGAATTTCAAATTGAGAACTTCAAATTGAAGTATAGTTAACAATTTGTAATTTTTAGTTCTAAATTGTTTATTTGAGAATTTCAAATTGACAACTTCAAATTGAAGTATAGTTAACAATTTGTAATTTTAGTTCTAAATTGTTTATTTGAGAATTTCAAATTGACAACTTCAAATTGAAGTATAGTTAACAATTTGTAATTTTTAGTTCTAAATTGTTTATTTGAGAATTTCAAATTGACAACTTCAAATTGAAGTATAGTTAACAATTTGTAATTTTAGTTCTAAATTGTTTATTTGAGAATTTCAAATTGACAACTTCAAATTGAAGTATAGTTAACAATTTGTAATTTTAGTTCTAAATTGTTTATTTGAGAATTTCAAATTGACAACTTCAAATTGAAGTATAGTTAACAATTTGTAATTTTAGTTCTAAATTGTTTATTTGAGAATTTCAAATTGACAACTTCAAATTGAAGTATAGTTAACAATTTGTAATTTTAGTTCTAAATTGTTTATTTGAGAATTTCAAATTGACAACTTCAAATTGAATATAGTTAACAATTTGTAATTTTAGTTCTAAATTGTTTATTTGAGAATTTCAAATTGACAACTTCAAATTGAAGTATAGTTAACAATTTGTAATTTTAGTTCTAAATTGTTTATTTGAGAATTTCAAATTGACAACTTTAAATTGAAGTATAGTTAACAATTTGAAACTATTAGTTCTAAATTGTTTATTTAAATTTCAAATTGACAACTTCAAATTGAAGTATAGTTAACAATTTGTAATTTTTAGTTCTAAATTGTTTATTTGAGAATTTGAAATTGACAACTTCAAATTGAAGTATAGTTAACAATTTGTAATTTTTAGTTCTAAATTGTTTATTTGAGAATTTCAAATTGACAACTTCAAATTAAAGTATAGTTAACAATTTGTAATTTTAGTTCTAAATTGTTTATTTGAGAATTTCAAATTAACAACTTCAAATTGAAGTATAGTTAACAATTTGTAATTTTAGTTCTAAATTGTTTATTTGAGAATTTCAAATTGACAACTTCAAATTGAAGTATAGTTAATAATTTGTAATTTTAGTTCTAAATTGTTTATTTGAGAATTTCAAATTGACAACTTCAAATTGAAGTATAGTTAACAATTTGTATTTTTAGTTCTAAATTGTTTATTTGAGAATTTCAAATTGACAACTTCAAATTGAAGTATAGTTAACAATTTGTAATTTTAGTTCTAAATTGTTTATTTGAGAATTTCAAATTGACAACTTCAAATTGAGTATAGTTAACAATTTGTAATTTTAGTTCTAAATTGTTTATTTGAGAATTTCAAATTGACAACTTCAAATTGAAGTATAGTTAACCATTTGTAATTTTTAGTTCTAAATTGTTTATTTGAGAATTTCAAATTGACAACTTCAAATTGAAGTATAGTTAACAATTTGTAAATTTTTAGTTCTAAATTGTTTATTTGAGAATTTCAAATTGACAACTTCAAATTGAAGTATAGTTAACAATTTGTAATTTTAGTTCTAAATTGTTTATTTGAGAATTTCAAATTGACAACTTCAAATTGAAGTATAGTTAACAATTTGAAATTTTTTAGTTCTAAATTGTTTATTTGAGAATTTCAAATTGACAACTTCAAATTGAAGTATAGTTAACAATTTGTAATTTTAGTTCTAAATTGTTTATTTGAGAATTTCAAATTGACAACTTCAAATTAAGTATAGTTAACAATTTGTAATTTTTAGTTCTAAATTGTTTATTGAGAATTTCAAATTGACAACTTCAAATTGAAGTATAGTTAACAATTTGTAATTTTAGTTCTAAATTGTTTATTTGAGAATTTCAAATTGACAACTTCAAATTGAAGTATAGTTAACAATTTGTAATTTTAGTTCTAAATTGTTTATTTGAGAATTTCAAATTGAGAACTTCAAATTGAAGTATAGTTAACAATTTGTAATTTTAGTTCTAAATTGTTTATTTGAGAATTTCAAATTACAACTTCAAATTGAAGTATAGTTAACAATTTGTAATTCTTAGTTCTAAATTGTTTATTTGAGAATTTCAAATTGACAACATCAAATTGAAGTATAGTTAACAATTTGAAACTTCAGTTCTAAATTGTTTATTTGAGAATTTCAAATTGACAACTTCAAATTGAAGTATAGTTAACAATTTGTAATTTTAGTTCTAAATTGTTTATTTGAGAATTTCAAATTGACAACTTCAAATTGAAGTATAGTTAACAATTTGTAATTTTAGTTCTAAATGTTTATTTGAGAATTTCAAATTGACAACTTCAAATTGAAATATAGTTAACAATTTGTAATTTTAGTTCTAAATTGTTTATTTGAGAATTTCAAATTGACAACTTCAAATTGAAGTATAGTTAACAATTTGTAATTTTAGTTCTAAATTGTTTATTTGAGAATTTCAAATTGACAACTTCAAATTGAAGTATAGTTAACAATTTGAAACTATTAGTTCTAAATTGTTTATTTGAAAATTTCAAATTGACAACTTCAAATTGAAGTATAGTTAACAATTTGTAATTTTAGTTCTAAATTGTTTATTTGAGAATTTAAATTGACAACTTCAAATTGAAGTATAGTTAACAATTTGTAATTTTAGTTCTAAATTGTTTATTAGAGAATTTCAAATTTACAACTTCAAATTGAAGTATAGTTAACAATTTTTAATTCTTAGTTCTAAATTGTTTATTTGAGAATTTCAAATTCACAACTTCAAATTGAAATATAGTTAACAATTTGTAATTCTTAGTTTTAAATTGTTTATTTGAGAATTTCAAATTGACAACTTCAAATTGAAGTATAGTTAACAATTTGTATTTTTTAGTTCTAAATTGTTTATTTGAGAATTTCAAATTGACAACTTCAAATTGAAGTATAGTTAAAATTTGTAATTTTTAGTTCTAAATTGTTTATTTGAGAATTTCAAATTGACAACTTCAAATTGAAGTATAGTTTACAATTTGTAATTTTTAGTTCTAAATTGTTTATTTGAGAATTTCAAATTGACAACTTCAAATTGAAGTATAGTTAACAATTTGTAATTTTTAGTTCTAAATTGTTTATTTGAGAATTTCAAATTGAGAACTTCAACTTGAAGTATAGTTAACAATTTGTAATTTTAGTTCTAAATTGTTTATTTGAGAATTTCTAATTGACAACTTCAAATTGAAGTATAGTTAACAATTTGTAATTTTAGTTCTAAATTGTTTATTTGAGAATTTCAAATTGACAACTTCAAATTGAAGTATAGTTAACAATTTGTAATTTTAGTTCTAAATTGTTTATTTGAGAATTTCAAATTGACAACTTCAAATTGAAGTATAGTTAACAATTTGTAATTTTAGTTCTAAATTGTTTATTTGAGAATTTCAAATTGACAACTTCAAATTGAGTATAGTTAACAATTTGTAATTTTAGTTCTAAATTGTTTATTTGAGAATTTCAAATTGAGAACTTCAAATTGAAGTATAGTTAACAATTTGTAATTTTAGTTCTAAATTGTTTATTTGAGAATTTCAAATTGACAACTTCAAATTGAAGTTAGTTAACAATTTGTAATTCTTAGTTCTAAATTGTTTATTTGAGAATTTCAAATTGACAACTTCAAATTAAAGTATAGTTAACAATTTGAAACTTTAGTTCTAAATTGTTTATTTGAGAATTTCAAATTGACAACTTCAAATTGAAGTATAGTTAACAATTTGTAATTTTAGTTCTAAATTGTTTATTTGAGAATTTCAAATTGACAACTTCAAATTGAAGTATAGTTAACAATTTGTAATTTTAGTTCTAAATTGTTTATTTGAGAATTTCAAATTGACAACTTCAAATTGAGTATAGTTAACAATTTGTAATTTTTAGTTCTAAATTGTTTATTTGAGAATTTCAAATTGACAACTTCAAATTGAAGTATAGTTAACAATTTGTAATTTTAGTTCTAAATTGTTTATTTGAGAATTTCAAATTGACAACTTCAAATTGAAGTATAGTTAACAATTTGTAATTTTTAGTTCTAAATTGTTTATTTGAGAATTTCAAATTGACAACTTCAAATTGAAGTATAGTTAACAATTTGAATTTTAGTTCTAAATTGTTTATTTGAGAATTTCAAATTGACAACTTCAAATTGAAGTATAGTTAACAATTTGTAATTTTTAGTTCTAAATTGTTTATTTGAGAATTTCAAATTGACAACTTCAAATTGAAGTATAGTTAACAATTTTTAATTTTAGTTCTAAATTGTTTATTTGAGAATTTCAAATTCACAACTTCAAATTGAAATATAGTTAACAATTTGTAATTCTTAGTTTTAAATTGTTTATTTGAGAATTTCAAATTGACAACTTCAAATTGAAGTATAGTTAACAATTTGTAATTTTTAGTTCTAAATTGTTTATTTGAGAATTTCAAATTCACAACTTCAAATTGAAGTATAGTTAATAATTTGTAATTTTTAGTTCTAAATTGTTTATTTGAGAATTTCAAATTGACAACTTCAAATTGAGGTATAGTTAACAATTTGTAATTTTTAGTTCTAAATTGTTTATTTGAGAATTTCAAATTGACAACTTCAACTTGAAGTATAGTTAACAATTTGGAATTCTTAGTTCTAAATTGTTTATTTGAGAATTGTAAATTGACAACTTCAAATTGAAGTATAGTTAACAATTTGAAACTACAGTTCTAAATTGTTTATTTGAGAATTTTAAATTGACATCTTCTAATTGAAGTATAGTTAAAATTTGTAATTTTAGTTCTAAATTGTTTATTTGAGAATTTCAAATTGACAACTTCAAATTGAAGTATAGTTAACAATTTGTAATTTTTAGTTCCAAATTGTTTATTTAAAATTTCAAATTGACAACATCAAATTGAAGTATAGTTAACAATTAGTAATTTTTAGTTCTAAATTGTTTATTTAAGAATTTCAAATTGACAACTTCAAATTGAAGTATAGTTAATAATTTGTAATTTTTAGTTCCAAATTGTTTATTTGAGAATTTCAAATTTACAACTTCAAATTGAAGTATAGTTAACAATTTTAATTTTAGTTCCAAATTGTTTATTTGAGAATTTCAAATTGACAACTTCAAATTGAAGTATAGTTAACAATTTGTAATTTTAGTTCTAAATTGTTTATTTGAGAATTTCAAATTGAGAACTTCAAATTGAAGTATAGTTAACAATTTGTAATTTTAGTTCTAAATTGTTTATTTGAGAATTTCAAACTTACAACTTCAAATTGAAATATAGTTAACAATTTGAAATTCTTAGTTCTAAATTGTTTATTTGAGAATTTTAAATTGACAACTTCAAATTGAAGTATAGTTAACAATTTGTAATTTTAGTTCCAAATTGTTTATTTAAAAATTTCAAATTGACAACTTCAAATTGAAGTATAGTTAACAATTTGTAATTTTAGTTCTAAATTGTTTATTTGAGAATTTCAAATTGACAACTTCAAATTGAAGTATAGTTAACAATTTGTAATTTTAGTTCCAAATTGTTTATTTAAAATTTCAAATTGACAACTTCAAATTGAAGTATAGTTAACAATTAGTAATTTTTAGTTCTAAATTGTTTATTTGAGAATTTTAAATTGACAACTTCAAATTAAAGTATAGTTAACAATTTCTAATTTTTAGTTCTAAATTGTTTACTTGAGAATTTCAAATTGACAACTTCAAATTGAAGTATAGTTAACAATTTGTAATTTTAGTTCTAAATTGTTTATTTGAGAATTTCAAATTGACAACTTCAAATTGAAGTATAGTTAACAATTTGTAATTTTAGTTCTAAATTGTTTATTTGAGAATTTCAAATTGAGAACTTCAAATTGAAGTATAGTTAACAATTTGTAATTTTAGTTCTAAATTGTTTATTTGAGAATTTCAAATTCACAACTTCAAATTGAAGTATAGTTAACAATTTGTAATTCTTAGTTCTAAATTGTTTATTTGAGAATTTCAAGTTGACAACATTAAATTGAAGTATAGTTAACAATTTGAAACTATCAGTTCTAAATTGTTTATTTGAGAATTTCAAATTGACAACTTCAACTTGAAGTATAGTTAACAATTTGTAATTTTAGTTCTAAATTGTTTATTTGAGAATTTCAAATTGATAACTTCAAATTGAAGCATAGTTAACAATTTGTAATTTTTAGTTCTAATCTGTTTATTTGAGAATTTCAAATTGACAACTTCAAATTGAAATATAGTTAACAATTTGTAATTTTTAGTTCTAAATTGTTTATTTAAGAATTTCAAATTGACAACTTCAAATTGAAGTATAGTTAACAATTTGTAATGTTTAGTTCTAAATTGTTTATTTGAGAATTTCAAATTGACAACTTTAAATTGAAGTATAGTTAACAATTTGAAACTATTAGTTCTAAATTGTTTATTTAAAAATTTCAAATTGACAACTTCAAATTGAAGTATAGTTAACAATTTGTATGTTTTAGTTCTAAATTGTTTATTTGAGAATTTGAAATTGACAACTTCAAATTGAAGTGTAGTTAACAATTTGTAATTTTTAGTTCTAAATTGTTTATTTGAGAATTTCAAATTGACAACTTCAAATTGAAGTATAGTTAACAATTTGTAATTTTTAGTTCTAAATTGTTTATTTGAGAATTTCAAACTCACAACTTCAAATTGAAATATAGTTAACAATTTGTAATTCTTAGTTTTAAATTGTTTATTTGAGAATTTCAAATTGACAACTTCAAATTGAAGTATAGTTAACAATTTGTATTTTTTAGTTCTAAATTGTTTATTTGAGAATTTCAAATTCACAACTTCAAATTGAAGTATAGTTAATAATTTGTAATTTTTAGTTCTAAATTGTTTATTTGAGAATTTCAAATTGACAACTTCAAATTGAAGTATAGTTTACAATTTGTAATTTTTAGTTCTAAATTGTTTATTTGAGAATTTCAAATTGAGAACTTCAAGTTGAAGTATAGTTTACAATTTGTAATTTTTAGTTCTAAATTGTTTATTTGAGAATTTCAAATTGACAACTTCAACTTGAAGTATAGTTAACAATTTGTAATTTTTAGTTCTAAATTGTTTATTTGAGAATTTCAAATTGAGAACTTCAACTTGAAGTATAGTTAACAATTTGTAATTTTTAGTTCTAAATTGTTAATTTGAGAATTTCAAATTGACAACTTCAAATTGAAGTATAGTTAACAATTTGTGATTTTTAGGTCTAAATTGTTTATTTGAGAATTTCAAATTGACAACTTCAAATTAAGGTATAGTTAACAATTTCTAATTTTAGTTCTAAATTGTTTACTTGAGAATTTCAAATTGACAACTTCAAATTGAAGTATAGTTAACAATTTGTAATTTTAGTTCTAAATTGTTTATTTGAGAATTTCAAATTGACAACTTCAAATTGAAGTATAGTTAACAATTTGTAATTTTAGTTCTAAATTGTTTATTTGAGAATTTCAAATTGAGAACTTCAAATTGAAGTATAGTTAACAATTGGTAATTTTAGTTCTAAATTGTTTATTTGAGAATTTCAAATAACAACTTCAAATTGAAGTATAGTTAACAATTTGTAATTTTAGTTCTAAATTGTTTATTTGAGAATTTCAAATTGACAACTTCAAATTGAAGTATAGTTAACAATTTGTATTTTTTAGTTCTAAATTGTTTATTTGAGAATTTCAAATTCACAACTTCAAATTGAAGTATAGTTAATAATTTGTAATTTTAGTTCTAAATTGTTTATTTGAGAATTTCAAATTGACAACTTCAAATTGAGTATAGTTAACAATTTGTAATTTTTAGTTCTAAATTGTTTATTTGAGAATTTCAAATTGACAACTTCAAATTGAAGTATAGTTAACAATTTGGAATTCTTAGTTCTAAATTGTTTATTTGAGAATTGTAAATTGACAACTTCAAATTGAAGTATAGTTAACAATTTGAAACTACAGTTCTAAATTGTTTATTTGAGAATTTTAAATTGACATCTTCTAATTGAAGTATAGTTAAAATTTGTAATTTTTAGTTCTAAATTGTTTATTTGAGAATTTCAAATTGACAACTTCAAATTGAAGTATAGTTAACAATTTGTAATTTTAGTTCCAAATTGTTTATTTAAGAATTTCAAATTGACAACATCAAATTGAAGTATAGTTAACAATTAGTAATTTTAGTTCTAAATTGTTTATTTGAGAATTTCAAATTGACAACTTCAAATTGAAGTATAGTTAATAATTTGTAATTTTAGTTCCAAATTGTTTATTTGAGAATTTCAAATTTACAACTTCAAATTGAAGTATAGTTAACAATTTTAATTTTTAGTTCCAAATTGTTTATTTGAGAATTTCAAATTGACAACTTCAAATTGAAGTATAGTTAACAATTTGTAATTTTAGTTCTAAATTGTTTATTTGAGAATTTCAAATTGAGAACTTCAAATTGAAGTATAGTTAACAATTTGTAATTTTTAGTTCTAAATTGTTTATTTGAGAATTTCAAATTGAGAACTTCAAATTGAAGTATAGTTAACAATTTGTAATTTTAGTTCTAAATTGTTTATTTGAGAATTTCAAACTCACAACTTCAAATTGAAATATAGTTAACAATTTGTCATTCTTAGTTTTAAATTGTTTATTTGAGAATTTCAAATTGACAACATCAAATTGAAGTATAGTTAACAATTTGTATTTTTAGTTCTAAATTGTTTATTTGAGAATTTCAAATTCACAACTTCAAATTGAAGTATAGTTAATAATTTGTATATTTTAGTTCTAAATTGCTTATTTGAGAATTTCAAATTGACAACTTCAAATTGAGGTATAGTTAACAATTTGTAATTTTTAGTTCTAAAATGTTTATTTGAGAATTTCAAATTGACAACTTCAAATTGAAGTATAGTTAACAATTTTGGATTCTTAGTTCTAAAATGTGTATTTGAGAATTGTAAATTGACAACTTCAAATTGAAGTATAGTTAACAATTTGAAACTATCAGTTCTAAATTGTTTATTTGAGAATTTTAAATTGACAACTTCAAATTGAAGTATAGTTAACAATTTGTAATTTTAGTTCAAATTGTTTATTTAAAATTTCAAATTGACAACTTCAAATTGAAGTATAGTTAACAATTTGTAATTTTTAGTTCTAAATTGTTTATTTGAGAATTTCAAATTGACAACTTCAAATTGAAGTATAGTTAACAATTTGTAATTTTAGTTCCAAATTGTTTATTTAAATTTCAAATTGACAACTTCAAATTGAAGTATAGTTAACAATTTAGTAATTTTAGTTCTAAATTGTTTATTTGAGAATTTCAAATTGACAACTTCAAATTGAAGTATAGTTAACAATTTGTAATTTTAGTTCCAAATTGTTTATTTGAGAATTTCAAATTGATAACTTCAAATTGAAGTATAGTTAACAATTTGTAATTTAGTTCTAAATTGTTTATTTGAGAATTTCAAATTGACAACTTCAAATTGAGTATAGTTAACAATTTGTAATTTTAGTTCTAAATTGTTATTTGAGAATTTCAAATTGACAACTTCAAATTGAAGTATAGTTAACAATTTGAACTATTCAGTTCTAAATTGTTTATTTGAGAATTTCAAATTGACAACTTCAAATTGAAGTATAGTTAACAATTTGTAATTTTAGTTCTAAATTGTTTTTTGAGAATTTCAAATTGACAACTTCAAATTGAAGTATAGTTAACAATTTGTAATTTTAGTTCTGAATTGTTTATTTGAGAATTTCAAATTGACAACTTCAAATTGAAGTATAGTTAACAATTTGTAATTTGTTAGTTCTAAATTGTTTATTTGAGAATTTTAAATTGACAACTTCAAATTGAAGTATAGTTAACAATTTGTAATTTTTAGTTCTAAATTGTTTATTTGAGAATTTCAAATTGACAACTTCAAATTGAAGTATAGATAATAATTTGTAACTTTTAGTTCTAAATTGTTTATTTGAGAATTTCAAATTGACAACTTCAAATTGAAGTATAGTTAACAATTTGTAATTTTTAGTTCTAAATTGTTTATTTGAGAATTTCAAATTAACAACTTCAAATTGAAGTATAGTTAACAATTTGTAATTTTATTTCCCTAAATTGTTTATTTGAGAATTTCAAATTGACAACTTCAAATTGAAGTATAGTTAACAATTTGAAATTTTTTAGTTCTAAATTGTCTATTTGAGAATTTCAAATTGAGAACTTCAAATTGAAGTATAGTTAACAATTTGTAATTTTTAGTTCTAAATTGTTTATTTGAGAATTTCAAATTCACAACTTCAAATTGAAATATAGTTAACAATTTGTAATTCTTAGTTTTAAATTGTTTATTTGAGAATTTCAAATTGACAACTTCAAATTGAAGTATAGTTAACAATTTGTATTTTTTAGTTCTAAATTGTTTATTTGAGAATTTCAAATTCACAACTTCAAATTGAAGTATAGTTAATAATTTGTAATTTTAGTTCTAAATTGTTTATTTGAGAATTTCAAATTGACAACTTCAAATTGAAGTATAGTTAACAATTTGAAATTTTTAGTTCTAAATTGTCTATTTGAGAATTTCAAATTGAGAACTTCAAGTTGAAGTATAGTTTACAATTTGAAATTTTTTAGTTCTAAATTGTTTATTTGAGAATTTCAAATTGACAACTTCAAATTGAAGTATAGTTAACAATTTGTAATTTTTAGTTCTAAATTGTTTATTTGAGAATTTCAAATTGACAACTTCAAATTGAAGTATAGTTAACAATTTGTAATTTTTAGTTCTAAATTGTTTATTTGAGAATTTCAAATTGACAACTTCAAATTGAAGTATAGTTAACAATTTGTAATTTTAGTTCTAAATTGTTTATTTGAGAATTTCAAATTGACAACTTCAAATTGAAGTATAGTTAACAATTTGTAATTTTTAGTTCTAAATTGTTTATTTGAGAATTTCAAATTGACAACTTCAAATTGAAGTATAGTTAACAATTTGTAATTTTTAGTTCTAAATTGTTTATTTGAGAATTTCAAATTGACAACTTCAAATTGAAGTATAGTTAACAATTTGTAATTTTAGTTCTAAATTGTTTATTTGAGAATTTCAAATTGACAACTTCAAATTGAAGTATAGTTAACAATTTGTAATTTTAGTTCTAAATTGTTTATTTGAGAATTTCAAATTGACAACTTCAAATTGAAGTATAGTTAACAATTTGTAATTTTAGTTCTAAATTGTTTATTTGAGAATTTCAAATTGACAACTTCAAATTGAAGTATAGTTAACAATTTGTAATTTTAGTTCTAAATTGTTTATTTGAGAATTTCAAATTGACAACTTCAAATTGAAGTATAGTTAACAATTTGTAATTTTTAGTTCTAAATTGTTTATTTGAGAATTTCAAATTGACAACTTCAAATTGAAGTATAGTTAACAATTTGTAATTTTAGTTCTAAATTGTTTATTTGAGAATTTCAAATTGACAACTTCAAATTGAAGTATAGTTAACAATTTGTAATTTTAGTTCCAAATTGTTTATTTGAGAATTTCAAATTGACAACTTCAAATTGAAGTATAGTTAACAATTTGTAATTTTAGTTCTAAATTGTTTATTTGAGAATTTCAAATTGACAACTTCAAATTGAAGTATAGTTAACAATTTGTAATTTTAGTTCTAAATTGTTTATTTGAGAATTTCAAATTGACAACTTCAAATTGAAGTATAGTTAACAATTTGTAATTTTAGTTCTAAATTGTTTATTTGAGAATTTCAAATTCACAACTTCAAATTGAAGTATAGTTAACAATTTGTAATTTTAGTTCTAAATTGTTTATTTGAGAATTTCAAATTGACAACATCAAATTGAAGTATAGTTAACAATTTGTAATTTTAGTTCTAAATTGTTTATTTGAGAATTTCAAATTGACAACTTCAAATTGAAGTATAGTTAACAATTTGTAATTTTAGTTCTAAATTGTTTATTTGAGAATTTAAATTGACAACTTCAAATTGAAGTATAGTTAACAATTTGTAATTTTAGTTCTAAATTGTTTATTTGAGAATTTCAAATTGACAACTTCAAATTGAAGTATAGTTAACAATTTGTAATTTTAGTTCTAAATTGTTTATTTGAGAATTTCAAATTGACAACTTCAAATTGAAGTATAGTTAACAATTTGTAATTTTTAGTTCTAAATTGTTTATTTGAGAATTTCAAATTGACAACTTCAAATTGAAGTATAGTTAACAATTTGTAATTTTAGTTCTAAATTGTTTATTTGAGAATTTCAAATTGACAACTTCAAATTGAAGTATAGTTAACAATTTGTAATTTTAGTTCTAAATTGTTTATTTGAGAATTTCAAATTCACAACTTCAAATTGAAGTATAGTTAACAATTTGTAATTTTAGTTCTAAATTGTTTATTTGAGAATTTCAAATTGACAACTTCAAATTGAAGTATAGTTAACAATTTGTAATTTTTAGTTCTAAATTGTTTATTTGAGAATTTCAAATTGACAACTTCAAATTGAAGTATAGTTAACAATTTGTAATTTTAGTTCTAAATTGTTTATTTGAGAATTTCAAATTGACAACTTCAAATTGAAGTATAGTTAACAATTTGTAAGTTTTAGTTCTAAATTGTTTATTTGAGAATTTCAAATTCACAACTTCAAATTGAAGTATAGTTAACAATTTGTAATTCTTAGTTCTAAATTGTTTATTTGAGAATTTCAAATTGACAACTTCAAATTGAAGTATAGTTAACAATTTGTAATTTTAGTTCTAAATTGTTTATTTGAGAATTTCAAATTGACAACTTCAAATTGAAGTATAGTTAACAATTTGTAATTTTTAGTTCTAAATTGTTTATTTGAGAATTTCAAATTGACAACTTCAAATTGAAGTATAGTTAACAATTTGTAATTTTTAGTTCCAAATTGTTTATTTGAGAATTTCAAATTGACAACTTCAAATTGAAGTATAGTTAACAATTTGTAATTTTTAGTTCTAAATTGTTTATTTGAGAATTTCAAATTGACAACTTCAAATTGAAGTATAGTTAACAATTTGTAATTTTAGTTCTAAATTGTTTATTTGAGAATTTCAAATTACAACTTCAAATTGAAGTATAGTTAACAATTTGTAATTTTAGTTCTAAATTGTTTATTTGAGAATTTCAAATTGACAACTTCAAATTGAAGTATAGTTAACAATTTGTATTTTTAGTTCTAAATTGTTTATTTGAGAATTTCAAATTGACAACTTCAAATTGAAGTATAGTTAACAATTTGTAATTTTTAGTTCTAAATTGTTTATTTGAGAATTTCAAATTCACAACTTCAAATTGAAATATAGTTAACAATTTGTAATTCTTAGTTTTAAATTGTTTATTTGAGAATTTCAAATTGACAACTTCAAATTGAAGTATAGTTAACAATTTGTATTTTTTAGTTCTAAATTGTTTATTTGAGAATTTCAAATTCACAACTTCAAATTGAAGTATAGTTAATAATTTGTATTTTAGTTCTAAATTGTTTATTTGAGAATTTCAAATTGACAACTTCAAATTGAAGTATAGTTAACAATTTGTAATTTTAGTTCTAAATTGTTTATTTGAGAATTTCAAATTGACAACTTCAAATTGAAGTATAGTTAACAATTTGTGAATTTTAGTTCTAAATTGTTTATTTGAGAATTTCAAATTGACAACTTTAAATTGAAGTATAGTTAACAATTTGAAACTATCAGTTCTAAATTGTTTATTTAAAATTTCAAATTGACAACTTCAAATTGAAGTATAGTTAACAATTTGTATGTTTTAGTTCTAAATTGTTTATTTGAGAATTTGAAATTGACAACTTCAAATTGAAGTTTAGTTAAAATTTGTAATTTTAGTTCTAAATTGTTTATTTGAGAATTTCAAATTGACAACTTCAAATTGAAGTATAGTTAACAATTTGTAATTTTTAGTTCTAAATTGTTTATTTGAGAATTTCAAATTGACAACTTCAAATTGAAGTATAGTTAACAATTTGTAATTTTTAGTTCCAAATTTTTATTTGAGAATTTCAATTGACAACTTCAAATTGAAGTATAGTTAACAATTTGTAATTTTTAGTTCCAAATTGTTTATTTAAGAATTTCAAATTGAGAACTTCAAATTGAAGTATAGTTAACAATTTGTAATTTTTAGTTCTAAATTGTTTATTTGAGAATTTCAAATTCACAACTTCAAATTGAAATATAGTTAACAATTTGTAATTCTTAGTTTTAAATTGTTTATTTGAGAATTTCAAATTGACAACTTCAAATTGAAGTATAGTTAACAATTTGTAATTTTAATTCTAAATTGTTTATTTGAGAATTTTAAATTGACAACTTCAAATTGAAGTATAGTTAACAATTTGTAATTATTAGTTCTAAGTTGGTTATTTGAGAATTTCAAATTGACAACTTCAAATTGAAGTATAGTTAACAATTTGAAACTATCAGTTCTGTTTATTTGAGAATTTCTAATTGACAACGTCAAATTGAAGTGTAGTTAACAATTTCTAATTTTAGTTCTAAATTGTTTATTTAAGAATTTCAAATTGTCAACTTCAAATTGAAGTGTAGTTAACAATTTGTAATTTTACTTCTAAATTTTTATTTGAGAATTTTAAGTTGACAACTTCAAATTGAAGTATAGTTAACAATTTGTAATTTTAGTTCTAAATTGTTTATTTGAGAATTTCAAATTAACAACTTCAAATTGAAGTATAGTTAATAATTTGTAATTTTTAGTTCTAAATTGTTTATTTGAGAATTTCAAATTGACAACTTTAAATTGAAGTATAGTTAACAATTTGTAATTTTTAGTTCCAAATTGTTTATTTAAGAATTCAAGTTGACAACTTTAAATTGAAGTATAGTTAACATTTGTAATTTTTAGTTCTAAATTGTTTATTTGAGAATTTCAAATTGACAACTTCAAATTGAAGTATAGTTAACAATTTGTAATTTTTAGTTCTAAATTGTTTATTTGAGAATTTCAAATTGAGAACTTCAAATTGAAGTATAGTTAACAATTTGTAATTTTTAGTTCTAAATTGTTTATTTGAGAATTTCAAATTCACAACTTCAAATTGAAGTATAGTTAACAATTTGTAATTTTTAGTTCTAAATTGTTTATTTGAAAATTTCAAATTGACAACTTCAAATTGAAGTATAGTTAACAATTTGTAATTTTTAGTTCTAAATTGTTTATTTGAGAATTTCAAATTGACAACTTTAAATTGAAGTATAGTTAACAATTTGTAATTTTTAGTTCTAAATTGTTTATTTGAGAATTTCAAATTGAGAACTTCAAATTGAAGTATAGTTAACAATTTGTAATTTTTAGTTCTAAATTGTTTATTTGAGAATTTCAAATTCACAACTTCAAATTGAAATATAGTTAACAATTTGTAATTCTTAGTTTTAAATTGTTTATTTGAGAATTTCAAATTGACAACTTCAAATTGAAGTATAGTTAACAATTTGTAATTTTTAGTTCTAAATTGTTTATTTGAGAATTTAAATTGACAACTTCAAATTGAAGTATAGTTAACAATTTGTAATTATTAGTTCTAAGTTGGTTATTTGAGAATTTCAAATTGACAACTTCAAATTGAAGTATAGTTAACAATTTGAAACTATCAGTTCTAAATTGTTTATTTGAGAATTTCAAATTGACAACTTCAAATTGAAGTATAGTTAACAATTTCTAATTTTTAGTTCTAAATTGTTTATTTAAGAATTTCAAATTGTCAACTTCAAATTGAAGTGTAGTTAACAATTTGTAATTTTTACTTCTAAATTTTTATTTGAGAATTTTAAGTTGACAACTTCAAATTGAAGTATAGTTAACATTTTGTAATTTTTAGTTCTAAATTGTTTATTTGAGAATTTCAAATTAACAACTTCAAATTGAAGTATAGTTAACAATTTGTAATTTTTAGTTCTAAATTGTTTATTTGAGAATTTCAAATTGACAACTTTAAATTGAAGTATAGTTAACAATTTGTAATTTTTAGTTCCAAATTGTTTATTTAAGAATTCAAGTCGACAACTTCAAATTGAAGTATAGTTAACATTTTGTAATTTTTAGTTCTAAATTGTTTATTTGAGAATTTCAAATTGACAACTTCAAATTGAAGTATAGTTAACAATTTGTAATTTTTAGTTCTAAATTGTTTATTTGAGAATTTCAAATTGAGAACTTCAAATTGAAGTATAGTTAACAATTTGTAATTTTTAGTTCTAAATTGTTTATTTGAGAATTTCAAATTAACAACTTCAAATTGAAGTATAGTTAACAATTTGTAATTTTTAGTTCTAAATTGTTTATTTGAAAATTTCAAATTGACAACTTCAAATTGAAGTATAGTTAACAATTTGTAATTTTTAGTTCTAAATTGTTTATTTGAGAATTTCAAATTGACAACTTCAAGTTGAAGTATAGTTTACAATTTGTAATTTTAGTTCCAAATTGTTTATTTAAGAATTCAAGTTGACAACTTCAAATTGAAGTATAGTTAACATTTTGTAATTTTAGTTCTAAATTGTTTATTTGAGAATTTCAAATTAACAACTTCAAATTGAAGTATAGTTAACAATTTGTAATTTTTAGTTCTAAATTGTTTATTTGAGAATTTCAAATTGACAACTTCAAATTGAAGTATAGTTAACAATTTGTGATTTTTAGTTCTAAATTGTTTATTTGAGAATTTCAAATTGACAACTTCAAATTGAAGTATAGTTAACAATTTGTAATTTTTAGTTCTAAATTGTTTATTTGAGAATTTCAAATTGACAACTTCAAATTGAAGTATAGTTAACAATTTGTAATTTTAGTTCTAAATTGTTTATTTGAGAATTTCAAATTGACAACTTCAAATTGAGAATAGTTAACAATTTGTAATTTTTAGTTCTAAATTGTTTATTTGAGAATTTCAAATTGACAACTTCAAATTGAAGTATAGTTAACAATTTGTAATTTTTAGTTCTAAATTGTTTATTTGAGAATTTCAAATTCACAACTTCAAATTGAAGTATAGTTAACAATTTGTAATTTTTGGGTTTCTTAATTGTTTATTTGAAAATTTCAAATTGACAACTTCAAATTGAAGTGTAGTTAACAATTTGTAATTTTTAGTTCTAAATTGTTTATTCGAGAATTTCAAATTGCTAACTTCAAATTGAAGTATAGTTTACAATTTGTAATTTTTAGTTCTAAATTGTTTATTTGAAAATTTCAAATTGACAACTTCAAATTGAAGTATAGTTAACAATTTGTAATTTTTAGTTCTAAATTGTTTATTTGAGAATTTCAAATTGACAACTTCAAATTGAAGTATAGTTAACAATTTGTAATTCTTATTTCTAAATTGTTTATTTGAAAATTTCAAATTGAAAACTTCAAATTGAAGTATAGTTAACAATTTGTAATTTTTAGTTCTAAATTGTTTATTTGAAAACTTCAAATTGACAACTTCAAATTGAAGTATAGTTAACAATTTGTAATTTTTAGTTCTAAATTGTTTATTTGAAAATTCAAATTGACAACTTCAAATTGAAGTATAGTTAACAATTTGTAATATTTAGTTCTAAATTGTTTATTTGAAAACTCAAATTGACAACTTCAAATTGAAGTATAGTTAACAATTTGTAATTTTAGTTCTAAATTGTTTTTTTCGAGAATTTCAAATTGACAACTTCAAATTGAAGTATAGTTACAATTTGTAATTTTAGTTCTAAATTGTTTATTTGAGAATTTCAAATTGACAACTTCAAATTGAAGTATAGTTAACAATTTGTAATTTTTAGTTCTAAATTGTTTATTTGAGAATTTCAAATTGACAACTTCAAATTGATGTATAGTTAACAATTTGTGATTTTAGTTCTAAATAGTTTATTTGAGAATTTCAAATTGACAACTTCAAATTGAAGTATAGTTAACAATTTGAAACTATCAGTTCTAAATTGTTTATTTGAGAATTTCAAATTGACAACTTCAAATTGAAGTATAGTAACAATTTGAAACTATCAGTTCTAAATTGTTTATTTGAGAATTTCAAATTGACAACTTCAAATTGAAGTATAGTTAACAATTTGTAATTTTAGTTCTAAATTGTTTATTTGAGAATTTCAAATTGAGAACTTCAAATTGAAGTATAGTTAACAATTTGTAAGTTTTAGTTCTAAATTGTTTATTTGAGAATTTCAAATTCACAACTTCAAATTGAAGTATAGTTAACAATTTGTAATTCTTAGTTCTAAATTTTTTATTTGAGAATTTCAAATTGACAACTTCAAATTGAAGTATAGTTAACAATTTGAAACTATCAGTTCTAAATTGTTTATTTGAGAATTTCAAATTGACAACTTCAAATTGAAGTATAGTTAAAAATTTGTAATTTTTAGTTCTAAATTGTTTATTTGAGAATTTCAAATTGACAACTTTAAATTGATGTATAGTTAACAATTTGAAACTATCAGTTCTAAATTGTTTATTTAAAATTTCAAATTGACAACTTCAAATTGAAGTATAGTTAACAATTTGTATGTTTTAGTTCTAAATTGTTTATTTGAGAATTTCAAATTGACAACTTCAAATTGAAGTGTAGTTAAAATTTGTAATTTTAGTTCTAAATTGTTTATTTGAGAATTTCAAATTGACAACTTCAAATTGAAGTATAGTTAACAATTTGTAATTTTAGTTCTAAATTGTTTATTTGAGAATTTCAAATTGACAACTTCAAATTGAAGTATAGTTAACAATTTGTAATTTTTAGTTCTAAATTGTTTATTTGAGAATTTCAAATGACAACTTCAAATTGAAGTATAGTTAACAATTTGTAATTTTAGTTCTAAATTGTTTATTTGAGAATTTAAATTGACAACTTCAAATTGAAGTATAGTTAACAATTTGTAATTTTAGTTCTAAATTGTTTATTTGAGAATTTTAAATTGACAACTTCAAATTGAAGTATAGTTAACAATTTGTAACTTTAGTTCTAAATTGTTTATTTGAGAATTTCAAATTGACAACTTCAAATTGAAGTATAGTTAACAATTTGTAATTTTAGTTCTAAATTGTTTATTTGAGAATTTCAAATTGACAACTTCAAATTGAGTATAGTTAACAATTTGTAATTTTAGTTCTAAATTGTTTATTTGAGAATTTCAAATTGACAACTTCAAATTGAAGTATAGTTAACAATTTGAATTTTAGTTCTAAATTGTTTATTTGAGAATTTCAAATTGACAACTTCAAATTGAAGTATAGTTAACAATTTGAATTTAGTTCTAAATTGTTTATTTGAGAATTTAAATTGACAACTTCTAATTGAAGTATAGTTAACAATTTGTAATTTTAGTTCTAAATTGTTTATTTGAGAATTTCAAATTGACAACTTCAAATTGAAGTATAGTTAACAATTTGTAATTTTAGTTCTAAATTGTTTATTTGAGAATTTCAAATTGACAACTTCAAATTGAAGTATAGTTAACAATTTGTAATTTTTAGTTCTAAATTGTTTATTTGAGAATTTCAAATTGACAACTTCAAATTGAAGTATAGTTAACAATTTGTAATTTTAGTTCTAAATTGTTTATTTAAGAATTTCAAATTGACAACTTCAAATTGAAGTATAGTTAACAATTAGTAATTTTAGTTCTAAATTGTTTATTTGAGAATTTTAAATTGACAACTTCAAATTGAAGTATAGTTAACAATTTGTAATTTTAGTTCCAAATTGTTTATTTGAGAATTTCAAATTGACAACTTCAAATTGAAATATAGGTAACAATTTGTAATTTTAGTTCTAAATTGTTTATTTGAGAATTTAAAATTGACAACTTCAAATTGAAGTATAGTTAACAATTTGTAACTTTTAGTTCTAAATTGTTTATTTGAGAATTTTAAATTGACAACTTCAAATTGATGTATAGTTAACAGTTTGAAATTTTTTAGTTCTAAATTGTTTATTTGAGAATTTCATATTGACAACTTCAAATTGAAGTATAGTTAACAATTTGTAAATTTTAGTTCTAAATTGTTTATTTGAGAATTTCAAATTGACAACTTCAAATTGAAGTATAGTTAACAATTTGTAATTTTAGTTCTAAATTGTTTATTTGAGAATTTCAAATTGACAACTTCAAATTGAAGTATAGTTAACAATTTGGAATTCTTAGTTCTAAATTGTTTATTTGAGAATTTCAAATTGACAACTTCAAATTGAAGTATAGTTAACAATTTAAAACTATCAGTTCTAAATTGTTCATTTGAGAATTTTAAATTGAGAACTTCTAATTGAAGTATAGTTAACAATTTGTAATTTTAGTTCTAAATTGTTTATTTGAGAATTTCAAATTGACAACTTCAAATTGAAGTATAGTTAACAATTTGTAATTTTAGTTCCAAATTGTTTATTTAAGAATTTCAAATTGACAACTTCAAATTGAAGTATAGTTAACAATTAGTAATTTTAGTTCTAAATTGTTTATTTGAGAATTTCAAATTGACAACTTCAAATTGAAGTATAGTTAACAATTTGGAATTTTTAGTTCTAAATTGTTTATTTGAGAATTTCAAATTGACAACTTCAAATTGAAGTATAGGTAACAATTTGTAATTTTTAGTTCTAAATTGTTTATTTGAGAATTTAAAATTGACAACTTCAAATTGAAGTATAGTTAACAATTTGTAACTTTTAGTTCTAAATTGTTTATTTGAGAATTTTAAATTGACTACTTCAAATTGATGTATAGTTAACAGTTTGTAATTTTTAGTTCTAAATTGTTTATTTGAGAATTTCAAATTGACAACTTCAAAATGAAGTATAGTTAACAATTTGTAAATTTTAGTTCTAAATTGTTATTTGAGAATTTCAAATTGACAACTTCAAATTGATGTATAGTTAACAGTTTGTAATTTTAGTTCTAAATTGTTTATTTGAGAATTTCAAATTGACAACTTCAAAATGAAGTATAGTTAACAATTTGTAATTTTTAGTTCTAAATTGTTTATTTGAGAATTTCAAATTGACAACTTCAAATTGAGTATAGTTAACAATTTGTAATTTTATTTCCCTAAATTGTTTATTTAAGAATTTCAAATTGACAACTTCTAATTGAAGTATATTTAAACAATTTGTAATTTTTAGTTCTAAATTGTTTATTTGAGAATTTCAAATTGACAACTTCAAATTGAAATATAGTTAACAATTTGTAATTTTAGTTTAAATTGTTTTTTGAGAATTTTAAATTGACAACTTCAAATTGATGTATAGTTAACAGTTTGTAATTTTAGTTCTAAATTGTTTATTTGAGAATTTCAAATTGACAACTTCAAATGAAGTATAGTTAACAATTTGTAAATTTTAGTTCTAAATTGTTTATTTGAGAATTTCAAATTGACAACTTCAAATTGAAGTATGGGTTAACAATTTGTAATTTTTAGTTCTAAATTGTTTATTTGAGAATTTCAAATTGACAACTTCAAATTGAAGTATAGTTAACAATTTGAAACTATCAGTTCTAAATTGTTTATTTGAGAATTTCAAATTGACAACTTCAAATTGAAGTATAGTTAACAATTTGTAATTTTAGTTCTAAATTGTTTCTTTGAGAATTTCAAATTGACAACTTAAATTGAAGTATAGTTAACAATTTGTAATTTTAGTTCTAAATTGTTTATTTGAGAATTTCAAATTGACAACTTCAAATTGAAGTATAGTTAACATTTTGTAATTTTAGTTCTAAATTGTTTATTTGAGAATTTAAATTGACAACTTCAAATTGAAGTATAGTTAACAATTTGTAATTTTAGTTCTAAATTGGTTTATTTGAGAATTTCAAATTGACAACTTCAAATTGAAGTATAGTTAACAATTTGAAACTATCAGTTCTAAATTGTTTATTTGAGAATTTCAAATTGACAACTTCAAATTGAAGTATAGTTAACAATTTGTAATTTTTAGTTCTAAATTGTTTATTTGAGAATTTCAAATTGACAACTTCAAATTGAAGTATAGTTAACAATTTGTAATTTTAGTTCTAAATTGTTTATTTGAGAATTTCAAATTGACAACTTCAAATTGAAGTATAGTTAACAATTTGTAATTTTTAGTTCTAAATTGTTTATTTGAGAATTTCAAATTGACAACTTCAAATTGAAGTATAGTTAACAATTTGTAATTTTAGTTCTAAATTGTTTATTTGAGAATTTCAAATTGACAACTTCAAATTGAAGTATAGTTAACAATTTGTAATTTTAGTTCTAAATTGTTTATTTGAGAATTTCAAATTGACAACTTCAAATTGAAGTATAGTTAACAATTTGAATTTTAGTTCTAAATTGTTTATTTGAGAATTTCAAATTGACAACTTCAAATTGAAGTATAGTTAACAATTTAAAACTATCAGTTCTAAATTGTTTATTTGAGAATTTTAAATTGACAACTTCAATTGAAGTATAGTTAACAATTTGTAATTTTAGTTCTAAATTATTTATTTGAGAATTTCAAATTGACAACTTCAAATTGAAGTATAGGTAACAATTTGTAATTTTTAGTTCTAAATTGTTTATTTGAGAATTTAAAATTGACAACTTCAAATTGAAGTATAGTTAACAATTTGTAACTTTAGTTCTAAATTGTTTATTTGAGAATTTTAAATTGACAACTTCAAATTGATGTTTAGTTAACAGTTTGTAATTTTTAGTTTTAAATTGTTTATTTGAGAATTTCAAATTGACAACTTCCAAATGAAGTATAGTTAACAATTTGTAAATTTTAGTTCTAAATTGTTTATTTGAGAATTTCAAATTGACAACTTCAAATTGAAGTATAGTAACAATTTGTAATTTTAGTTCTAAATTGTTTATTTGAGAATTTCAAATTGACAACTTCAAATTGAAGTATAGTTAACAATTTGAAACTATCAGTTCTAAATTTTTTATTTGAGAATTTCAAATTGACAACTTCAAATTGAAGTATAGTTAACAATTTGTAATTTTTAGTTCTAAATTGTTTATTTGAGAATTTCAAATTGACAACTTCAAATTAAAGTATAGTAAACAATTAGTAATTTTTAGTTCCAAATTGTTAATTTAAGAATTTCAAATTGACAACTTCAAATTGAAGTATAGTTAACAATTAGTAATTTTAGTTCTAAATTGTTTATTTGAGAATTTCAAATTGACAACTTCAAATTGAGTATAGTTAACAATTTGTAATTTTAGTTCTAAATTGTTTATTTGAGAATTTCAAATTGACAACTTCAAATTGAAGTATAGTTACCAATTTGTAACTTTTAGTTCTAAATTGTTTATTTGAGAATTTTAAATTGACAACTTCAAATTGATGTATAGTTAACAGTTTGTAATTTTAGTTCTAAATTGTTTATTTGAGAATTTCAAATTGACAACTTCAAATGAAGTATAGTTAACAATTTGTAAATTTTAGTTCTAAATTGTTTTTTGAGAATTTCAAATTGACAACTTCAAATTGAGTATAGGTAACAATTTGTAATTTTAGTTCTAAATTGTTTATTTGAGAATTTCAAATTGACAACTTCAAATTGAAGTATAGTTAACAATTTGAAACTATCAGTTCTAAATTGTTTATTTGAGACTTTCAAATTGACAACTTTAAATTGAAGTATAGTTAACAATTTGTAATTTTAGTTCTAAATTGTTTCTTTGAGAATTTCAAATTGACAACTTGAAATTGAAGTATAGTTAACAATTTGTAATTTTTAGTTCTAAATTGTTTATTTGAGAATTGCAAATTGACAACTTCAAATTGAAGTATAGTTAACAATTTGTAATTTTTAGTTCCAAATTGTTTATTTAAGAATTTCAAATTGACAACTTCAAATTGAAGTATAGTTAACAATTTGAAACTATCAGTTCTAAATTGTTTATTTGAGAATTTCAAATTGACAACTTCAAATTGAAGTATAGTTAACAATTTGTATTTTTTAGTTCTAAATTGTTTATTTGAGAATTTCAAATTCACAACTTCAAATTGAAGTATAGTTAATAATTTGTAATTTTTAGTTCTAAATTGTTTATTTGGAGTTTCAAATTGACAACTTCAAATTGAGTATAGTTAACAATTTGTAATTTTAGTTCTAAATAGCTTATTTGAGAATTTCAAATTGACAACTTCAAATTGAAGTATAGTTAACAATTTGTAAATTTTAGTTCTAAATTATTTATTTGAGAATTTCAAATTGACAAATTCAAATTGAAGGATAGTTAACAATTTGAAACTATCAGTTCTAAATTGTTTATTTGAGAATTTTAAATTGACAAATTCTAATTGAAGTATAGTTAACAATTTGTAATTTTTAGTTCTAAATTGTTTATTTGAGAATTTCAAATTGACAACTTCAAATTGAAGTATAGTAAACAATTAGTAATTTTAGTTCCAAATTGTTTATTTAAGAATTTCAAATTGACAACTTCAAATTGAAGTATAGTTAACAATTAGTAATTTTAGTTCTAAATTGTTTATTTGAGAATTTCAAATTGACAACTTCAAATTGTAGTATAGTTAACAATCTGTAATTTTTAGTTCTAAATTGTTTATTTGAGAATTTCAAATTGACAACTTCAAATTGAAGTTAGTTACCAATTTGTAACTTTTAGTTCTAAATTGTTTATTTCAGAATTTTAAATTGACAACTTCAAATTGATGTATAGTTAACAGTTTGTAATTTTTAGTTCTAAATTGTTTATTTGAGAATTTCAAATTGACAACTTCAAATGAAGTATAGTTAACAATTTGTAAATTTTAGTTCTAAATTGTTTATTTGAGAATTTCAAATTGACAACTTCAAATTGAGTATAGGTAACAATTTGTAATTTTAGTTCTAAATTGTTTATTTGAGAATTTCAAATTGACAACTTCAAATTGAAGTATAGTTAACAATTTGAAACAATCAGTTCTAAATTGTTTATTTGAGACTTTCAAATTGACAACTTTAAATTGAAGTATAGTTAACAATTTGTAATTTTAGTTCTAAATTGTTTATTTGAGAATTTCAAACTCACAACTTCAAATTGAAATATAGTTAACAATTTGTAATTCTTAGTTTTAAATTGTTTATTTGAAAATTTCAAATTGACAACTTCAAATTGAAGTATAGTTAACAATTTGTATTTTTAGTTCGAAATTGTTTATTTGAGAATTTCAAATTCACAACTTCAAATTGAAATATAGTTAATAATTTGTAATTTTAGTTCTAAATTGTTTATTTGAGAGTTTCAAATTGACAACTTCATATTGAGGTATAGCTAACAATTTGTAATTTTAGTTCTAAATTGTTTATTTGAGAATTTCAAATTGACAACTTCAAATTGAAGTATAGTTAACAATTTGAATTTTAGTTCTAAATTGTTTATTTGAGAATTTCAAATTGACAACTTCAAATTGAAGTATAGTTAACAATTTGAAACTATCGGTTCTAAATTGTTTATTTGAGAATTTTAAATTGACAACTTCAAATTGAAGTATAGTTAACAATTTGTAATTTTAGTTCTAAATTGTTTATTTGAGAATTTCAAATTGACAACTTCAAATTGAAGTATAGTTAACAATTTGTAATTTTAGTTCCAAATTGTTTATTTAAGAATTTCAAATTGACAACTTCAAATTGAAGTATAGTTAACAATTTGAAACTATCAGTTCTAAATTGTTTATTTGAGAATTTCAAATTGACAACTTCAAATTGAAGTATAGTTAACAATATGTATTTTTAGTTCTAAATTGTTTATTTGAGAATTTCAAATTCACAACTTCAAATTGAAGTATAGTTAATAATTTGTAATTTTTAGTTCTAAATTGTTTATTTGTGAGTTTCAAATTGACAACTTCAAATTGAGTATAGTTAACAATTTGTAATTTTAGTTCTAAATTGTTTATTTGAGAATTTCAAATTGACAACTTCAAATTGAAGTATAGTTAACAATTTGTAATTTTAGTTCTAAATTGTTTATTTGAGAATTTCAAATTGACAACTTCAAATTGAAGTATAGTTAACAATTTGAAACTATCAGTTCTAAATTGTTTATTTGAGAATTTTAAATTGACAAATTCTAATTGAAGTATAGTTAACAATTTGTAATTTTAGTTCTAAATTGTTTATTTGAGAATTTCAAATTGACAACTTCAAATTGAAGTATAGTAAACAATTAGTAATTTTAGTTCCAAATTGTTTATTTAAGAATTTCAAATTGACAACTTCAAATTGAAGTATAGTTAACAATTAGTAATTTTAGTTCTAAATTGTTTATTTGAGAATTTCAAATTGACAACTTCAAATTGTAGTATAGTTAACAATCTGTAATTTTAGTTCTAAATTGTTTATTTGAGAATTTCAAATTGACAACTTCAAATTGCAGTATAGGTAACAATTTGTAATTTTTAGTTCTAAATTGTTTATTTGAGAATTTCAAATTGACAACTTCAAATTGAAGTATAGTTAACAATTTGAAACTATCAGTTCTAAATTGTTTATTTGAGACTTTCAAATTGACAACTTTAAATTGAAGTATAGTTAACAATTTGTAATTTTAGTTCTAAATTGTTTCTTTGATAATTTCAAATTGACAACTTGAAATTGAAGTATAGTTAACAATTTGTAATTTTAGTTCTAAATTGTTTATTTGAGAATTTCAAATTGACAACTTCAAATTGAAGTATAGTTAACAATTTGTAATTTTTAGTTCCAAATTGTTTATTTAAGAATTTCAAATTGACAACTTCAAATTGAAGTATAGTTAACAATTTGTAATTTTTAGTTCTAAATTGTTTATTTGAGAATTTCAAATTGACAACTTCAAATTGAAATATAGTTAACAATTTTAATTTTAGTTTAAATTGTTTATTTGAAAATTTCAAATTGACAACTTCAAATTGAAGTATAGTTAACAATTTGTATTTTTAGTTCGAAATTGTTTATTTGAGAATTTGAAATTACAACTTCAAATTGAAATATAGTTAATAATTTGTAATTTTTAGTTCTAAATTGTTTATTTGAGAGTTTCAAATTGACAACTTCATATTGAGGTATAGTTAACAATTTGTAATTTTTAGTTCTAAATTGTTTATTTGAGAATTTCAAATTGACAACTTCAAATTGAAGTATAGTTAACAATTTGAAACTATCAGTTCTAAATTGTTTATTTGAAAATTTTAAATTGACCACTTCAAATTGAAGTATAGTTAACAATTTGTAATTTTAGTTCTAAATTGTTTATTTGAGAGTTTCAAATTGACAACTTCAAATTGAGTATAGTTAACAATTTGTAATTTTAGTTCTAAATTGTTTATTTGAGAATTTCAAATTGACAACTTCAAATTGAAGTATAGTTAACAATTTGAATTTTAGTTCTAAATTGTTTATTTGAGAATTTCAAATTGACAACTTCAAATTGAAGTATAGTTAACAATTTGAAACTATCAGTTCTAAATTGTTTATTTGAGAATTTTAAATTGACAACTTCAAATTGAAGTATAGTTAACAATTTGTAATTTTAGTTCTAAATTGTTTATTTGAGAATTTCAAATTGACAACTTCAAATTGAAGTATAGTTAACAATTTGTAATTTTAGTTCCAAATTGTTTATATAAGAATTTCAAATTGACAACTTCAAATTGAAGTATAGTTTAAATTAGTAATTTTTAGTTCTAAATTGTTTATTTGAGAATTTCAAATTGACAACTTCAAATTGTAGTATAGTTAACAGTTTGTAATTTTAGTTCTAAATTGTTTATTTGAGAATTTCAAATTGACAACTTCAAAATGAAGTATAGTTAACAATTTGTAAATTTTAGTTCTAAATTGTTTATTTGAGAATTTCAAATTGACAACTTCAAATTGCAGTATAGGTAACAATTTGTAATTTTAGTTCTAAATTGTTTATTTGAGAATTTCAAATTGACAACTTCAAATTGAAGTATAGTTAACAATTTGAAACTATCAGTTCTAAATTGTTTATTTGAGACTTTCAAATTGACAACTTCAAATTGAAGTATAGTTAACAATTTGTAATTTTTAGTTCTAAATTGTTTATTTGAGAATTTCAAATTGGCAACTTTAAATTGAAGTATAGTTAACAATTTGTAATTTTAGTTCTAAATTGTTTATTTGAGAATTTCAAATTGACAACTTCAAATTGAAGATAGTTAACAATTTGTAATTTTTAGTTCCAAATTGTTTATTTAAGAATTTCAAATTGACAACTTCAAATTGAAGTATAGTTAACAATTTGTAATTTTAGTTCTAAATTGTTTATTTGAGAATTTCAAACTCACAACTTCAAATTGAAATATAGTTAACAATTTGTAATTTTAGTTTTAAATTGTTTATTTGAAAATTTCAAATTGACAACTTCAAATTGAAGTATAGTTAACAATTTATATTTTTAGTTCGAAATTGTTTATTTGAGAATTTCAAATTGACAACTTCAAATTGCAGTATAGGTAACAATTTGTAATTTTAGTTCTAAATTGTTTATTTGAGAATTTCAAATTGACAACTTCAAATTGAAGTATAGTTAACAATTTGAAACTATCAGTTCTAAATTGTTTATTTGAAAATTTTAAATTGACCACTTCTAATTGAAGTATAGTTAACAATTTGTAATTTTTAGTTCTAAATTGTTTATTTGAGAGTTTCAAATTGACAACTTCAAATTGAGTATAGTTAACAATTTGTAATTTTAGTTCTAAATTGTTTATTTGAGAATTTCAAATTGACAACTTCAAATTGAAGTAAAGTTAACAATTTGGAATTCTTAGTTCTAAATTGTTTATTTGAGAATTTCAAATTGACAACTTCAAATTGAAGTATAGTTAACAATTTGAAACTATCAGTTCTAAATTGTTTATTTGAGAATTTTAAATTGACAACTTCTAATTGAAGTATAGTTAACAATTTGTAATTTTTAGTTCTAAATTGTTTATTTGAGAATTTCAAATTGACAACTTCAAATTGAAGTATATTTAAAACAATTAGTAATTTTAGTTCTAAATTGTTTATTTAAGAATTTCAAATTGACAACTTCAAATTGAAGTATAGTTAACAATTAGTAATTTTAGTTCTAAATTGTTTATTTGAGAATTTCAAATTGACAACTTCAAATTGTAGTATAGTTAACAGTTTGTAATTTTAGTTCTAAATTGTTTATTTGAGAATTTCAAATTGACAACTTCAAAATGAAGTATAGTTAACAATTTGTAAATTTTAGTTCTAAATTGTTTATTTGAGAATTTCAAATTGACAACTTCAAATTGAGTATAGGTAACAATTTGTAATTTTTAGTTCTAAATTGTTTAGTTGAGAATTTCAAATTGACAACTTCAAATTGAAGTATAGTTAACAATTTGAAACTATCAGTTCTAAATTGTTTATTTGAGACTTTCAAATTGACAACTTTAAATTGAAGTATAGTTAACAATTTGTAATTTTAGTTCTAAATTGTTTCTTTGAGAATTTCAAATTGACAACTTGAAATTGAAGTATAGTTAAAAATTTGTAATTTTAGTTCTAAATTGTTTATTTGAGAATTTCAAATTGACAACTTCAAATTGAAGTATACATAACAATTTGTAATTTTAGTTCTAAATTTTTATTTTAGAATTTCAAATTGACAACTTCAAATTGAAGTATAGTTAACAATTTGAAACTATCAGTTCTAAATTGTTTATTTGAGAATTTCAAATTGACAACTTCAAATTGAAGTATAGTTAACAATATGTATTTTTAGTTCTAAATTGTTTATTTGAGAATTTCAAATTGCCAACTTCAAATTGAAGTATAGTTAACAATTTGAAACTATCAGTTCTAAATTGTTTATTTGAGAATTTTAAATTGACAAATTCTAATTGAAGTATAGTTAACAATTTGTAATTTTTAGTTCTAATTTGTTTATTTGAGAATTTCAAATTGACAACTTCAAATTGAAGTATAGTTAAACAATTAGTAATTTTAGTTCAAATTGTTTATTTAAGAATTTCAAATTGACAACTTCAAATTGAAGTATAGTTAACAATTTATATTTTTAGTTCGAAATTGTTTATTTGAGAATTTCAAATTCACAACTTCAAATTGCAGTATAGGTAACAATTTGTAATTTTTAGTTCTAAATTGTTTATTTGAGAATTTCAAATTGACAACTTCAAATTGAAGTATAGTTAACAATTTGAAACTATCAGTTCTAAATTGTTTATTTGAAAATTTTAAATTGACCACTTCTAATTGAAGTATAGTTAACAATTTGTAATTTTAGTTCTAAATTGTTTATTTGAGAGTTTCAAATTGACAACTTCAAATTGAGGTATAGTTAACAATTTGTAATTTTAGTTCTAAATTGTTTATTTGAGAATTTCAAATTGACAACTTCAAATTGAAGTAAAGTTAACAATTTGGAATTTTAGTTCTAAATTGTTTATTTGAGAATTTCAAATTGACAACTTCAAATTGAAGTATAGTTAACAATTTGAAACTATCAGTTCTAAATTGGATATTTGAGAATTTCAAATTGACAACTTCAAATTGAAGTATAGTTAACAATTTGTAATTGTTAGTTCTAAATTGTTTATTTGAGAATTTCAAATTCACAACTTCAAATTGAAGTATAGTAAACAATTAGTAATTTTTAGTTCCAAATTGTTTATTTAAGAATTTCAAATTGACAACTTCAAATTGAAGTATAGTTAACAATTAGTAATTTTTAGTTCTAAATTGTTTATTTGAGAATTTCAAATTGACAACTTCAAATTGTAGTATAGTTAACAATTTGGAATTTTTAGTTCTAAATTGTTTATTTGAGAATTTCAAATTGACAACTTCAAATTGAAGTATAGTTAACAATTTGTAACTTTTAGTTCTAAATTGTTAATTTGAGAATTTTAAATTGACAACTTCAAATTGATGTATAGTTAACAATTTGTAATTTTTAGTTCTAAATTGTTTATTTGAGAATTTCAAATTGACAACTTCAAAATGAAGTATAGTTAACAATTTGTAAATTTTAGTTCTAAATTGTTTATTTGAGAATTTCAAATTGACAACTTCAAATTGAAGTATAGGTAACAATTTGTAATTTTAGTTCTAAATTGTTTAGTTGAGAATTTCAAATTGACAACTTCAAATTGAAGTATAGTTAACAATTTGAAACTATCAGTTCTAAATTGTTTATTTGAGAATTTCAAATTGACAACTTCAAATTGAAGTATAGTTAACAATTTGTAATTTTTAGTTCTAAATTGTTTCTTTGAGAATTTCAAATTGACAACTTGAAATTGAAGTATAGTTAACAATTTGTAATTTTAGTTCTAAATTGTTTATTTGAAAATTTCAAATTGACAACTTCAAATTGAAGTATAGTTAACAATTTGTAATTTTTAGTTCTAAATTGTTTATTTGAGAATTTCAAATTGACAACTTCAAATTGAAGTATAGTTAACAATTTGAAACTATCAGTTCTAAATTGTTTATTTGAGAATTTCAAATTGACAACTTCAAATTGAAGTATAGTTAACAATTTGTAATTTTTAGTTCTAAATTGTTTATTTGAGAATTTCAAATTGACAACTTCAAATTGAAGTATAGTTAACAATTTGAAACTATCAGTTCCAAATTGTTTATTTAAGAATTTCAAATTGACAACTTCAAATTGAAGTATAGTTAACAATTAGTAATTTTAGTTCTAAATTGTTTATTTGAGAATTTCAAATTGACAACTTCAAATTGAAGTATAGTTACCAATCTGTAATTTTTAGTTCTAAATTGTTTATTTGAGAATTTCAAATTGACAACTTCTAATTGAAATACAGTTAACAATTTGTAATTTTTAGTTCTAAATTGTTTATTTGAGAATTTTAAATTGACAACTTCAAATTGAGTATAGTTAACAATTTGTAATTTTAGTTCTAAATTGTTTATTTGAGAATTTCAAATTGACAACTTCAAATTGAAGTATAGTTAACAATTTGTAAATTTTAGTTCTAAATTGTTTATTTGAGAATTTCAAATTGACAACTTCAAATTGAGTATAGTTAACAATTTGTAATTTTTAGTTCTAAATTGTTTATTTGAGAATTTCAAATTGACAACTTCAAATTGAAGTATAGTTAACAATTTGAAATTTTAGTTCTAAATTGTTTATTTGAGAATTTCAAATTGACAACTTCAAATTGAAGTATAGTTAACAATTTGAATTTTAATTCTAAATTGTTTACTTTGAGAATTTCAAATTGACAACTTCAAATTGAAGTATAGTTAACAATTTGATAATTTTAGTTCTAAATTGTTTATTTGAGAATTTCAAATTGACAACTTCAAAATTGAAAGTATAGTTAACAATTTGTAATTTTAGTTCTAAATTGTTTATTTAAGAATTTCAAACTACAACTTCAAATTGAATATAGTTAACAATTTGTAATTTTAGTTCTAAATTGTTTATTTGAAATTTCAAATTGACAACTTCAAATTGAAGTATAGTTAACAATTTGTAATTTTTAGTTCTAAATTGTTTATTTGAGAATTTCAAATTACAACTTCAAATTGAAGTATAGTTAACAATTTGTAATTTTTAGTTCTAAATTGTTTATTTGAGAATTTCAAATTGACAACTTCAAATTGAAGTATAGTTAACAATTTGTAATTTTAGTTCTAAATTGTTTATTTGAGAATTTCAAATTGACAACTTCAAATTGAAGTATAGTTAACAATTTGAATTCTTAGTTCTAAATTGTTTATTTGAGAATTTCAAATTGACAACTTCAAATTGAAGTATAGTTAACAATTTGAAATTTAGTTCTAAATTGTTTATTTGAGAATTTCAAATTGACAACTTCAAATTGAAGTATAGTTAACAATTTGTAATTTTAGTTCTAAATTGTTTATTTAGAAATTTCAAATTGACAACTTCAAATTGAAGTATAGTTAACAATTTGAAATTTTAGTTCTAAATTGTTTATTTGAGAATTTCAAATTGACAACTTCAAATTGAAGTATAGTTAACAATTTGTAATTTAGTTCTAAATTGTTTATTTGAGAATTTCAAATTGACAACTTCAAATTGAAGTATAGTTAACAATTTGTAATTTTAGTTCTAAATTGTTTATTTGAGAATTTCAAATTGACAACTTCAAATTGAAGTATAGTTAACAATTTGAATTTAGTTCTAAATTGTTTATTTGAGAATTTCAAATTGACAACTTCAAATTGAAGTATAGTTAACAATTTGTAATTTTAGTTCTAAATTGTTTATTTGAGAATTTCAAATTGACAACTTCAAATTGAAGTATAGTTAACAATTTGAAACTATCAGTTCTAAATTGTTTATTTGAGAATTTCAAATTGACAACTTCAAATTGAAGTATAGTTAACAATTTGTAATTTAGTTCTAAATTGTTTATTTGAGAATTTCAAATTGACAACTTCAAATTGAAGTATAGTTAACAATTTGTAATTTTAGTTCTAAATTGTTTATTTGAGAATTTCAAATTGACAACTTCAAATTGAAGTATAGTTAACAATTTGTAATTTTAGTTCTAAATTGTTTATTTGAGAATTTCAAATTCACAACTTCAAATTGAAGTATAGTTAACAATTTGTAATTTTTAGTTCTAAATTGTTTATTTGAGAATTTCAAATTGACAACTTCAAATTGAAGTATAGTTAACAATTTGTAATTTTAGTTCTAAATTGTTTATTTGAGAATTTTCAAATTGACAACTTCAAATTGAAGTATAGTTAACAATTTGTAATTTTAGTTCTAAATTGTTTATTTGAGAATTTCAAATTGACAACTTCAAATTGAAGTATAGTTAACAATTTGTAAATTTTAGTTCTAAATTGTTTATTTGAGAATTTCAAATTGACAACTTCAAATAGAAGTATAGTTAACAGTTTGTAATTTTTAGTTCTAAATTGTTTATTTGAGAATTTCAAATTGACAACTTCAAAATGAAGTATAGTAAACAATTAGTAATTTAGTTCTAAATTGTTTATTTGAGAATTTCAAATTGACAACTTCAAATTGACAGTATAGTTAACAATTAGTAATTTTAGTTCTAAATTGTTTATTTGAGAATTTCAAATTGACAACTTCAAATTGAAGTATAGTTAACATTAATTTTAGTTCTAATTGTTTATTTGAGAATTTCAAATTGACAACTTCAAATTGAAGTATAGTTAACAATTTGAAACTATCAGTTCTAAATTGTTTATTTGAGAATTTCAAATTGACAACTTCAAATTGAAGTATAGTTAACAATTTGTAATTTTTAGTTCTAAATTGTTTATTTGAGAATTTCAAATTGACAACTTCAAATTGAAGTATAGTTAACAATTTGTAATTTTTAGTTCTAAATTGTTTATTTGAGAATTTCAAATTGACAACTTCAAATTGAAGTATAGTTACCAATTTGTAATTCTTAGTTCTAAATTGTTTATTTGAGAATTTCAAGTTGACAACTTCAAATTGAAGTATAGTTAACAATTTGTAATTTTTAGTTCTAAATTGTTTATTTGAGAATTTCAAATTGACAACTTCAAATTGAAGTATAGTTAACAATTTGAAACTATCAGTTCTAAATTGTTTATTTGAGAATTTCAAATTGACAACTTCAAATTGAAGTATAGTTAACAATTTGAAACTATCAGTTCTAAATTTTTATTTGAGAATTTCAAATTGACAACTTCAAATTGAAGTATAGTTAACAATTTGAAACTATCAGTTCTAAATTGTTTATTTGAAAAATTTCAAATTGACAACTTCAAATTGAAGTATAGTTAATAATTTGAAACTTTTAGTTCTAAATTGTTTAATTAGAATTTCAAATTGACAACTTCAAATTGAAGTATATTTAAACCCAATTTGTAATTTATAGTTGTAAATTGTTTATTTGAGAATTTCAAATTGACAACTTCAAATTGAATTATAGTTAACAATTTAAAACTATCAGTTCTAAATTGTTTATTTGAGAATTTCAAATTGACAACTTCAAATTGAAGTATAGTTAACAATTTGTAATTTAGTTCTAAATTGTTTATTTGAGAATTTCAAATTGACAACTACAAATTGAAGTATAGTTAACAATTTGAAACTATCAGTTCTAAATTGTTTATTTGAGAATATCAAATTGACAACTTCAAATTAAGTATAGTAACAATTTGAAACTATCAGTTCTAAATTGTTTATTTGAGAATTTCAAATTGACAACTTCAAATTGAAGTATAGTTAACAATTTGAAACTATCAGTTCTAAATTGTTTATTTGAGAATTTTAAATTGACAACTTTAAATTGAAGTATAGTTAACAATTTGGAATTTTTAGTTCTAAATTGTTTATTTGAGAATTTCAAATTGACAACTTCAAATTGAAGTATAGTTTTCAATTTGTAATTTTTAGTTCTAAATTGTTTATTTGCGAATTTCAAATTGACAACTTCAAATTGAAGTATAGTTAAAATTTGAAACTATCAGTTCTAAATTGTTTATTTGAGAATTTCAAATTGACAACTTCAAATTGAAGTATAGTTTACAATTTGTAATTTTCAGTTCTAAATTGTTTATTTGAGAATTTCAAATTGACAACTTCAAATTAAAGTATAGTTAACAATTTGAAACTATCAGTTCTAAATTGTTTATTTGAGAATTTCAAATTGACAACTTCAAACTGAAGTATAGTTAACAATTTGAAACTATCAGTTCTAAATTGTTTATTTGATAATTTCAAATTGACAACTTCAAATTGAAGTATAGTTAACAATTTGACACTATCAGTTCTAAATTGTTTATTTGAGAATTTCAAATTGACAACTTCAAATTGAAGTATAGTTAACAATTTGGAATTTTTAGTTCTAAATTGTTTATTTGAGAATTTCAAATTGACAACTTCAAATTGAAGTATAGTTAACAATTTGGAATTTTTAGTTCTAAATTGTTTATTTGAGAATTTCAAATTGACAACTTCAAATTGAAGTATAGTTAACAATTTGTAATTTTGGTTCTAAATTGTTTATTTGAGAATTTCAAATTAACAACTTCAAATTAAAGTATAGTTAACAATTTAAAACTATCAGTTTTAATTGTTTATTTGAGAATTTCAAATTGACAACTTCTAATTAAAGTATAGTTAACAATTTGTAATTCTTAGTTCTAAATTGTTTATTTGAGAATTTCAAATTGACAACTACAAATTGAAGTATAGTTAACAATTTGTAATTTTTAGTTCTAAATTGTTTATTTGAGAATTTCAAATTGACAACTTCAAATTGAAGTATAGTTAACAATTTGACACTATCAGTTCTAAATTGTTTATTTGAGAATTTCAAATTAACAACTTCAAATTGAAGTATAGTTAACAATTTGGAATTTTAGTTCTAAATTGTTTATTTGAGAATTTCAAATTGACAACTTCAAATTTAAGTATAGTTAACAATTTGTAATTTTAGTTCTAAATTGTTTATTTGAGAATTTCAAATTAACAACTTCAAATTAAGTATAGTTAACAATTTAAAACTATCAGTTCTAAATTGTTTATTTGAGAATTTCAAATTGACAACTTCAAATTGAAGTATAGTTAACAATTTGTAATTTTTAGTTCTAAATTGTTTATTTGAGAATTTTAAATTGACAACTACAAATTGAAGTATAGTTAACAATTTGAAACTATCAGTTCTAAATAGTTTATTTGAGAATATCAAATTGACAACTTCAAATTAAAGTATAGTAAACAATTTGAAACTATTAGTTCTAAATTGTTTATTTGAGAATTTCAAATTGACAACTTCAAATTGAAGTATAGTTAACAATTTGAAACTATCAGTTCTAAATTGTTTATTTGAGAATTTCAAATTGGCAACTTTAAATTAAAGTATAGTTAACAATTTGGAATTTTTAGTTCTAAATTGTTTATTTGAGAATTTCAAATTGACAACTTCTAATTGAAGTATAGTTAAAATTTGAAACTATCAGTTCTAAATTGTTTATTTGAGAATTTCAAATTGACAACTTCAAATTGAAGTATAGTTAACATTTTGGAATTTTAGTTCTAAATTGTTTATTTGAAAATTTTACAAATTGACAACTTCAAATTGAAGGATAGTTAACAATTTGGAATTTTTAGTTCTAAATTGGTTTATTTGAGAATTTCAAATTAACAACTTCAAATTGAAGTATAGTTAACAATTTGGAATTTTAGTTCTAAATTGTTTATTTGAGAATTTCAAATTGACAACTTCAAATTGAAGTATAGTTAACAGTTTGGGATTTTTAGTTCTAAATTGTTTATTTGAGAATTTCAAATTGACAACTTCAAATTGAAGTATAGTTAACAGTTTGGGATTTTTAGTTCTAAATTGTTTATTTGAGAATTTCAAATTGACAACTTCAAATTGAAGTATAGTTTACAATTTGTAATTTTCAGTTCTAAATTGTTTATTTGAGAATTTCAAATTAACAACTTCAAATTAAGTATAGTTAACAATTTGAAACTATCAGTTCTAAATTGTTTATTTGAGAATTTCAAATTGACAACTTCAAATTGAAGTATAGTTAACAATTTGTAATTTTTAGTTCTAAATTGTTTATTTGAGAATTTCAAATTGACAACTACAAATTGAAGTATAGTTAACAATTTGACACTATCAGTTCTAAATTGTTTATTTGAGAATTTCAAATTAACAACTTCAAATTGAAGTATAGTTAACTATTTGAAACTATCAGTTATAAATTGTTTATTTGAGAATTTCAAATTGACAACTTCAAACTGAAGTATAGTTAACAATTTGAAACTATCAGTTATAAATTGTTTATTTGAGAATTTCAAATTGACAACATCAAATTTAAGTATAGTTAACAATTTGTAATTTTTAGTTATAAATTGTTTATTTGAGAATTTCAAATTAACAACTTCAAATTAAGTATAGTTAACAATTTAAAACTATCAGTTCTAAATTGTTTATTTGAGAATTTCAAATTGACAACTACAAATTGAAGTATAGTTAACAATTTGAAACTATCAGTTCTAAATAGTTTATTTGAGAATATCAAATTGACAACTTCAAATTAAAGTATAGTTAACAATTTGAAACTATCAGTTCTAAATTGTTTATTTGAGAATTTCAAATTGACAACTTCAAATTGAAGTATAGGTAACAATTTGGAACTATCACTTCTAAATTGTTTATTTGAGAATTTCAAATTGACAACTTCAAATTGAAGTATAGTTAAAATTTGAAACTATCAGTTCTAAATTGTTTATTTGAGAATTTCAAATTGACAACTTTAAATTGATATATAGTTAACAATTTGGAATTTTTAGTTCTAAATTGCTTATTTGAGAATTTCAAATTGACAACTTCAAATTGAAGTGTAGTTAACAATTTGGAATTTTAAGTCCTACATTGTTTATTTGAGAATTTCAAATTGACAACTTCAAGTTGAAGTATATTTAACAATTTGAAACTATCAGATCTAAATTGTTTATTTGAGAATTTCAAATTGACAACTTCAAATTGAAGTAAGTTAATAATTTGTAATTTTTAGTTCTAAATTGTTTATTTGAGAATTCCAATTGACAACTTCAAATTGAAGTATAGTTAACAATTTAAAACTATCAGTTCTAAATTGTTTATTTGAGAATTTCAAATTGACAACTTCAAATTGAAGTATAGTTAACAATTTGTAATTTTAGTTCTAAATTCTTTATTTGAGAATTTCAAATTGACAACTTCAAATTGAAGTATAGTTAACAATTTAAAACTATCAGTTCTAAAGTGTTTATTTGAGAATTTCAAATTGACAACGTCAAATTTAAGTATAGTTAATAATTTGAAACTATCCGTTCTAAATTGTTTATTTGAGAATTTCAAATTGACAACTTCAAATTGAAGTATAGTTAACAATTTGAAACTATCAGTTCTAAATTTTTATTTGAGAATTTCAAATTGACAACTTCACATTGAAGTATAGGTAACAATTTGAAACTATCAGTTCTAAATTGTTTATTTGAGAATTTTAAATTGACAATTTCAAATTAAGGTATAGTTAACTATTTGGAATTTTAGTTCTAAATTGTTTATTTGAGATTTTCAAATTGACAACTTCAAAATGAAGTATAGTTAAAATTTGGAAATTTTAGTTCTAAATTGTTTATTTGAAAATTTCAAATTGACAACTTCAAATTGAATTATAGTTAACAATTTGTAATTTTTAGTTCTAAATTGTTTATTTGAGAATTTCAAATTGACAACTTCAAATTGAAGTATAGTTAACAATTTGTAATTTTAGTTCTAAATTGTTTATTTGAGAATTTCAAATTGACAACTTCAAATTGAAGTATAGTTAACAATTTGAAACTATCAGTTCTAAATTGTTTATTTGAGAATTTCAAATTGACAACTTTAAATTGATGTATAATTAACAATTTGGAAATTTTAGTTCTAAATTGTTTATTTGAGAATTTCAAATTGACAACTTCAAATTGAAGTAAAGTTATTAATTTGTAATTTTTAGTTCTAAATTGTTTATTTGAAAATTTCAAATTGACAACTTCAAATTGAAGTATAGTTAACAATTTGAAACTATCAGTTCTAAATTGTTTATTTGAGAATTTCAAATTGACAACTTCAAATTGAAGTATAGGTAACAATTTGAAACTATCAGTTCTAAATTGCTTATTTGAGAATTTCAAATTGACAACTTCAAATTGAAGTATAGTTAACAATTTGGAATTTTAAGTTCTACATTGTTTATTTGAGAATTTCAAATTGACAACTTCAAATTGAAGTATAGTTAACAATTTGAAACTATCAGTTCTAAATTGTTTATTTGAGAATTTCAAATTGACTACTTCAAATTTAAGTATAGTTAATAATTTGAAACTATCAGTTCTAAATTGCTTATTTGAGAATTTCAAATTGACAAATTCAAATTGAAGTATAGTTAATAATTTGGAATTTTAGTTCTAAATTGTTTATTTGAGAATTTCAAATTGACAACTTCTAATTGAAGTATAGTTAACAATTTGAAACTATCAGTTCTAAATTATTTATTTGAGAATTTCAAATTGACAACTTTAAATTGATGTATAGTTAACAATTTGGAAATTTTTAGTTCTAAATTGTTTATTTGAGAATTTCAAATTGACAACTTCAAATTGAAGTAAAGTTAATAATTTGGAATTTTTAGTTCTAAATTGTTTATTTGAGAATTTCAAATTGACAACTTCAAATTGAAGTATAGTTAACAATTTGAAACTATCAGTTCTAAATTGTTTATTTGAGAATTTCAAATTGACAACTTCAAATTGAAGTATAGTTAACAATTTGTAATTTTTAGTTCTAAATTGTTTATTTGAGAATTTTAAATTGACAACTTCAAATTGAAGTAAAGTTAATAATTTGGAATTTTTAGTTCTAAATTGTTTATTTGAGAATTTCAAATTGACAACTTCTAATTGAAATATAGTTAACAATTTGATACTATCAGTTCTAAATTGTTTATTTGAGAATTTCAAATTGACAACTTCAAATTTAAGTATAGTTAACAATTTGGAATTTTTAGTTCTAAATTGTTTATTTGAGAATTTCAAATTGACAACTTCAAATTGAAGTATAGTTAACAATTTGTAATTTTAGTTCTAAATTGTTTATTTGAGAATTTCAAATTGACAACTTCAAATTGAAGTATAGTTAACAGTTTGGAATTTTTAGTTCTAAATTGTTTATTTGAGAATTTCAAATTGACAACTTCAAATTGATGTATAGTTAAAAATTTGAAACCATCAGTTCTAAATTGTTTATTTGAGAATTTCAAATTGACAACTTCAAATTTAAGTATAGTTAATAATTTGAAACTATCAGTTCTAAATTGTTTATTTGAGAATTTCAAATTAACAACTTCAAATTGAAGTATAGTTAACAATTTGAAACTATCAGTTCTAAATTGGTTATTTGAGAATTTCAAATTGACAACTTCACATTGAAGTATAGGTAACAATTTGAAACTATCAGTTCTAAATTGTTTATTTGAGAATTTCAAATTGACAATTTCAAATTAAGGTATAGTTAACAATTTGAAATTTTAGTTCTAAATTGTTTATTTGAGATTTTCAAATTGACAACTTCAAATTGAAGTATAGTTAACAATTTGGAATTTTAAGTTCTACATTGTTTATTTGAGAATTTCAAATTGACAACTTCAAATTGAGTATAGTTAATAATTTGAAACTATTAGTTCTAAATTGTTTAATTGAGAATTTCAAATTGACAACTTCAAATTGAAGTACAGGTAACCATTTGTAATTTATAGTTCTAAATTGTTTATTTGAGAATTTCAAATTGACAACTTCAAATTGAAGTATAGTTAACAGTTTGAAACTATCAGTTCTAAATTGTTTATTTGAGAATTTCAAATTGACAACTTTAAATTGATGTATAGTTAACAATTTGGAAATTTTTAGTTCTAAATTGTTTATTTGAGAATTTCAAATTGACAACTTCAAATTGAAGTATAGTTAACAATTTGAATTTTAAGTTCTACATTGTTTATTTGAGAATTTCAAATTGACAACTTCAAGTTGAAGTATATTTAACAATTTGAAACTATCAGTTCTAAATTGTTTATTTAAGAATTTCAAATTGACAACTTCAAATTGAAGTATAGTTAACAATTTGAAACTATCAGTTCTAAATTGTTTATTTGAGAATTTCAAATTGACAACTTCAAATTGAAGTATAGTTAATAATTTGAAACTATCAGTTCTAAATTGTTTATTTGAGAATTTCAAATTGACAACTTCAAATTGAAGTATAGTAAACAATGTGTAATTTTTAGTTCTAAATTGTTTATTTGAGAATTTCAAATTGACAACTTCAAATTGAAGTATAGTTAATAATTTGAAACTATCAGTTCTAAATTGTTTATTTAAGAATTTCAAATTGACAACTTCAAATTGAAGTATAGTTAATAATTTGGAATTTTAGTTCTAAATTGTTTATTTGAGAATTTCAAAATGACAACTTCAAATTGAAGTATAGTTAACAATTTGGAATTTTTAGTTCTAAATTGTTTATTTGAGAATTTCAAATTGACAACTTCAAATTGAAGTATAGTTAACAATTAGTAATTTTAGTTCTAAATTGTTTATTTGAGAATTTCAAATTGACAACTTCAAATTGAAGTAAAGTTAATAATTTGGAATTTTAGTTCTAAATTGTTTATTTGAGAATTTCAAATTGACAACTTCAAATTGAAGTATAGTTAACAATTTGATACTATCAGTTCTAGATTGTTTATTTGAGAATTTCAAATTGACAACTTCAAATTAAAGTATAGTTAACAATTTGGAATTTTTAGTTCTAAATTGTTTATTTGAGAATTTCAAATTGACAACTTCAAATTGAAGTATAGTTAACAATTTGTAATTTTTAGTTCTAAATTGTTTATTTGAGAATTTCAAATTGACAACTTTAAATTGAAGTATAGATAACAATTTGAAACTATCAGTTCTAAATTGTTTATTTGAGAATTTCAAATTGACAACTTCAAATTGAAGTATAGTTAACAATTTGAAACTATCAGTTCTAAATTGTTTATTTGAGAATTTCAAATTGACAACTTCAAATTGAAGTATAGTTAACAATTTGAAACTATCAGTTCTAAATTGTTTATTTGAGAATTTCAAATTGACAAATTTAAATTGATGTATAGTTAACAATTTGGAATTTTTAGTTCTAAATTGTTTATTTGAGAATTTCAAATTGACAACTTCAAATTGAAGTATAGTTAACAATTTTGAATTTTTAGTTCTAAATTGTTTATTTGAGAATTTCAAATTGACAACTTCAAATTGAAGTATAGTTAACAATTTGAATTTTAAGTTCTACATTGTTTATTTGAGAATTTCAAATTGACAACTTCAAGTTGAAGTATATTTAACAATTTGAAACTATCAGTTCTAAATTGTTTATTTAAGACTTTCAAATTGACAACTTCAAATTGAAGTATAGTTAACAATTTGAAACTATCAGTTCTAAATTGTTTATTTGAGAATTTTAAATTGACAACTTCAAATTGAAGTATAGTTAATAATTTGAAACTATCAGTTCTAAATTGTTTATTTGAGAATTTTAAATTGACAACTTCAAATTGAAGTATAGTTAACAATTTGTAATTTTTAGTTCTAAATTGTTTATTTGAGAATTTCAAATTGACAACTTCAAATTGAAGTATAGTTAATAATTTGAAACTATCAGTTCTAAATTGTTTATTTAAGAATTTCAAATTGACAACTTCAAATTGAAGTATAATTAATAATTTGGAATTTTTAGTTCTAAATTGTTTATTTGAGAATTTCAAATTGACAACTTCAAATTGAAGTATAGTTAACAATTTGGAATTTTTAGTTCTAAATTGTTTATTTGAGAATTTCAAAGTGACAACTTCAAATTGAAGTATAGTTAACAATTAGTAATTTTTAGTTCTAAATTGTTTATTTGAGAATTTCAAATTGACAACTTCAAATTGAAGTAAAGTTAATAATTTGGAATTTTTAGTTCTAAATTGTTTATTTGAGAATTTCAAATTGACAACTTCAAATTGAAGTATAGTTAACAATTTGATACTATCAGTTCTAGATTGTTTATTTGAGAATTTCAAATTGACAACTTCAAATGAAGTATAGTTAAAAATTTGGAAATTTTAGTTCTAAATTGTTTATTTGAAAATTTCAAATTGACAACTTCAAATTGAATTATAGTTAACAATTTGTAATTTTTAGTTCTAAATTGTTTATTTGAGAATTTCAAATTGACAACTTCAAATTGAAGTATAGTTAACAATTTGTAATTTTTAGTTCTAAATTGTTTATTTGAGAATTTCAAATTGACAACTTAAAATTGAAGTATGATAACAATTTGAAACTATCAGTTCTAAATTGTTTATTTGAGAATTTCAAATTGACAACTTCAAATTGAAGTATAGTTAACAATTTGAAACTATCAGTTCTAAATTGTTTATTTGAGAATTTCAAATTGACAACTTCAAATTGAAGTATAGTTAACAATTTGAAACTATCAGTTCTAAATTGTTTATTTGAGAATTTCAAATTGACAACTTTAAATTGATGTATAGTTAACAATTTGGAAATTTTAGTTCTAAATTGTTTATTTGAGAATTTCAAATTGACAACTTCAAATTGAAGTATAGTTAACAATTTTGAATTTTAAGTTCTACATTGTTTATTTGAGAATTTCAAATTGACAACTTCAAGTTGAAGTATATTTAACAATTTGAAACTATCAGATCTAAATTGTTTATTTAAGAATTTCAAATTGACAACTTCAAATTGAAGTATAGTTAACAATTTGATACTATCAGTTCTAGATTGTTTATTTGAGATATTCAAATTGACAACTTCAAATTAAAGTATAGTTAACAATTTGGAATTTTAGTTCTAAATTGTTTATTTGAGAATTTCAAATTGACAACTTCAAATTGAAGTATAGTTAACAATTTGTAATTTTAGTTCTAAATTGTTTATTTGAGAATTTCAAATTGACAACTTCAAATTAAGTATAGTTAACAATTTGGAATTTTTAGTTCTAAATTGTCTATTTGAGAATTTCAAATTGACAACTTCAAATTGAAGTATAGTTAACAATTTGATACTATCAGTACTAAATTGTTTATTTGAGAATTTCAAATTGACAACTTCAAATTGAAGTATAGTTAACAATTTGTAATTTTAGTTCTAAATTGTTTATTTGAGAATTTCACATTGACAACTTCAAATTGAAGTATAGTTAACAGTTTGGAATTTTAGTTCTAAATTGTTTATTTGAGAATTTCAAATTGACAATTTCAAATTGAAGTATTGTTAACAATTTGTAATTTTAGTTCTAAATTGTTTATTTGAGAATTTCAAATTGACAACTTCAAATTGAAGTATAGTTAACAATTTGTAATTTTTAGTTCTAAATTGTTTATTTAAGAATTTCAAATTGACAACTTCAAATTGAAGTATAGTTAACAATTTGAAACTATCAGTTCTAAATTGTTTATTTGAGAATTTGAAATTGACAACTTCAAATTGAAGTATAGTTAACAATTTGTAATTTTAGGTCTACATTGCCTATTTGAGAATTTCAAATTGAAAACTTCAAATTGAGTATAGTTAACAATTTGAAACTATCAGTTCTAAATTGTTTATTTGAGAATTTCAAATTGACAACTTCAAATTGAAGTATAGTTAACAATTTGTAATTTTAGTTCTAAATTGTTTATTTGAGAATTTCAAATTGACAACTTCAAATTGAAGTATAGTTAATAATTTCTAATTTTTAGTTCTAAATTGTTTATTTGAGAATTTAAAATTGACAACTTCAAATTGAAGTATAGTTAACAATTTGAAACTATCAGTTCTAAATTGTTTATTTGAGAATTTCAAATTGACAACTTCAAATTGAAGTATAGTAAACAATTTGAAACTATTAGTTCTAAATTGTTTATTTGAGAATTTCAAATTGACAACTTCAAATTGAAGTATAGTTAATAATTTGAAACTATCAGTCCTAAATTGTTTATTTAAGAATTTCAAATTGACAACTTCAAATTGAAGTATAGTTAAAATTAGTAATTTTAGTTCTAAATTGTTTATTTGAGAATTTCAAATTGACAACTTCAAATTGAAGTAAAGTTAATAATTTGGAATTTTTAGTTCTAAATTGTTTATTTGAGAATTTCAAATTGACAACTTCAAATTGAAGTATAGTTAACAATTTGATACTATCAGTTCTAGATTGTTTATTTGAGAATTTCAAATTGACAACTTCAAAATGAAGTATAGTTAAAAATTTGGAAATTTTAGTTCTAAATTGTTTATTTGAAAATTTCAAATTGACAACTTCAAATTGAATTATAGTTAACAATTTGTAATTTTAGTTCTAAATTGTTTATTTGAGAATTTCAAATTGACAACTTCAAATTGAAGTATAGTTAACAATTTGTAATTTTAGTTCTAAATTGTTTATTTGAGAATTTCAAATTGACAACTTTAAATTGAAGTATAGATAACAATTTGAAACTATCAGTTCTAAATTGTTTATTTGAGAATTTCAAATTGACAACTTCAAATTGAAGTATAGTTAACAATTTGAAACTATCAGTTCTAAATTGTTTATTTGAGAATTTCAAATTGACAACTTCAAATTGAAGTATAGTTAACAATTTGAAACTATCAGTTCTAAATTGTTTATTTGAGAATTTCAAATTGACAACTTTAAATTGATGTATAGTTAACAATTTGGAAATTTTAGTTCTAAATTGTTTATTTGAGAATTTCAAATTGACAACTTCAAATTGAAGTATAGTTAACAATTTTGAATTTTAAGTTCTACATTGTTTATTTGAGAATTTCAAATTGACAACTTCAAGTTGAAGTATATTTAACAATTTGAAACTATCAGATCTAAATTGTTTATTTAAGAATTTCAAATTGACAACTTCAAATTGAAGTATAGTTAACAATTTGATACTATCAGTTCTAGATTGTTTATTTGAGAATTTCAAATTGACAACTTCAAATTAAAGTATAGTTAACAATTTGGAATTTTTAGTTCTAAATTGTTTATTTGAGAATTTCAAATTGACAACTTCAAATTGAAGTATAGTTAACAATTTGTAATTTTTAGTTCTAAATTGTTTATTTGAGAATTTCAAATTGACAACTTCAAATTAAAGTATAGTTAACAATTTGGAATTTTTAGTTTTAAATGGTCTATTTGAGAATTTCAAATTGATAACTTGAAATTGAAGTATAGTTAACAATTTGATACTATCAGTACTAAATTGTTTATTTGAGAATTTCAAATTGACAACTTCAAATTGAAGTATAGTTAACAATTTGTAATTTTAGTTCTAAATTGTTTATTTGAGAATTTCAATTGACAACTTCAAATTGAAGTATAGTTAACAGTTTGGAATTTTAGTTCTAAATTGTTTATTTGAGAATTTCAAATTGACAATTACAAATTGAAGTATTGTTAACAATTTGTAATTTTTAGTTCTAAATTGTTTATTTGAGAATTTCAAATTGACAACTTCAAATTGAAGTATAGTTAACAATGTGTAATTTTAGTTCTAAATTGTTTATTTAAGAATTTCAAACTGACAACTTCAAATTGAAGTATAGTTAACAATTTGAAACTATCAGTTCTAAATTGTTTATTTGAGAATTTCAAATTGACAACTTCAAATTGAAGTATAGTTAAAATTTGAAACTATCAGTTCTAAATTGTTTATTTGAGAATTTCAAATTGACAACTTTAAATTGATGTATAGTTAACAATTTGGAAATTTTAGTTCTAAATTGTTTATTTGAGAATTTCAAATTGACAACTTCAAATTGAAGTGTAGTTAACAATTTGGAATTTTAAGTTCTACATTGTTTATTTGAGAATTTCAAATTGACAACTTCAAGTTGAAGTATATTTAACAATTTGAAACTATCAGATCTAAATTGTTTATTTGAGAATTTCAAATTGACAACTTCAAATTGAAGTAAAGTTAATAATTTGTAATTTTAGTTCTAAATTGTTTATTTGAGAATTTCAAATTGACAACTTCAAATTGAGTATAGTTAACAATTTAAAACTATCAGTTCTAAATTGTTTATTTGAGAATTTCAAATTGACAACTTCAAATTGAAGTATAGTTAACAATTTGTAATTTTAGTTCTACATTGTTTATTTGAGAATTTCAAATTGAAAACTTCAAATTGAAGTATAGTTAACAATTTGAAACTATCAGTTCTAAATTGTTTATTTGAGAATTTCAAATTGACAACTTCAAATTGAAGTATAGTTAACAATTTGTAATTTTAGTTCTAAATTGTTTATTTGAGAATTTCAAATTGACAACTTCAAATTGAAGTATAGTTAATAATTTCTAATTTTTAGTTCTAAATTGTTTATTTGAGAATTTAAATTGACAACTTCAAATTGAAGTATAGTTAACAATTTGAAACTATCAGTTCTAAATTGTTTATTTGAGAATTTCAAATTGACAACTTCAAATTGAAGTATAGTAAACAATTTGAAACTATCAGTTCTAAATTGTTTATTTGAGAATTTCAAATTGACAACTTCAAATTGAAGTATAGTTAACAATTTGAAACTATCAGTTCTAAATTGTTTATTTGAGAATTTCAAATTGACAACTTCAAATTGAAGTGTAGTTAACAATTTGGAATTTTAAGTTCTACATTGTTTATTTGAGAATTTCAAATTGACAACTTCAAGTTGAAGTATATTTAACAATTTGAAACTATCAGATCTAAATTGTTTATTTGAGAATTTCAAATTGACAACTTCAAATTGAAGTAAAGTTAATAATTTGTAATTTTAGCTCTAAATTGTTTATTTGAGAATTTCAAATTGACAACTTCAAATTGAAGTATAGTTAACAATTTGTAATTTTAGTTCTAAATTCTTTATTTGAGAATTTCAAATTGACAACTTCAAATTGAAGTATAGTTAACAATTTAAAACTATCAGTTCTAAAGTGTTTATTTGAGAATTTCAAATTGACAACGTCAAATTTAAGTATAGTTAATAATTTGAAACTATCCGTTCTAAATTGTTTATTTGAGAATTTCAAATTGACAACTTCAAATTGAAGTATAGTTAACAATTTGAAACTATCAGTTCTAAATTTTTATTTGAGAATTTCAAATTGACAACTTCACATTGAAGTATAGGTAACAATTTGAAACTATCAGTTCTAAATTGTTTATTTGAGAATTTTAAATTGACAATTTCAAATTAAGGTATAGTTAACTATTTGGAATTTTTAGTTCTAAATTGTTTATTTGAGATTTTCAAATTGACAACTTCAAAATGAAGTATAGTTAAAATTTGGAAATTTTAGTTCTAAATTGTTTATTTGAAAATTTCAAATTGACAACTTCAAATTGAATTATAGTTAACAATTTGTAATTTTAGTTCTAAATTGTTTATTTGAGAATTTCAAATTGACAACTTCAAATTGAAGTATAGTTAACAATTTGTAATTTTTAGTTCTAAATTGTTTATTTGAGAATTTCAAATTGACAACTTCAAATTGAAGTATAGTTAACAATTTGAAACTATCAGTTCTAAATTGTTTATTTGAGAATTTCAAATTGACAACTTTAAATTGATGTATAGTTAACAATTTGGAAATTTTTAGTTCTAAATTGTTTATTTGAGAATTTCAAATTGACAACTTCAAATTGAAGTAAAGTTAATAATTTGGAATTTTTAGTTCTAAATTGTTTATTTGAGAATTTCAAATTGAAAACTTCAAATTGAAGTATAGTTAACAATTTGAAACTATCAGTTCTAAATTGTTTATTTGAGAATTTCAAATTGACAACTTCAAATTGAAGTATAGTTAACAATTTGAAACTATCAGTTCTAAATTGTTTATTTGAGAATTTCAAATTGACAACTTCAAATTGAAGTATAGTTAACAATTTGGAATTTTAAGTTCTACATTGTTTATTTGAGAATTTCAAATTGACAACTTCAAGTTGAAGTATATTTTACATTTTGAAACTATCAGTTCTAAATTGTTTATTTGAGAATTTCAAATTGACAACTTCAAATTGAAGTATAGTTAACAATTTGGAATTTTAGTTCTAAATTGTTTATTTGAGAATTTCAAATTGACAACTTCAAATTGAAGTATAGTTAACAATTTGGAATTTTAAGTTCTACATTGTTTATTTGAGAATTTCAAATTGACAACTTCAAGTTGAAGTATATTTATCAATTTGAAACTATCAGTTCTAAATTGTTTATTTAAGAATTTCAAATTGACAACTTCAAATTGAAGTATAGTTAACAATTTGAAACTATCAGTTCTAAATTGTTTATTTGAGAATTTCAAATTGACAACTTCAAATTGAAGTATAGTTAACAATTTGAAACTATCAGTTCTAAATTGTTTATTTGAGAATTTCAAATTGACTACTTCAAATTTAAGTATAGTTAATAATTTGAAACTATCAGTTCTAAATTGCTTATTTGAGAATTTCAAATTGACAAATTCAAATTGAAGTATAGTTAATAATTTGGAATTTTTAGTTCTAAATTGTTTATTTGAGAATTTCAAATTGACAACTTCAAATTGAAGTATAGTTAACAATTTGAAACTATCAGTTCTAAATTATTTATTTGAGAATTTCAAATTGACAACTTTAAATTGATGTATAGTTAAAAATTTTGGGAAAATTTTTTAGTTCTAAATTGTTTATTTGAGAATTTCAAATTGACAACTTCAAATTGAAGTAAAATTAATAATTTGGAATTTTTAGTTCTAAATTGTTTATTTGAGAATTTCAAATTGACAACTTCAAATTGAAGTATAGTTAACAATTTGAAACTATCAGTTCTAAATTGTTTATTTGAGAATTTCAAATTGACAACTTCAAATTGAAGTATAGTTAACAATTAGTAATTTTTAGTTCTAAATTGTTTATTTGAGAATTTCAAAATGACAACTTCAAATTGAAGTAAAGTTAATAATTTGGAATTTTAGTTCTAAATTGTTTATTTGAGAATTTCAAATTGACAACTTCTAATTGAAGTATAGTTAACAATTTGATACTATCAGTTCTAAATTGTTTATTTGAGAATTTCAAATTGACAACTTCAAATTCAAGTATAGTTAACAATTTGGAATTTTTAGTTCTAAATTGTTTATTTGAGAATTTCAAATTGACAACTTCAAATTGAAGTATAGTTAACAATTTGTAATTTTTAGTTCTAAATTGTTTATTTGAGAATTTCAAATTGACAACTTCAAATTGAAGTATAGTTAACAGTTTGGAATTTTAGTTCTAAATTGTTTATTTGAGAATTTCAAATTGACAACTTCAAATTGAAGTATAGTTAACAATTTGAAACTATCAGTTCTAAATTGTTTATTTGAGAATTTCAAATTGACAACTTCAAATTTAAGTATAGTTAATAATTTGAAACTATCAGTTCTAAATTGTTTATTTGAGAATTTCAAATTGACAACTTCAAATGAAGTATAGTTAACAATTTGAAACTATCAGTTCTAAATTGTTTATTTGAGAATTTCAAATTGACAACTTCAAATTGAAGTATAGGTAACAATTTGAAACTATCAGTTCTAAATTGTTTATTTGAGAATTTCAAATTGACAATTTCAAATTAAGGTATAGTTAACAATTTAAAATTTTTTAGTTCTAAATTGTTTATTTGAGATTTTCAAATTGACAACTTCAAATTGAAATATAGTTAACAATTTGGAATTTTTAGTTCTAAATTGTTTATTTGAGAATTTCAAATTGACAACTTCAAATTGAAGTATAGTTAACAATTTGAAATTTATCAGTTCTAAATTGTTTATTTGAGAATTTCAAATTGACAACTTCAAATTGAAGTATAGTTAACAATTTGAAACTATCAGTTCTAAATTGTTTATTTGAGAATTTCAAATTGACAACTTCAAATTGAAGTATAGTTAACAATTTGAATTTTAGTTCTAAATTGTTTATTTGAGAATTTCAAATTGACAACTTCAAATTGAAGTATAGTTAACAATTTGAATTTTAGTTCTAAATTGTTTATTTGAGAATTTCAAATTGACAACTTCAAATTGAAGTATAGTTAACAATTTGAACTATCTAGTTCTAAATTGTTTATTTGAGAATTTCAAATTGACAACTTCAAATTGAAGTATAGTTAACAATTTGAAATTTTAGTTCTAAATTGTTTATTTGAGAATTTCAAATTGACAACTTCAAATTGAAGTATAGTTAACAATTTGAAACTATCAGTTCTAAATTGTTTATTTGAGAATTTCAAATTGACAACTTCAAATTGAAGTATAGTTAACAATTTGAAACTATCAGTTCTAAATTGTTTATTTGAGAATTTCAAATTGACAACTTCAAATTGAAGTATAGTTAACAATTTGAATTTTAGTTCTAAATTGTTTATTTGAGAATTTCAAATTGACAACTTCAAATTGAAGTATAGTTAACAATTTGAATTTTTAGTTCTAAATTGTTTATTTGAGAATTTCAAATTGACAACTTCAAATTGAAGTATAGTTAACAATTTGAAAATTTTAGTTCTAAATTGTTTATTTGAGAATTTCAAATTGACAACTTCAAATTGAAGTATAGTTAACAATTTGAAACTATCAGTTCTAAATTGTTTATTTGAGAATTTCAAATTGACAACTTCAAATTGAAGTATAGTTAACAATTTGAATTTTAGTTCTAAATTGTTTATTTGAGAATTTCAAATTGACAACTTCAAATTGAAGTATAGTTAACAATTTGAATTTTAGTTCTAAATTGTTTATTTGAGAATTTCAAATTGACAACTTCAAATTGAAGTATAGTTAACAATTTGAATTTTAGTTCTAAATTGTTTATTTGAGAATTTCAAATTGACAACTTCAAATTGAAGTATAGTTAACAATTTGAATTTTTAGTTCTAAATTGTTTATTTGAGAATTTCAAATTGACAACTTCAAATTGAAGTATAGTTAACAATTTGAAACTATCAGTTCTAAATTGTTTATTTGAGAATTTCAAATTGACAACTTCAAATTGAAGTATAGTTAACAATTTGAAATTTTAGTTCTAAATTGTTTATTTGAGAATTTCAAATTGACAACTTCAAATTGAAGTATAGTTAACAATTTGAATTTTAGTTCTAAATTGTTTATTTGAGAATTTCAAATTGACAACTTCAAATTGAAGTATAGTTAACAATTTGAAATTTTAGTTCTAAATTGTTTATTTGAGAATTTCAAATTGACAACTTTAAATTGAAGTATAGATAACAATTTGAAACTATCAGTTCTAAATTGTTTATTTGAGAATTTCAAATTGACAACTTCAAATTGAAGTATAGTTAACAATTTGAAACTATCAGTTCTAAATTGTTTATTTGAGAATTTCAAATTGACAACTTCAAATTGAAGTATAGTTAACAATTTGAAACTATCAGTTCTAAATTGTTTATTTGAGAATTTCAAATTGACAACTTTAAATTGATGTATAGTTAACAATTTGAAGTTTTAGTTCTAAATTGTTTATTTGAGAATTTCAAATTGACAACTTCAAATTGAAGTATAGTTAACAATTTTGAATTTAGTTCTAAATTGTTTATTTGAGAATTTCAAATTGACAACTTCAAATTGAAGTATAGTTAACAATTTGAATTTTAAGTTCTAAATTGTTTATTTGAGAATTTCAAATTGACAACTTCAAGTTGAAGTATATTTAACAATTTGAAACTATCAGTTCTAAATTGTTTATTTAAGAATTTCAAATTGACAACTTCAAATTGAAGTATAGTTAACAATTTGAAACTATCAGTTCTAAATTGTTTATTTGAGAATTTCAAATTGACAACTTCAAATTGAAGTATAGTTAACAATTTGTAATTTTTAGTTCTAAATTGTTTATTTGAGAATTTCAAATTGACAACTTCAAATTGAAGTATAGTTAATAATTTCTAATTTAGTTCTAAATTGTTTATTTGAGAATTTAAAATTGACAACTTCAAATTGAAGTATAGTTAACAATTTGAAACTATCAGTTCTAAATTGTTTATTTGAGAATTTCAAATTGACAACTTCAAATTGAGTATAGTAAACAATTTGAAACTATTAGTTCTAAATTGTTTATTTGAGAATTTCAAATTGACAACTTCAAATTGAAGTATAGTTAACAATTTGAAACTATCAGTTCTAAATTGTTTATTTGAGAATTTCAAATTGACAACTTCAAATTGAAGTTAGTTAACAATTTGGAATTTTAAGTTCTAAATTGTTTATTTGAGAATTTCAAATTGACAACTTCAAGTTGAAGTATATTTAACAATTTGAAACTATCAGATCTAAATTGTTTATTTGAGAATTTCAAATTGACAACTTCAAATTGAAGTATAGGTAACAATTTGAAACTATCAGTTCTAAATTGTTTATTTGAGAATTTTAAATTGACAATTTCAAATTAAGGGTATAGTTAACTATTTGGAATTTTTAGTTCTAAATTGTTTATTTGAGATTTTCAAATTGACAACTTCAAAATGAAGTATAGTTAAAATTTGGAAATTTTAGTTCTAAATTGTTTATTTGAAAATTTCAAATTGACAACTTCAAATTGAATTATAGTTAACAATTTGTAATTTTAGTTCTAAATTGTTTATTTGAGAATTTCAAATTGACAACTTCAAATTGAAGTATAGTTAACAATTTGTAATTTTTAGTTCTAAATTGTTTATTTGAGAATTTCAAATTGACAACTTCAAATTGAAGTATAGTTAACAATTTGAAACTATCAGTTCTAAATTGTTTATTTGAGAATTTCAAATTGACAACTTTAAATTGATGTATAATTAACAATTTGGAAATTTTAGTTCTAAATTGTTTATTTGAGAATTTCAAATTGACAACTTCAAATTGAAGTAAAGTTAATAATTTGTAATTTTAGTTCTAAATTGTTTATTTGAGAATTTCAAATTGACAACTTCAAATTGAAGTATAGTTAACAATTTGAAACTATCAGTTCTAAATTGTTTATTTGAGAATTTCAAATTGACAACTTCAAATTGAAGTATAGTTAACAATTTGAAACTATCAGTTCTAAATTGTTTATTTGAGAATTTCAAATTGACAACTTCAAATTGAAGTATAGTTAACAATTTGGAATTTTAAGTTCTACATTGTTTATTTGAGAATTTCAAATTGACAACTTCAAGTTGAAGTATATTTTACATTTTGAAACTATCAGTTCTAAATTGTTTATTTGAGAATTTCAAATTGACAACTTCAAATTGAAGTATAGTTAACAATTTGGAATTTTAGTTCTAAATTGTTTATTTGAGAATTTCAAATTGACAACTTCAAATTGAAGTATAGTTAACAATTTGGAATTTTAAGTTCTACATTGTTTATTTGAGAATTTCAAATTGACAACTTCAAGTTGAAGTATATTTAACAATTTGAAACTATCAGTTCTAAATTGTTTATTTAAGAATTTCAAATTGACAACTTCAAATTGAAGTATAGTTAACAATTTGAAACTATCAGTTCTAAATTGTTTATTTGAGAATTTCAAATTGACAACTTCAAATTGAAGTATAGTTAACAATTTGAAACTATCAGTTCTAAATTGTTTATTTGAGAATTTCAAATTGACAACTTCAAATTGAAGTATAGTTAACAATTTGAAACTATCAGTTCTAAATTGTTTATTTGAGAATTTCAAATTGACAACTTCAAATTGAAGTATAGTTAACAATTAGTAATTTTTAGTTCTAAATTGTTTATTTGAGAATTTCAAAATGACAACTTCAAATTGAAGTAAAGTTAATAATTTGGAATTTTTAGTTCTAAATTGTTTATTTGAGAATTTCAAATTGACAACTTCTAATTGAAGTATAGTTAACAATTTGATACTATCAGTTCTAAATTGTTTATTTGAGAATTTCAAATTGACAACTTCAAATTCAAGTATAGTTAACAATTTGGAATTTTTAGTTCTAAATTGTTTATTTGAGAATTTCAAATTGACAATTTCAAATTGAAGTATAGTTAACAATTTGTAATTTTAGTTCTAAATTGTTTATTTGAGAATTTCAAATTGACAACTTCAAATTGAAGTATAGTTAACAATTTGGAATTTTTAGTTCTAAATTGTTTATTTGAGAATTTCAAATTGACAACTTCAAATTGAAGTATAGTTAACAATTTGAAACTATCAGTTCTAAATTGTTTATTTGAGAATTTCAAATTGACAACTTCAAATTTAAGTATAGTTAATAATTTGAAACTATCAGTTCTAAATTGTTTATTTGAGAATTTCAAATTGACAACTTCAAAATGAAGTATAGTTAACAATTTGAAACTATCAGTTCTAAATTGTTTATTTGAGAATTTCAAATTGACAACTTCACATTGAAGTATAGGTAACAATTTGAAACTATCAGTTCTAAATTGTTTATTTGAGAATTTCAAATTGACAATTTCAAATTAAGGGTATAGTTAACAATTTGAAATTTTTAGTTCTAAATTGTTTATTTGAGAATTTTCAAATTGACAACTTCAAATTGAAATATAGTTAACAATTTGAATTTTAAGTTCTACATTGTTTATTTGAGAATTTCAAATTGACAACTTCAAATTGAAGTATAGTTAATAATTTGAAACTATTAGTTCTAAATTGTTTAATTGAGAATTTCAAATTGACAACTTCAAATTGAAGTACAGGTAACCATTTGTAATTTATAGTTGTAAATTGTTTATTTGAGAATTTCAAATTGACAACTTCAAATTGAATTATAGTTAACAATTTGTAATTTTAGTTCTAAATTGTTTATTTGAGAATTTCAAATTGACAACTTCAAATTGAAGTATAGTTAACAATTTGTAATTTTAGTTCTAAATTGTTTATTTGAGAATTTCAAATTGACAACTTCAAATTGAAGTATAGTTAACAATTTGTAATTTTTAGTTCTAAATTGTTTATTTGAGAATTTCAAATTGACAACTTCAAATTGAAGTATAGTTAACAATTTGGAATTTTAGTTCTAAATTGTTTATTTGAGAATTTCAAATTGAAAACTTCAAATTGAAGTATAGTTAACAATTTGAAACTATCAGTTCTAAATTGTTTATTTGAGAATTTCAAATTGACAACTTCAAATTGAAGTATAGTTAACAATTTGAAACTATCAGTTCTAAATTGTTTATTTGAGAATTTCAAATTGACAACTTTAAATTGATGTATAGTTAACAATTTGGAAATTTTTAGTTCTAAATTGTTTATTTGAGAATTTCAAATTGACAACTTTAAATTGATGTATAGTTAACAATTTGTAATTTTAGTTCTAAATTGTTTATTTGAGAATTTCAAATTGACAACTTCAAATTGAAGTATAGTTAACAATTTGAAACTATCAGTTCTAAATTGTTTATTTGAGAATTTCAAATTGACAACTTCAAATTGAAGTATAGTTAACAATTTGAAACTATCAGTTCTAAATTGTTTATTTGAGAATTTCAAATTGACAACTTCAAATTGAAGTATAGTTAACAATTTGAATTTTAGTTCTAAATTGTTTATTTGAGAATTTCAAATTGACAACTTCAAATTGAAGTATAGTTAATAATTTGAAACTATCAGTTCTAAATTGTTTATTTGAGAATTTCAAATTGACAACTTCAAATTGAAGTATAGTTAACAATTTGGAATTTTAGTTCTAAATTGTTTATTTGAGAATTTCAAATTGACAACTTCAAATTGAAGTATAGTTAACAATTTGGAATTTTAGTTCTAAATTGTTTATTTGAGAATTTCAAATTGACAACTTCAAATTGAAGTATAGTTAACAATTTGAATTTTAGTTCTAAATTGTTTATTTGAGAATTTCAAATTGACAACTTCAAATTGAAGTATAGTTAATAATTTGGAATTTTAGTTCTAAATTGTTTATTTGAGAATTTCAAATTGACAACTTCAAATTGAAGTATAGTTAACAATTTGAATTATAGTTCTAAATTGTTTATTTGAGAATTTCAAATTGACAACTTCAAATTAAGTATAGTTAACAATTTGGAATTTTTAGTTCTAAATTGTTTATTTGAGAATTTCAAATTGACAACTTCAAATTGAAGTATAGTTAACAATTTGTAATTTTAGTTCTAAATTGTTTATTTGAGAATTTCAAATTGACAACTTTCAAATTGAAGTATAGTTAACAATTTGAAACTATCAGTTCTAAATTGTTTATTTGAGAATTTCAAATTGACAACTTCAAATTGAAGTATAGTTAACAATTTGAAACTATCAGTTCTAAATTGTTTATTTGAGAATTTCAAATTGACAACTTCAAATTGAAGTATAGTTAACAATTTGAAACTATCAGTTCTAAATTGTTTATTTGAGAATTTCAAATTGACAACTTTAAATTGAGTATAGTTAACAATTTGGAATTTTAGTTCTAAATTGTTTATTTGAGAATTTCAAATTGACAACTTCAAATTGAAGTATAGTTAACAATTTGAATTTTAGTTCTAAATTGTTTATTTGAGAATTTCAAATTGACAACTTCAAATTGAAGTATAGTTAACAATTTGAATATCAGTTCTAAATTGTTTATTTGAGAATTTCAAATTGACAACTTCAAATTGAAGTATAGTTAACAATTTGAAACTATCAGTTCTAAATTGTTTATTTGAGAATTTCAAATTGACAACTTCAAATTGAAGTATAGTTAACAATTTGTAATTTTAGTTCTAAATTGTTTATTTGAGAATTTCAAATTGACAACTTCAAATTGAAGTATAGTTAACAATTTGAATTTTAGTTCTAAATTGTTTATTTGAGAATTTCAAATTGACAACTTCAAATTGAAGTATAGTTAACAATTTGAATTTTTAGTTCTAAATTGTTTATTTGAGAATTTCAAATTGACAACTTCAAATTGAAGTATAGTTAACAATTTGAATTTTAGTTCTAAATTGTTTATTTGAGAATTTCAAATTGACAACTTCAAATTGAAGTATAGTTAACAATTTGAATTTTAGTTCTAAATTGTTTATTTGAGAATTTCAAATTGACAACTTCAAATTGAAGTATAGTTAACAATTTGAATTTTAGTTCTAAATTGTTTATTTGAGAATTTCAAATTGACAACTTCAAATTGAAGTATAGTTAACAATTTGAACTATCAGTTCTAAATTGTTTATTTGAGAATTTCAAATTGACAACTTCAAATTGAAGTATAGTTAACAATTTGGAATTTTAGTTCTAAATTGTTTATTTGAGAATTTCAAATTGACAACTTCAAATTGAAGTATAGTTAACAATTTGAATTTTAGTTCTAAATTGTTTATTTGAGAATTTCAAATTGACAACTTCAAATTGAAGTATAGTTAACAATTTGAAACTATCAGTTCTAAATTGTTTATTTGAGAATTTCAAATTGACAACTTCAAATTGAAGTATAGTTAACAATTTGAAACTATCAGTTCTAAATTGTTTATTTGAGAATTTCAAATTGACAACTTCAAATTGAAGTATAGTTAACAATTTGAAACTATCAGTTCTAAATTGTTTATTTGAGAATTTCAAATTGACAACTTCAAATTGAAGTATAGTTAACAATTTGAAATTTAGTTCTAAATTGTTTATTTGAGAATTTCAAATTGACAACTTCAAATTGAAGTATAGTTAACAATTTGAATTTTAGTTCTAAATTGTTTATTTGAGAATTTCAAATTGACAACTTCAAATTGAAGTATAGTTAACAATTTGAAACTATCAGTTCTAAATTGTTTATTTGAGAATTTCAAATTGACAACTTCAAATTGAAGTATAGTTAACAATTTGAAACTATCAGTTCTAAATTGTTTATTTGAGAATTTCAAATTGACAACTTCAAATTGAAGTATAGTTAACAATTTGAAACTATCAGTTCTAAATTGTTTATTTGAGAATTTCAAATTGACAACTTCAAATTGAAGTATAGTTAACAATTTGATACTATCAGTTCTAAATTGTTTATTTGAGAATTTCAAATTGACAACTTCAAATTGAAGTATAGTTAACAATTTGAATTTTTAGTTCTAAATTGTTTATTTGAGAATTTCAAATTGACAACTTCAAATTGAAGTATAGTTAACAATTTGATATTTTAGTTCTAAATTGTTTATTTGAGAATTTCAAATTGACAACTTCAAATTGAAGTATAGTTAACAATTTGAAATTTTTTAGTTCTAAATTGTTTATTTGAGAATTTCAAATTGACAACTTCAAATTGAAGTATAGTTAAAAAGTTTGAATTTTTAGTTCTAAATTGTTTATTTGAGAATTTCAAATTGACAACTTCAAATTGAAGTATAGTTAACAATTTGTAATTTTTAGTTCTAAATTGTTTATTTGAGAATTTCAAATTGACAACTTCAAATTGAAGTATAGTTAACAATTTGTAATTATCAGTTCTAAATTGTTTATTTGAGAATTTCAAATTCACAACTTCAAATTGAAGTATAGTTAACAATTTGAAACTATCAGTTCTAAATTGTTTATTTGAAAATTTTAAATTGACAACTTCAAATTGAAGTATAGTTAACAATTTGTAATTTAGTTCTAAATTGTTTATTTGAGAATTTCAAATTGACAACTTCAAATTGAAGTATAGTTAACAATTTGAAATTATCAGTTCTAAATTGTTTATTTGAGAATTTCAAATTGACAACTTCAAATTGAAGTATAGTTAACAATTTGTAATTTTAGTTCTAAATTGTTTATTTGAGAATTTCAAATTGACAACTTCAAATTGAAGTATAGTTAATAATTTGTAACTATAGTTCTAAATTGTTTATTTGAGAATTTCAAATTGACAACTTCAAATTGAAGTATAGTTAACAATTTGAAACTATCAGTTCTAAATTGTTTATTTGAGAATTTCAAATTGACAACTTCAAATTGAAGTATAGTTAACAATTTGAAACTATCAGTTCTAAATTGTTTATTTGAGAATTTCAAATTGACAACTTCAAATTGAAGTATAGTTAACAATTTGAAACTATCAGTTCTAAATTGTTTATTTGAGAATTTCAAATTGACAACTTCAAATTGAAGTATAGTTAATAATTTGGAATTTTAAGTTCTAAATTGTTTATTGGAGAATTTCAAATTGACAACTTCAAATTGAAGTATAGTTAACAATTTGGAATTTATAGTTCTAAATTATTTATTTGAGAATTGCAAATTGACAACTTCAAATTGAAGTATAGTTAACAATTTGTAATTTTAGTTCTAAATTGTTTATTTGAGAATTTCAAATTGACAACTTCAAATTGAAGTATAGTTAACAATTTGGAATTTTAGTTCTAAATTGTTTATTTGAGAATTTCAAATTGACAACTTCAAATTGAAGTATAGTTAACAATTTGAAATTTTAGTTCTAAATTGTTTATTTGAGAATTTCAAATTGACAACTTCAAATTGAAGTATAGTTAACAATTTGAAACTATCAGTTCTAAATTGTTTTTTTGAGAATTTCAAATTGACAACTTCAAATTGAAGTATAGTTAACAATTTGAAACTATCAGTTCTAAATTGTTTATTTGAGAATTTCAAATTGACAACTTCAAATTGAAGTATAGTTAACAATTTGAAACTATCAGTTCTAAATTGTTTATTTGAGAATTTCAAATTGACAACTTCAAATTGAAGTATAGTTAACAATTTGGAAGTTTTAGTTCTAAATTGTTTATTTGAGAATTTCAAATTGACAACTTCAAATTGAAGTATAGTTAACAATTTGAATTTTAGTTCTAAATTGTTTATTTGAGAATTTCAAATTGACAACTTCAAATTGAAGTATAGTTAACAATTTGAAACTATCAGTTCTAAATTGTTTATTTGAGAATTTCAAATTGACAACTTCAAATTGAAGTATAGTTAACAATTTGAAACTATCAGTTCTAAATTGTTTATTTGAGAATTTCAAATTGACAACTTCAAATTGAAGTATAGTTAACAATTTGAAACTATCAGTTCTAAATTGTTTATTTGAGAATTTCAAATTGACAACTTCAAATTGTAGTATAGTTAACAATTTAGAATTTTTAGTTCTAAATTGTTTATTTGAGAATTTCAAATTGACAACTTCAAATTGAAGTATAGTTAACAATTTGTAATTTTTAGTTCTAAATTGTTTATTTGAGAATTTCAAATTGACAACTTCAAATTGAAGTATAGTTAACAATTTGGAACTTTTAGTTCTAAATTGTTTATTTGAGAATTTCAAATTGACAACTTCAAATTGAAGTATAGTTAACAATTTGGAATTTTTAGTTCTAAATTGTTTATTTGAGAATTTCAAATTGACAACTTCAAATTGAAGTATAGTTAACAATTTGAACTATCAGTTCTAAATTGTTTATTTGAGAAATTCAAATTGACAACTTCAAATTGAAGTATAGTTAACAATTTGGAATTTTAGTTCTAAATTGTTTATTTGAGAATTTCAACTTGACAACTTCAAATTGAAGTATAGTTAACAATTTGATACTATCAGTTCTAAATTGTTTATTTGAGAATTTCAAATTGACAACTTCAAATTGAAGTATAGTTAACAATTTGTAATTTTTAGTTCTAAATTGTTTATTTGAGAATTTCAAATTGACAACTTCAAATTGAAGTATAGTTAACAATTTGTAATTTTTAGTTCTAAATTGTTTATTTGAGAATTTCAAATTGACAACTTCAAATTGAAGTATAGTTAACAATTTGAAATATCAGTTCTAAATTGTTTATTTGAGAATTTCAAATTGACAACTTCAAATTGAAGTATAGTTAACAATTTGTAATTTTAGTTCTAAATTGTTTATTTGAGAATTTCAAATTGACAACTTCAAATTGAAGTATAGTTAACAATTTGAAACTATCAGTTCTAAATTGTTTATTTGAGAATTTCAAATTGACAACTTCAAATTGAAGTATAGTTAACAATTTGTAATTTTTAGTTCTAAATTGTTTATTTGAGAATTTCAAATTGACAACTTCAAATTGAAGTATAGTTAACAATTTGTAATTTTTAGTTCTAAATTGTTTATTTGAGAATTTCAAATTGACAACTTCAAATTGAAGTATAGTTAACAATTTGAAACTATCAGTTCTAAATTGTTTATTTGAGAATTTCAAATTGACAACTTCAAATTGAAGTATAGTTAACAATTTGAAACTATCAGTTCTAAATTGTTTATTTGAGAATTTCAAATTGACAACTTCAAATTGAAGTATAGTTAACAATTTGAAACTATCAGTTCTAAATTGTTTATTTGAGAATTTCAAATTGACAACTTCAAATTGAAGTATAGTTAACAATTTGAATTTTAGTTCTAAATTGTTTATTTGAGAATTTCAAATTGACAACTTCAAATTGAAGTATAGTTAACAATTTGGAATTTTAGTTCTAAATTGTTTATTTGAGAATTTCAAATTGACAACTTCAAATTGAAGTATAGTTAACAATTTGAAACTTTCAGTTCTAAATTGTTTATTTGAGAATTTCAAATTGACAACTTCAAATTGAAGTATAGTTAACAATTTGAAACTTTCAGTTCTAAATTGTTTATTTGAGAATTTCAAATTGACAACTTCAAATTGAAGTATAGTTAACAATTTGAAATTTAGTTCTAAATTGTTTATTTGAGAATTTCAAATTGACAACTTCAAATTAAGTATAGTTAACAATTTGAAACTATCAGTTCTAAATTGTTTATTTGAGAATTTCAAATTGACAACTTCAAATTGAAGTATAGTTAACAATTTGAAACTATCAGTTCTAAAGTTTTTATTTGAGAATTTCAAATTGACAACTTCAAATTAAAGTATAGTTAACAATTTGGAATTTTTAGTTCTAAATTGTTTATTTGAGAATTTCAAATTGACAACTTCAAATTGAAGTATAGTTAACAATTTGAATTTTAGTTCTAAATTGTTTATTTGAGAATTTCAAATTGACAACTTCAAATTGAAGTATAGTTAACAATTTGTAATTTTAGTTCTAAATTGTTTATTTGAGAATTTCAAATTGACAACTTCAAATTGAAGTATAGTTAACAATTTGTAATTTTAGTTCTAAATTGTTTATTTGAGAATTTCAAATTGACAACTTCAAATTGAAGTATAGTTAACAATTTGAAAATTTTAGTTCTAAATTGTTTATTTGAGAATTTCAAATTGACAACTTCAAATTGAAGTATAGTTAACAATTTGTAATTTTAGTTCTAAATTGTTTATTTGAGAATTTCAAATTGACAACTTCAAATTGAAGTATAGTTAACAATTTGAATTTTTAGTTCTAAATTGTTTATTTGAGAATTTCAAATTGACAACTTCAAATTGAAGTATAGTTAACAATTTGAAACTTTCAGTTCTAAATTGTTTATTTGAGAATTTCAAATTGACAACTTCAAATTGAAGTATAGTTAACAATTTGGAATTTTAGTTCTAAATTGTTTATTTGAGAATTTCAAATTGACAACTTCAAATTGAAGTATAGTTAACAATTTGTAATTTTAGTTCTAAATTGTTTATTTGAGAATTTCAAATTGACAACTTCAAATTGAAGTATAGTTAACAATTTGAATTTTAGTTCTAAATTGTTTATTTGAGAATTTCAAATTGACAACTTCAAATTGAAGTATAGTTAACAATTTGTAATTTAGTTCTAAATTGTTTATTTGAGAATTTCAAATTGACAACTTCAAATTGAAGTATAGTTAACAATTTGAAATTTAGTTCTAAATTGTTTATTTGAGAATTTCAAATTGACAACTTCAAATTGAAGTATAGTTAACAATTTGAATTTTTAGTTCTAAATTGTTTATTTGAGAATTTCAAATTGACAACTTCAAATTGAAGTATAGTTAACAATTTGAATTTTAGTTCTAAATTGTTTATTTGAGAATTTCAAATTGACAACTTCAAATTGAAGTATAGTTAACAATTTGAATTTTTAGTTCTAAATTGTTTATTTGAGAATTTCAAATTGACAACTTCAAATTGAAGTATAGTTAACAATTTGAATTTTTAGTTCTAAATTGTTTATTTGAGAATTTCAAATTGACAACTTCAAATTGAAGTATAGTTAACAATTTGAATTTTAGTTCTAAATTGTTTATTTGAGAATTTCAAATTGACAACTTCAAATTGAAGTATAGTTAACAATTTGGAATTTTAGTTCTAAATTGTTTATTTGAGAATTTCAAATTGACAACTTCACATTGAAGTATAGGTAACAATTTGAAACTATCAGTTCTAAATTGTTTATTTGAGAATTTCAAATTGACAATTTCAAATTAAGGTATAGTTAACAATTTGGAATTTTTAGTTCTAAATTGTTTATTTGAGATTTTCAAATTGACAACTTCAAAATGAAGTATAGTTAACAATTTGGAAATTTTAGTTCTAAATTGTTTATTTGAAAATTTCAAATTGACAACTTCAAATTGAAGTATAGTTAATAATTTGTAACTATTAGTTCGAAATTGTTTAATTGAGAATTTCAAATTGACAACTTCAAATTAAAGTATAGTTAACCATTTGTAATTTATAGTTGTAAATTGTTTATTTGAGAATTTCAAATTGACAACTTCAAATTGAAGTATAGTTAACAATTTGTAATTTTTAGTTCTAAATTGTTTATTTGAGAATTTCAAATTGACAACTTCAAATTGAAGTATAGTTAACAATTTGTAATTTTTAGTTCTAAATTGTTTATTTGAGAATTTCAAATTGACAACTTCAAATTGAAGTATAGTTAACAATTTGTAATTTTTAGTTCTAAATTGTTTATTTGAGAATTTCAAATTGATAACTTCAAATTGAAGTATAGTTAACAATTTGAAACTATTAGTTCTAAATTGTTTATTTGAGAATTTCAAATTGACAACTTCAAATTGAATAGTTAACAATTTGAAATTTTAGTTCTAAATTGTTTATTTGAGAATTTCAAATTGACAACTTCAAATTGAAGTATAGTTAACAATTTGTAATTTTAGTTCTAAATTGTTTATTTGAGAATTTCAAATTGACAACTTCAAATTGAAGTATAGTTAACAATTTGTAATTTTTAGTTCTAAATTGTTTATTTGAGAATTTCAAATTGACAACTTTAAATTGAAGTATAGTTAACAATTTGAAACTATCAGTTCTAAATTGTTTATTTGAGAATTTCAAATTGACAACTTCAAATTGAAGTATAGTTAACAATTTGAAACTATCAGTTCTAAATTGTTTATTTGAGAATTTCAAATTGACAACTTCAAATTGAAGTATAGTTAACAATTTGAAACTATCAGTTCTAAATTGTTTATTTGAGAATTTCAAATTGACAACTTTAAATTGATGTATAGTTAACAATTTGGAAATTTTAGTTCTAAATTGTTTATTTGAGAATTTCAAATTGACAACTTCAAATTGAAGTATAGTTAACAATTTGAATTTTAGTTCTAAATTGTTTATTTGAGAATTTCAAATTGACAACTTCAAATTGAAGTATAGTTAACAATTTGAATTTTAGTTCTAAATTGTTTATTTGAGAATTTCAAATTGACAACTTCAAATTGAAGTATAGTTAACAATTTGTAATTTTTAGTTCTAAATTGTTTATTTGAGAATTTCAAATTGACAACTTCAAATTGAAGTATAGTTAACAATTTGAAATTTTAGTTCTAAATTGTTTATTTGAGAATTTCAAATTGACAACTTCAAATTGAAGTATAGTTAACAATTTGAATTTTAGTTCTAAATTGTTTATTTGAGAATTTCAAATTGACAACTTCAAATTGAAGTATAGTTAACAATTTGTAATTTTAGTTCTAAATTGTTTATTTGAGAATTTCAAATTGACAACTTCAAATTGAAGTATAGTTAACAATTTGAAACTATCAGTTCTAAATTGTTTATTTGAGAATTTCAAATTGACAACTTCAAATTGAAGTATAGTTAACAATTTGAAACTATCAGTTCTAAATTGTTTATTTGAGAATTTCAAATTGACAACTTCAAATTGAAGTATAGTTAACAATTTGAAACTATTAGTTCTAAATTGTTTATTTGAGAATTTCAAATTGACAACTTCAAATTGAAGTATAGTTAACAATTTGAAACTATCAGTTCTAAATTGTTTATTTGAGAATTTCAAATTGACAACTTCAAATTGAAGTATAGTTAACAATTTGAAACTATCAGTTCTAAATTGTTTATTTGAGAATTTCAAATTGACAACTTCAAATTGAAGTATAGTTAACAATTTGAAACTATCAGTTCTAAATTGTTTATTTGAGAATTTCAAATTGACAACTTCAAATTGAAGTATAGTTAACAATTTGAAACTATCAGTTCTAAATTGTTTATTTGAGAATTTCAAATTGACAACTTCAAATTGAAGTATAGTTAACAATTTGAAATTTTAGTTCTAAATTGTTTATTTGAGAATTTCAAATTGACAACTTCAAATTGAAGTATAGTTAAAATTTGAATTTTAGTTCTAAATTGTTTATTTGAGAATTTCAAATTGACAACTTCAAATTGAAGTATAGTTAACAATTTGTAATTATAGTTCTAAATTGTTTATTTGAGAATTTCAAATTGACAACTTCAAATTGAAGTATAGTTAACAATTTGAATTTTTAGTTCTAAATTGTTTATTTGAGAATTTCAAATTGACAACTTCAAATTGAAGTATAGTTAACAATTTGAATTTTAGTTCTAAATTGTTTATTTGAGAATTTCAAATTGACAACTTCAAATTGAAGTATAGTTAACAATTTGAATTTTAGTTCTAAATTGTTTATTTGAGAATTTCAAATTGACAACTTCAAATTGAAGTATAGTTAACAATTTGGAATTTTTAGTTCTAAATTGTTTATTTGAGAATTTCAAATTGACAACTTCAAATTGAAGTATAGTTAACAATTTGAATTATCAGTTCTAAATTGTTTATTTGAGAATTTCAAATTGACAACTTCAAATTGAAGTAA